>VDFB02257167.1:0-590228 GCA_007258455.2 Sequoia sempervirens | reverse complement strand
TCCTTTATACAATGTTAGTTATTGAGCCTTTAATTATTCAATCTCCTAGATTTTGGTGGTGGAACCCGAATTAATAGTAAAAATGTTAAAATATTTAAACCTAATATCTTTATTGTCTTGTTCTACTATTGGAGTGGAAACATGCACAACTCTAGAACCTAAGGCATCCTTAGAGATATGGGACTATATCCTAGCCTTCTTATCTTTGGGCTTCTTAATTTTACTCAAGAAATTGGCTAAATCCAATTTAGGGGATTCAACAATAGATTTCTTCTACTTCAACCTAGACTGTAGCCATTTTAAAATAGAGGAATCATTAATTGATTTTCATTGTTATGGGGAGGGATGAGGAATTTCCTATTGATTATCACATTTTCTAGTCTATATCCCTTCTATAGACTGATGTAGCATCGTAAATTGTCACCCTTGATAATTTCACACTAGGTTTAGCGCCCGCTATGTGCTTGGACCCAATTGTGCTCTTAAATTGCTCGATTTATGATCATATTTGGAAAATCAAAATTAAATTGGGAATTATTATTTAATATTTATTTAACGACACTTAAAGACCCAAAATAGGTCTAGACTACGTCACTAGCACCCTTTTTCCAACCTATTTTGGACCTAATTTAAATATGTCATTGTCGACATTTTAACATTTGTAAATTTAAATTTGTTTGTCAACTTTTGATAATTAATTTTGTGGGAATTAAAGAAATGCATATAAATACAAGTCTTTTTCACCATTTGAAATCCTGAAGGCAATTGAAATCATAATTGAGCATCCTAAAAAGTAGCCAAGAGCACAATTAGTAGAGTTTACAACACTTATTGTTAGTCAATATTCATATTTGTAATGCATCAAGTTTTCATGAGAGTTTATTCATAACATTTTATGTTCATTTATTTTATGAGTACTAGAACTTGCAAGACTTCCAATCAAGCATCCAATTCTCCTTGGATGTGATGAGTATAATAACTTTTTTCCATCAAGGAAAGAATATCTAAGTGGAAAGTTGCAACACTTGTCAATTTATCATTATTTTATCCATTTTTCTTTGTCTAGCCTAGGGTAAGCACTCTTTTACATCATCATAGCTATTGTGGAGATAGAAATAACAAAATGAGGCTTGACTTAGTAAAGCCCCTGTACGACATAACCTTTTCTCTCCTGTCTTGTATGTAGGTGATAGATATGAAGTGGATTTGGGAAAGGATTGAAGACTTAATTGTAAGATCAAGCATTCAAGCCTTCTATCTCAAAAAAATAGGGAAAGTGGAATTAATCATCAATAGACAAAGTTTTGAAGCTGAGTTCAAAAAGGAAGAACCTATGGAAAATGACCATCTCAGATCTAATTTCTGATTCTAAAGATCATTTCCATGTCTAGGGCACCAACACCCCTGTCCACCCAGTTTGAGCTCAAATTTATATTCCAAGTTCCTTTTTCTCTATACTTTGTTGTTATGTGATCCTTTTCTATATTTTTGTTATGCACTTTTGTAAAATCATAACAATTTACTATAGTTACATAGTTAACCTAGGTACCCATTTGCATCCTCAAATTAATTCAATCATTAATTAAACCATAATCTCCCCCTAAAATAACCAAAACCTTGATCCACCATTCTGGCTCTTCCATAGTGTTTTTTAGCCAAGTGGGTGTTATGATCATTTTTGTTCCTTCAATTGTAATGTAGGGGAAAGTGTGATTTATAGCCTAGATCCCTTTTCTCACATCACATTTTGTTGACCTGACATTTGTTTCACTTTAAAAACATTCTAAAATATTAAGTAGGTCATGTTAAAATCTTAATGTAATTTTCAATAGTTTAATTTTTTCATTTATGCATGTATATTTTTGTAAAAAGCATTGAAAAATTAAATATTGTCAAAAGATAAAGAAATGGTAATTTCTAGATTTTTCAAAGTAGGTTCAATCAATTATTGCATTTTAAACATAGCAGGGTAACCTATGTTTTCGAGTGTTCATGAAGGCCAACTAGAGGAACAATTTCATCCGGGTTACATTTTTTCTAGCTTGTTTGCTTCTTGTGTAGCTACGAGGGGAAAGTTATGTTTTAAAATTCGACACGTGGATTAAATGTGGCTCCCACAAGGGTTGAGCCCAGCGTGCAGGTATTCAATTTTTGGGTGGGTCTTCATCTTGTTTTCCTTGGGCCCTTTTTCTTTCTGTCCTATCAAAGGCAGAGTTGGACTGAAACCAAACATTGGAACTTTTCAAAAGTTTCTCTTTCTATTTCTATTCCGGTTCTGGTTCCACACTTATGTGCATTTCATTTTCTTCTTTGACCTTGTGTTTGACCGTGGGGTGGTTTTTTCCCTTTGTTTCTTTCTTCTTTCCTTTCTCCCATTTTTGTTATGTTTTGGCGGACCCAGGATCGAAACTAAAACCGAACTTGGAACTTTTCCAAAAGTTCCAGTTCCTATTTTTGTTCTTGTTCTGCCCCCGCTTTGTTCCGCCTGAGATCGGTTTTCATTCTGATCCTGTTTATGTTTTGACGTCCTTTGGTCTTTGTTTTTGTGTGCCTTGGGTTTTCTTTTCCTTAGGCACTTTCTTCATTTTTCTGGACTCGGGATCGGAACTGAAACCAAACTTGGAACTTTTCCAAAAGTTTTAGTTCTTGTTTCTGTTCCAGTTCTGATCCCCGTTCCGCCCTTCTTTTCTTTTCTTTTTCACTACCGGTGGTCGGGTGATTTTTCCTTCTCTATTCCTTTCTTTGAGCTTTCTTTCTTCCTTCTTGCTTTATGTTGATAGAAGCAGGTTAGGGATGTATCCAAATCTAAAACTTAGAGAAGTTTCTAGTTCGGATTTAGTTCCGGTCCCGATTCTGCCGGTCTTGCTCGTTTTTCTTTTTGTTTCGATCGTTTGGTTGTGGGATGTTTTTCTTCCCTTCTTTTTCTTTCTTTTTCCTCCTCGTCTTTTTGTATGTATTTGGAGCCGGGGCCGGGATGGGATCCGAACCTAAAACTTGGAAAAGTTTCAGTAACAGATTTGGTTCCGTTCCCGCCTCTATTGTGGTTCGCCCAGGATCGATTTTTGCTATGGTCCCAGTTGTGTTTTTTTTTGGGTTGCTTTTCCTTTTTGTGGACGCGGAGCCGGAACGGTATGATGAATTGAGGATTAGTGAAGTCTCTATGTTCAGTCCATGTTCCGACCCCAATCCTAGTTCTGGTTCCATCTTGCCCCCCCACCAGTTTTGAAAGGACTCAGCGAAAGGTTTGGTCTCGCCGTAATGTCTTGCCGATAGCGATGGTCTTGGTAATAATTTTCAGTTATTGATATAACTCTAGCCACTCGCTACTAGGTCTCGCCGATAGTCCTAAGCTATGTCGATAACTGTTGAAGGGCATAAGCACATCAGGGAGACACAGTTAGTGTCTCACTGACATGCGATTCTAAGGAAGCGACCTTTGACCGCCTGGAAATCTACATGGCACGAGTTCAACCAATCAGAAGGTGCTAGGGAAAATCACGAGCGGTTTCACTGATTGAATTCCCCTATAAAGAAAGATTAATAGAATGTGTGCAACATGGATCAGCTCGATGAAGCAATGACGTTTGAATCTAACAGGTTAAATCTGATGTTGCTTCTCAAAGGGGACCAACTTGCGAAAAGATCTAACACAAGAGGAAGGCTGAAGAAGAGGTCACGAGTCACGATAACAGTTGGGACATCGGCTGGTAAAGGTGGGTCGACATTAATGACCATGTCGCAGAGCATTCAAAGCGGCTCCGACGAAGTCTTGAGGGTGGACACGAGGGCTACGAGTTAATGCTGTTGTTGTAAAAAATTTGAAGGCCATGCCTTGCAGTGAGCTTTCACCAACATGAGCAAGGTATGCACATTTAATGCCTCATTAACTTCATTCATAAACACTTCTAGGGCCGGCGTGTCCAGGCACCGACTCATTTTGTAAACCCTAAGGTAGGGGCCAACACTCTTGGTTTTTTTACTTGTATATATGGCATTTTTGCCTCTTTGTAAAGTAGTTCTTGGTTGAGAGATTGCTGAAAGAGCATTATTCAACCTTTGTAACTCATTTTTTTCATAAATACTACAGATCTGTAACACATAGACTCCTTATTTTCTCAATAGAAAGTCATTTCCTTCATAGATTTTCTTTATTGTTTTAGTGATTGGTTGTGAGCTGCATGATAAAATTCAGTGTGATCCTTTATTTTATCAGATTCCTTCAGTACTGGATGCAAAGAACATTATGTCATAAAGCAGGTTTATGTTAGTGATATCTTTCTATTGTGTTTATATCTATGAAAATATCTTTGTTTTCCTTGTGTTAAGCATTAGAACAGTTGGAACCTTATATAGACTCATTTTTATAAACATAAATTTTTGTATTGTGAGATTGTTTAGCTCTATTGAGATTTTCTGTGAGTTTTCTACAGTATTTTCATATTTTTATCTTTGGTGTATCCCTTGTTAGTGATAGGTTTTAAATTCAAGTATATCCTTCTTACTCTTTTCCTTATCATTCTTTAGTTTTCTCAAGATATCTTAAGGGGAACCAACCCGTAATTTGGAGGTCCACTTCATTCCCAGGTCACCCACAACCTCGAAGTGTTCCCATGTGTCAATAGGTTGCTATAGTTAATAGCTTAGCAAGGGTGCAACTTTATTTGACAACAGTTTTTGGCACGCCCGGTGGGACAAAGAACTATTTTCAGTCTTAAATCAAAATTATCACACTGTTGTTTGGTATGTGCAGTAGAAATTGCAATCTTTAAGAGACAAATTTTAGCATACTTGGCGACTCCAAGCTCAGATTTAGCAGTTCCAGTGCATTACTGCTCATGAGAAGAGTGCAGACTAGGAGTAACTCGCCTATTTTTGAGTATTTGCAGTTGTCCCCACCTAGAAGAAGGGGGAGAGAAATCCAAAAGGTTCAAAAGATAGTTATTTATTTTAGAAGATCCAAGTTGAATCCTTCTACGAGAGGACATACTGCTATTCCTATTGTTATTACTAAGAATATCCCAATGACAATGATTCCAACAGTGAGAAATTAGCCATTTGTTGCTTTTAACCAAGGCAGCCCACTAAATCCAGCTCAGCATGATGAAATTCCTATCGCTGCCTTAAAAAGTCTACCATATTTTCATGGCGAGGATCATTCCACCCCATCAAAGCATATAAAAGATGTTGCCAACCTGTGTGTCGTTCACCATGTGATTGAAGAAAATGTTGCACTCAGATTGCTGGTAGCGTCCTTTAAAGGAAAAGCCTTACAATGGTTCAGAGGCCTGCCTGTCAACTCCATAGCAGCCTGGGATGAGTTAGGCAGTCAGTTATGCTAATTTTTTGAAAATAAATCAAACCACTTGTCATTGGTGGAGCAGCTATCTACAATCAAAAGAGCTCCACACGAAGTTATGTCAGATTTCAATCACCATTTCTAGAGGACATGGGATAGAATCCCACAAACGGTAAGACCTACTGCTAATCATGCCTTTTTATACTATTTAAGAGCTTTAATTAGTAATATTTCTATGATGATTCAATCGATGGGAGGTGATACACTTCCTACAGCATATAGTATAGTCATTAGAGCTAAAAATAGCCTCATACAGGCTAGTAAAATTGCCCTGAGACCACCTATGCCAATATTTCCTGCTTTTCAGCCTCCAATCCCTATGCAGTTACCTCCTTTGGCTGTCATTCTAAGTGCACCAACATTGCCAACACCTGATACCTAGCCTAATGGTCAACTAAATGAATTTCTAGCTCAGTCTAACGAACTGCAAGAGATTAAAGGCCTTCTGACGACCTTTGGCAATGAGATGGTTAATCTAAGAATATAGCAAAATCAAGGTTATAAGCCTTATCAGCCCTCATTCCAGTCTAATTACCAGCAAAATCAAACCTATAGACCACCTTATCAGCCTTGTAATCAAGGCCAAAAATTTTCTCCTAACCTGAGGCCACATCAAGCTTATGACTCCAACACTGTAAGCACTTCCAAAGCGCTTGCACCTGTCCAAAAAAACTTAGTTCAAGATTATGAATGGTGCTTTCCATGTAGTCAACCCCATAATCAGAATACCTATATCAATGGGCTGCTTAACCAAGCCTTGATGGTTCAGAGCAGTTCAACAATATAGTCTAGTGTGCTTGTAGCAATTGAAGTACAGTAGCAAGAGCAACAGACACATGAGTCTACATTCCTAAAATGGCAAGGGGAATAATTTTGTGGAGTGGTCCATGCTGATTCTTCAATTGCAAACAATACACACGGTAAGAAGAGGGAAATAGATGAAGGACATCAACCTAGTATAGTTCAAACTCAATCGAATCAAGGGCTGAACCAGAATCAGAATGCTCCTGGCTCATCAAAAGCTGACCAAATCTGAATGCTACCAAGGGGCCAGCCTTTGGTAGGTAAGCAACAGTTTGATTCATCAGCCCAAGTGCCTCTAGTTAAAGGTGATGTTATTCCTCCCAAAGGTCAAGTTAAACCTACTACATCTTTCAATATATTGGAGCATATGAAGAAAATTAATGTACCCATCTCAATATGGGATTCTCTGAGTATTCTGAGTCAAAAGGACCTGCTTCAATCTGCTTTATCAGGTTTGAGTGTCTCAGATGAGCCTAGTGTAGAAAAGGAGAAGGTTGTGTTGGCTAAAACTACTATTGGTGAGGAAGAGTAGCAAGCTGCTAAGGCCAAGCCGCCTCCTTTTTATTTGTCATTGATCATAGGAGATCATCTGGTTCATAATTGTATGATTGACTCAGGGGCTAGTAGTTCATTCATGCCTAAAAAAATCATTGATAAGTTGGGAATTGAGTATGAGCCACTAGAAAAGGGGGTAGTACAATTGGATGGTACTACTATTAACATAGTAGGGGTAGTACAATACCACAGGATATATACATTATTGAGTTGCCCCCGCACTTTGCCCTTTGTTTATCTAGGGATTTTACGACCAAGATAAGTGGTTACCTATCCTCTGATTGGTCTCACATGCTGTTCAGAACTAGATATGGCACTAGAGCCACTATTAAATCAAAACCCATAGCCACGATTCATATTGAACCTTACAATCTATCTCCTATCAATGCCAACTTGTTTACAAGTGTACAAGTGGAGTAGCCTGTTGTTCAAGAGGCAAAGATTCAAATAGAAAGAACATCAGATATTCTTCCTAAAGAGTGGGCACCTCAAGCTCATGAGATTGGCACAGGTAAGTAGTTGGAGGAGGTTGAATTTGGTGTTTATATGATGCATGAGACTGACTCTTTTATGCCTAATATTGAAAAGGACAAGGAACAACATAGTGAGTAGCATGAACATGATCTGTGGGAGCTATATTTTGATGGCTCAAGGAGTAGGGTAGGTGTTGGTGGTGGATGTATGCTGGTATCACCAGAAGGTTAGAAGTACTATCTAGCTTTCAAGTTCTACTTTAGCTATTCTAATAATTCTGCTGAATATGAAGCTCTAGTCCAGGGCTTGGAGTGGGCGAGACAGAGAGGTATCAGCTATCTAAAATTTTATGGTGATAGCGAGTTGGTTGTCAATCAGGTGAGAAAGCTTAATGTTGTTAAAAATGATACACTCAGGTCTTACAGAAATAGGGTATGGGACCTCTCAGAGGGATTTGAGGTATTTAATCTTATTTCCATTCCTAGAGCTCAGAATAAACATGTTGATAGATTAGCTATTATAGGAGCTGAACATGATATTCCAAAGGAGATTTGCAACGATAAAACTAATCAACATATCAAGATTGTAGTCAGGCCTGCTATGCCTGATAATAATACACACTGGCAAGTCTTTGATAGTGACCAACAGATCATCAACTTTTTAAGAGAAGAAATTGAGTTCTCACACGCCAATCAGGAAAAGTTACAGCACCAGTACAGTGACTAGATTATTCAGCTAAAAAACAAGTTTCCCAAAGGTTTGGTCACTTTAGAATCCATTTTTAATACTGATGATGAAGCTAGAAAACCTAAGGGGAGTATTCAGGCTCAGCAAGATCACTATGAAGAGGTTGAAGTTTTCAAAGAAAAGCTTCTTAGGTTAGGCAAGGTATGTATAGCTAAACAGAAGCATGTTTTTATTCATCTTTGTTAAGAATTTAATGATATATTTGCCTAGAAATATAGTGATTTGAAGGGATTTAATCCCCAATTTTCTCAACATACCATTGAACTTGAGCCTAATGTCAAACCTGTTAGGAAAAAGCAAAGGCCCTTGAATCCTAAGTTAGAACCTTTAATGAAAAAGGAGCTAGATAAGTTGATTGAAAGCAACATTATTTTCCCCATCAAGCATACCTCATGGGTTTCAAACCTACTACCAGTAAGAAAGAAAAATGGTGAAATAAGACTCTGTGTAGATTTTCATGACTTAAATAGGGCCTCTTTAAAAGACCATCATCCTCTGCCCTCTATGGAGCAAATACTTTAGGTAGTTTCAGGGTTTGAAAAGTTTTCCTTATTAGATGGCTATTTTGGTTACAACCAGATATTAGTGAAAAAAGAGGATTAGTACAAGACAACCTTCACCACAAAATGGGAAACTGTGGCCTATCAGAAAATGCCCTTTAGTTTATCTAATGTTGAGGAAACCTTTCAAAAGGTGATGGACATGGCCTTTCAAGGATTAATGTACAAGATATTCTTAGTCTACCTTGATCATATCACTATTTTTTCTAAGGAGGCTAAGGATCATCTAAGTCATTTGAGGCCGATTTTTGAAAAATGCAGGGAATTTGGGATATCACTTAACCCCAAAAAATGTGTGTTTGTTGTTCATGAAGGAAGATTGTTTGGTTATGTGGTATCTAAACAGGGTATTACTATTGACCCTGAAAGAATAAGTGCTATCTTAACTCTTCCCTTACCAACACACAAGAAAAGTTTGCAGAGTTTTATTGGTAGGATTAACTTTGTTAGGAGGTTTATCCCTGACATTGTTGATTTATTAAGTCCACTAACTCATATGCTAAGAAAGAATGCACCTTTCAGCTGGAATAAGGATGGGAAAAGAAGCTTTAAGCTTATAAAAGAGGCATTGGCAACCGCACCTACACTTCTAAATCCTGACTTTTCTAAAGATTTCATTTGATATGCCTATGTAAATATTGATTCACTTTCAGCCATACTTGTACAATGAAATGATGAAGGATCTGAACAACCCGTGGCGTTCTTCAGTCAGGGACTCAAAGATTACGAGCTCAAGTATACTTTTGTAGAGAGACATGTTCTTGCTGTCATAAGAAGTTTAAAGAAGTTTAGGCACATGCTTTCCAATAACAAGATTATACTGATGGTTGCTCATCCAAGTGTGAAAGAGTTTTTATTAAATAAATATTTGAGTGACAAAAGAGTTGGTTGGGTCACTAAGGTAATGGAGTATGACCTTGAAATAAAGGTTACCAAACTAATAAGAGGGAGAGGGCTCTACGAACAGCTTATTGAGGATAGCAACAACAGTATAAAGGAGGAGGAAAGTTTTGTTTTAGCACTCCAAGATGGACAACAAACTGTTATACGTGCTCCTACTGGTTGGATTACAGAAATGACACATTTTTTAGTGACTGGTGAGTGCGCTCCTGACCTAACTAGATCCAAAAGAAGGTATTATCGACTGCAATCCATACCATATGTTCTTTTAAATGGTTTTCTATTTAGAAGAGATTTCTATGGCACTGTCCTGTTAAGATATATTGAAGCTGATCAAATTGATAGAGTATTGTATAAATTCCATCAAGGGTCAGCTGGCGGACACTTTTCTCTGAGAGCCACAACTCTTAAGGGTATGTGCAGGATCATCGTGCAAAAAATAGGCCCTTAAGTGGCAAAAAATTCAAAAAAATCAGTGTTAGGCAACTTGACGTAAATATTTGAATAAGTTATCTATATTATTTCAAAAATATGTAAGAATAGAATTTTTAGAAAATTGAATTTAGTTTCTAAAATACTAGGTTTATTTAAAAATAAATAAAATCTATTTGGTGAAAATTTGAAATTTCAATGCAATAGTACTTAAATTTCAGGGAGAAAATAAGAAGTAGGTGTCGTCGACCACCCTAACCATAATAAAATGATAATATTTTTTTAAAGATTTTATATATAAGTGGAGGACTCATGTCTAGATGTGATGCATATTTTTTTGTAATTTTTCCAAGTAAATATTTAATTATGAATTTTTATTACAACTTTTAGAAAATATAAAACTCATCACAATCACCACCTTAACTTGGTCAAAACTTCATGAAATTTAATTTTTTCTTTTTAATCCTATAGTATGTGAAGCATAGAATGTGATGCATGTTTTGGATTCAAAAAATATGATCTGTTTGAAAGTTATAGATGTTTTTCAATCAACCTATCGATCAGGACTTTAGTCGTAATTCTAATAGAAAATTAATAATAATTATTTATTAAATTCAAATTAAATCATAATTTATATTTTTGGAAAGCTGAGAATCTCCTCTAAAAACCCTTTTTGTTTCATTAATTTTGGGTGAAAAAAAAGTTGTCAGCCACATGCCCTCATAATATTGCCACTTTTTGGCGCACCATGATCCTGTGCATACCCTTAAAATAATGAAAGGAGGTTATTACTGGCATACCTTATTCAAAGATGCTCATGCATGGGTAAGAAGGTGCAAGGAGTGTGCTATTTTTGTTGGAAAAGAGAAGCTGGCAGCCCTCCCACTGCAACTGATTCAAATTGATCAGCCCTTCATGAAATGGGGTTTGGATTTCGTTGGGGTTATAAACCTGCCATCAAGTGTAGGCCACAAATGGATACTCACAGCCACTGATTATTTTTTGAAATGGACTGAAGTTGTGGCACTCAAAGAGGCTAATGAATCTATTGTCCTGAATTTCTACGAAGAGCTAGTTACCAGATATGGTATCCCAAATTCTATTGTGTCAAACAATGCCCTTTCTTTTGTGAGTGTTAAGATTTATGACTGGGCTATCAAAAATGGTATATATCTGAGTACATCCTCTAATTATTATCTGCAGGGCAATGGATAGGCTGAGTCCACTAACAAGAATCTTCTGAGGATCAATAAGAGAACTATGAAGGACAATCAAAAAGCCTGGCACACCAAGCTGAAATTAGTCTTATGGGCTGATAGGATTACGTCAACAAGGTCTACAGGACTTTCTCCATACATGTTAGTGTATGGGAAAGTGGAAAAAATTCTCATTTCAGTTGAACTCCCAGCCCTTGATCTGGTAAACTAGCTTGATATGATTGAGGAGGAGCCTATGATAGCAAGGTTAGCTCAATTAATTTAGCTTGAAGAACTCAGAGCTGAAGTAGTGAAAAGGACTGAGCAATATCAGGCTCAAATAAAAAGGTCATTTAATAAAAAGGCATCTCCCAGAGTGTTCCAAGGAGGTGACATAGTGCTAAAGTGGGATGAATTAAAAAGCAAGCCTGGAAAGCACTCCAAATTTGATGCACTTTGGTTGGGCCATATATCATTACTGGGGAGAAATAGCATAATGCTTTCTAGCTATCTAGGTTGGATGGTATAGTAGAACCAATCCCAGTGAATGGGATTCACCTCAAACGTTGCATCTGAGGTATGGACCTAAATCTACACATAGTTGTTAAAATTCTAGAGAATAGGTGCAGATTTCATTCCCTAAGTGTTGTCCTAGCACGGTAAATAGTTTCTCTTCATTTTTTTCCTATTTTCGATAAGTTTTCGGCAACATGTTATGTTCTATGAGTCTCATGTGAGTTACAACCATGCACAAGGCTGCTCCAGGTCTATTTCTGAGTTTTCCAAATGACTTCATGCCCAATGGATTGGCCTAGGCTACTGGTCTACATGTTTATCAGGCAAACATCTAGCTGAGCTCGCAAGAAATGTTACCCAATTTTCACCTACGGGCTCAATCAGGCAGGGTAACCTATGTTTTTGAGTGTTCATGAAGGACAACTGGAGGAACAATTTCATCTGGGTTACATTTTTTCTAAGTTGTTTGCTTCTTGTGCAATTGCGAGGGGAAAGTTATGTTTTAAAATTCAGAACATGGATAAAATGTGGCTCCCACAAGGGTTGAGCCCAGCGTGCAGGTATTCAGTTTTTAGGTGGGTCTTCATCTTGTTTTTGCCTTGTTTTTTCCCTTTCCATTTTCTTTTCCTTGGGCCCTTTTTCTTTCTGTCCTATTGGAGGCATAGTCAAATTGAAACCAAACATTGGAACTTTTCAAAAGATCCAGTTTCCATTTTTGTTCTAGTTCCGGTTCCAGTTCCGCACTTATGTGTGTTTCGTTTTCTTCTTTGACCTTGTGTTTGACTGTGGGGTGGTTTTTTCCCTTTGTTTCTTTCTTCTTTCCTTTTTCCCCATTTTTGTTGTGTTTTTGCGGACCCGAGATCAGGACTGAAACCGAACTTGGAACTTTTCCAAAAGTTATAGTTCTTGTTTATGTTCTGGTTCCGCCCCCACTGTGTTCTGCCTGGGATCGGTTTTTGTTCCAATCCCATTTATGTTTTGACGTCCTTTGGTCTTTATTTTTGTGTGCCTTGGGTTTTCTTTTCCTTGGGAACTTTCTTTGTTTTGCTGGACTCAGGATCAGAACTGAAACCGAACTTGGAAATTTTCCAAAAGTTTCAGTTCCTTTTTTTGTTCTGGTTTTGATCCTGGTTCTGCCCTTCTTTTCTTTGCTTTTTCGCTATCGGTGGTCGGGTGATGTTTCCTTCTCTTTTCCTTTCTTCAAGCTTTCTTTCTTCTTTCTTGCTTTATGTTGACAGAAGTGGGTTCGGGACGTATCCGAATATGAAACTTAGAGAATTTTCTAGTTCAGATTTAGTTTCGGTCCTGATTCCACCGATCTTGCTCGTTTTGCTTTTTGTTTTGATCGTTTGGTCGCGGGATGTTTTTCTTCCCTTCTTTTTCTTTCTTTTTCCTCCTTGTTGTCTTTTTGTATGTAGTCAGAGATGGGATGGGATCCGAACCTAAAACTTGGAAAAGTTTATGTACCAGATTTGGTTCTATTCTCGCCTCTGTTGTGGTTCGCTCGGGATCAATTTTTGCTCTGGTCCCGGTTGTGTCTTTTTTTTGGGTTGCTTTTCCTTTTTGCGAATGCGGAGCCAAAATGGTGCGATGAATTGAGGATTAGCGAAGTCTCTATGTTCGGTCCATGTTCCAACCCCAATCTCAGTTATGGTTCCATCTTGCCCTCCCCCTCGCCAGTTTTGAAAGGAATCGGAGAAAGGTTTAGTCTCACCGTAACGTCTTGCCGATAGCAATGATCTTGGCGACAATTTTCAATTATCGATATAACTCTGGCCACTCGCTATGAGGTATCACCGACATTCCTAAGCTATGTTGATAACTGTTGAAGGGCATAAGCGCATCGGGGAGACATGGTTAATGTCTCACTGACATGCGATTCTAAGGAAGCAACCTTTGACCGCCTATAAATCTACATGGCATGAGTTCAACCAATCAGAAGGTGCTAGGGAAAATCACGGGCAGTTTGACTGATTGACTTCCCCTATAAAGAAAGATCAACAAAATGTGCGAGACATGGATCGGCTCGGTGAAGCAATGACATTTGAATCTAACAAGGTAAATCTGATGCTGCTTCTCAAAGGGGGCTAACTTGAGAAAAGATCTAGCACAAGAGGAAGGTCGAAGAAGAGGCCGTGAGTCACAATAACAACTAGGACATCGGCTGGTAAAGGTGGGTCAACATTAATGACCATGTCGTAGAGCATTCAAAGCGGCTCTGATGAAGTCTCGAGGGTGGACACGAGGGCTGCGAGTTAATGCGGTTGTTGTAAAAAATCTGAAGGCCATGCCTAGGAACGAGCTTTCACCAACATGAGTAGGGTATGTGCATTTAATGCCTCATTAACTTCATTCCTAAACGCTTCTAGGGCTGACGTGTCCAAGCACCGACTCATTTTGTAAACCCTAAGGTAGGGGCCGACACTCTTGGTTTTTTTACTTGTATATATGGCATTTTTGCCTCTTTGTAAATTAGTTCTTGGTTAAGAGATTGCTGAAAGAGCATTATTCAGCCTTTGTAGCTCATTTTTTTCATAAATACTACAGATCTGTTCATAGACTCCTTATTTTCTCAATAGAAAGTTATTTCCTTCACAAATTTTTTTTGGTGTTTTAGTGACTGGTTGTAAGCTACATGATAAAATTCAGTGTGATCCTTTATTTTATCAGATTCCTTCAGTACTGGATGCAAAGAACATTATGTCATAAATCAGGTTTATGTTAGTGATCTCTTTCTATTGTGTTTATATATGTGAAAACATCTGTGTTTTCCTTGTGTTAAGCATTAGAACAGTTAGAACATTATATAGACTCATTTTTATAAACATAAATCTCTGTATTGTGAGATTGTTTAGCTCTATTGAGATTTTATGTGAGTTTTCTGCATTATTGTCATATTTTTATCTTTGGTGTATCACCTGTTAGTGATAGGTTTTAAATTCAAGTATATCCTTCTTACTCTTTTCCTTATCATTCTTTAGTTTTCTCAAGATATCTTAAGGGGAACCAGCCCATAATCTAGAGGCCCACTTCATTCCCAAGTCACCCACAACCTTGAAGTGTTCCCATGTGTCAATAGGTTGCTATAGTTAATAGCTTAGCAAGGGTGCAACTTTATTTGACAACATGTACATTTCCAAAAATGTATCTATTTCCAAACCTTAACTCTACAAATTTGGATCCTCAAACACTATAGATCATTTCCAAATTTTAAAATTAGTAAAAACTTACATTTCTAGTCTAGGGCACTAGTATCATTTTCCAATTAATTTTAGGCCAAATTTGGATCACAATTCTATCTTTGTGATTCTTGTGTAGATCTATGTTCTATTCTTGAAAAATATTTTAGTTTTTGTCACTGTTATCTATTTTTCTTCATTATATGAGTACTCAAGTGTTCTGAAACTTGCAATAAATTTATAAGCTTCACGAATTGGTGTCACATATCTAATACCCCTATGAGATGTAGTTTCGAACTTATGGCTTCCCATGATGCAATCACATCTAGTGTTGAGCCTGAGTCTTATAACTCTTTCACTCAAGGTATTACATCTACTCAATCTATCTTTGACTCTCTTCCTAACCCTACATTACCTATTTCTTCATCACCACCTAACATTTATGTGGACTTAGAGGTTGTTGTTGCCCAGGTTCCTAAAGATAAACTTAAAAAATTCGACAAAGAACTAGGACTTCAACAATTCTAATGTACTAAGTCCTTGGTTGGAGAAATGGTTCCTCTTTTCGACATCCTTAGGAAGTTTATCAATGATTTGCAAGGGATAGAGGTGTTACATAGCCTAGCCCATATAGTGGATGTAAATATTTTCCTACAACAGCTAGTTATGCTCAAACCTTTACTAATTCTCAAAACCAATTAGGAAAACAAGCTTCCTCTCCCACAATCATACCTTTTATTCCCACCTTTACTCTTATAGTCATAGCATCAAACATGTAATATAGTAATAGTCTAAATGTGCTACGCCCTTAATATTATTGTACATCGGGTTATGAATAGTCATCTTGTGGCTATCTTAACTCTCTATTAAGTCATATTATCATTAGTATATTGTTATTTAGTTGTTTAGGTTGGCCTAAGTCTTATATAGGTGTGTCTAAGCCTGCCTAGGTGATATCCTTGGCATAAATAGGTATATATAGGAGGTTGTGAGTCTTATTTCATCATCAAGTGTGAAGTGTGTTCTTATTAGAGATATTTGGAGGTTTTTCCCCTTGAAGTGGCTTGTTATTCTCAGTTATTATCAAGTATTTGCAGCATATTTCATATCATATTCTTCTATTGTGCAAGTTATTTCATAACAAAATGCAAGTTTAGGGTTTTCTTGTGGTAATCCTTATAGATTTATCCCCTCACCTATGATACCTACATGTTCATCACCTATTATAAACATGCAAAAAACTAACACACCAATCATCCATAATAGTCAAGCCCCATATTCAACACATTCTCAAAATATGTCACCAAATGAACCTATGATAAATCAACTTTTGCAAAGTATTTCATTATTACAACAACAAATTTCAAAAATGAACCAAAGTCAATCCAATGTCAATCCTTCAACATACCTCACATGTAGCCCATTGTCATTCACTATCTTAAAGGCACCCATACCACAAAACACTGAAATACCTCACTTTGAGATGTTGGAAAAGAAGATCACACCAATCACGTATTAGTTTTCACTACTCTATGTAGTGATTTCCTTTTTGAAGATACTCTCTTAGCTAATATTTTTCTACTTTCACTAATAGATGTGGCCTTGGATTGGTTTTTTTCATTACCAAATAACTTGATAGTGTCCTTTACACAATTGGTTAATGAATTCATTCAACACTTTCAAGAAAACAACGGGCCTCAAGTTACATTATCAGATTTAGTCCTGTGCGAACCCCAACCTTGGTACCTACAAAACAACATGAGTAAACAAGTTAAACAAGGAAATGCAAGCCAAAACAAGGATTCCCCATGAAATCCATTTACAAACTCAAAATGGGAAAGAAAACAATGAAGAACCAAATAAAAATAATGAAATAGCTTGAATCCTAATTTAAATATGCAAACTCATGATCCCATGGGGGAATTGGTGCCAATTTGATGTGAAAATTGGCCCTTTCCCAATTCCTATGATGAAATATTGATATGTTGAAGATGATATTGATCCACTTTGATGAAAGATGAGAAATCCAAGCCAAATCTGCAAAAAGCCTAGCTAAGAATTCAATGATGGATGGAAATGGCTAAATATTTTAGCATAATAACTTTGCAATGTTTGTGGATGATCAAATGAAGATATGAGCTCTTTATTTATAGAATTTCAAGATGGCTGAATGTCCAAATTTGAGCAATGTGGGACTAACATTCATCCAATGATATGATGCCACTTGTCAAGCTATGAATGGATGATGGATGTGCAAGATTTGGGGTTTGTTCCAATAAATGCCAATATTTTGAAATTCAAATCTGCTGAAATGACATGCAAGAGGGAAGGGAAAATGCAATAAATGCCACTTGGCTCAAGGCAAAGGACATGTAAGATGAATTTATTGCCTTGTTGGATGTACATGTTGACTTGAAATTTTTGAATTCAAATTGAGAGAATATTCCAAAAGATGTCTTGTGAGGAAAATAGAGATTTAATAAATGAATTAAATCTATTTTCATGTGCAACTTGCATTATCTAGAGGATGTGACATGAGATGAGATTAAATTAATTAGATGATGTGACCTATTTGACTCAAATCTATGGATTTATTTTAAATCAAATAAGAGAGGAATATGACAAGAGATTTAATTAAATAAGGACTTTGATTTATTTAATTAAAAGAGATGGTGTTAGATTAAATCAAATAATGTTTTAATTTATTTAATTTAATAACAGACTTTAGAGATTTAATCAAATAAATTGATTATTTAATTAAATAAGGATAATTAGATCAGATGGATTCATTTAATTAACAAAAGAGATTGACTTAATTAGATAAAATGATTTATTTAATTAAGAGATGAACATTAATGAATTTAATCAGATAGGGGAATTTGATTAAATGTTTAGACCGATGGATGATTCAGGAAGAAACTATGTTAGTGAGTCAGAATCAAATGCACGATGTCAATCAATATATTTTACGTGTCTACATTTTTCCCCTCTTTGAAGTAATGCACTCGTTGCGTTGGTTCAAAGAAAAACCGATCTGATCAAAGGAAAAAAAATTGATATTTAAAAACTTTCCCCACTACTGCATGTAGAGAGAAAACATGCCATTATAATGCCCCCATGAGAGATCGGATGAAAATTTTAATTTTTTCGGTGATCTCGCGAAAAAAGGTGACAAAGTACTCAACCGGTCTGAAAGGGCTCCAGGAGGCTAAAAACATGTCTAAATGCAATAAATCGATGAAAAACAAACCTCAAACGGACAAAAATAGGTTTGGGGGTCCAAACCCCTAGAAGGACAGCCATTTAGGGTTAAAAAATCCCTAATTTTTAGGCTTAAAAGGGGCCTGAGGGGTCACTTTCAAGTCATTTTCACACACCTCCACTAGCAATCTTGAGATTTGAGCTTTGACTCTCCAGCAATATGGCGCAACAATAGCTTCCCCTGTACATCACTGATCGAGTTTGGACATACCAGCGGCCACCTGGCATTGGGGCACCGGTATGTGACCCTTACCCAAGCTTAGTTTTTTCCTTTAATGTTGTAATTAATGCTTTAAAAGGGGAGCTCGCCTCCAGTGGCGCTATATAGTGTCGCTCAACATTTAAACTGTGTCGTGCAGTTCCATTTTGCACCGCAACGATGTTGTTTTGCGTCGCAGTGGTGCAGTTCAGAGTTTAGAAACTCTGACGCTGGGCTCAAGCTCGGCGGGATAGTTTGACAAAACTACATTGCGGCATCACCCATTTCATGCAAACTAAGATGTTGGAGGAGAAAGTGTGCTGTAGCGGTGCCATTTGGTTCTTTTTGTGCTCGAGCGTCGGAGTTTGAGTAAAATCAAACAATGACACCATCACAAACTACGTCGCTAGGGACTTTTTGGAGCGTTCGACCAGGAAATTTTCAAAAAATTTAACACATTGACCTTCCTTGATACAGGATGCGGCGAGGGAGCTCTACTCTCGGGAGCACCAGTCACGAGATTTGGCTAGCGTCTTATGGGACCTTAGCGACAGGGACCAGGATCGATTGGGAGCTACGAGATTATGGCACATTGCATATTCGGTACCCGTGCGCACTCACTTAGGGATGTTATCAATGCCAGCCAAGAGATGGCACAGTGAGACATCATCATTTCATCTTCCCACTGGCGAGGCCACCATCACTCTGGAGGATGTTTGGCGCATTTTACGATTTCCTATTCATGGCCAACGGGCGATCTTTGATATGGATGAGGGATGTGAAGCCTGCGTCAGAGTCCTCGCCACACAGGACATCATCTACTATGAGGGACAGATTGAGCTAGAGCGTTACAGGGTTATTGCACCTCCCTACCGCTAGGCAGTTGCAGCTATTATTTCAAGTCTTGTTGCCCCAAACGGATGAGGGAAATATTTTAGTCCTGGCTGGGGGTATTGCTGGGAGTAGATGGTCTGAGACAAGCCTATTCATTTTGCATGGGGGCATGTACTTCTCGCCTCACTCTACAGAGACTTGCATGAGTATGTATACATGGACGGCAAAGCGCTAGGGGCTGGGGTGACCTTACTTCACGTCTGGGTGTGGGAGCACATTTTTGTGTTGTGTCCATGTATTGTTCTAGTTCTGATGGGGGCAGACGATGCCCTCATGGCCCGATACAGAGGCAGTGTGTCCTTTACACACACTGGTGAGCACGGGATCCCCTACTAGAGGCGGGTCCTAGACGAGATGCTAGTTTTTACCTAGTGTCCATACCTTGGTTGGCCTGGATGGGCCGACGATGTCGATCAGCTCTTTTATTGCTACTAGGACCGGTACATGTAGGGGTGGGAGCACATGATGATCGAGAGGTACTTTCCCGGGCGTGTACAATGTCAGTTCGGAGAGCTGCAAAATCGGCCAAATGATGGTTATGTAGCCATCTTTGCTCACAGCATGACACAGGTATCATGGGGACATGGTATTCCAACTTCAGAGGTAGTTGACAACTTTAGGCACTTGGTAGCCTGACCGTGGGCTTATGATCAAGGCCTAGCAGATCCCGACACCACTCAGGCCTACAGGGACTGGTTCAGACCTCCACTTCGATTGACTGTTCTAGGTGAGGATCTAGATCCACGCAGAGTTAGGGGTAGAGGGAGAGGATGGGGACGAGGACCGAGGGTTGAGATTCAATAGGATCCACCAGTTGCACCCCCAGTCCTACCAGGTCACGAGGATGTTCATATGCAGGATCAGCAACAGGATCTGCCAATCCCACCACCACGAGTTGAGGGTGAGGATCAGCCTCACGTGCAACCACAGGTACAACTAGCAGGATAGGAAAACACAAGAAACATCTTGATTTTGTAGCTACAGGCCTAGGTTTAGGTGGTGACAGTGGAGAGAGACCAGGCGAGGGTTAAGAGAGCAGCTCAGGGCAAAGAGAGATCAGGCAGTGTAGCAGAGATAGGCTGCAAAGCTACAGGTAGCTACAGAGCTAGGCCGCAGATAGCAAATCGAGAGTATGACAGCCTCCTCCTCCCAGAGTATAGTACCAGTGTGATCCTACAGGGATGCCATCTGAGAGGTAGAGTACTACTAATGGGCTTATCATGAGGCCATACCTAGAGCAGAGTGGGTCCTAGAGTATTTAGAGCAGGCTAGCTAGAGACCACCAGAGGGTCACAGTGATAGAGGTGAGAGCAACATTCATAGGGATCGAGCTTGATCGAGATGATATATACTTTTTGTGCCTATTGGGCTCGGTTTTGATAGCCCGATGGGAATTTTTGTACCGATTGACATATATGTACAGTGATCCGATTTATTCTTTGTACTATGAAAGTGACATTATTCATGATATATATGAGTCAATGATGATTTTGATGTGATGCATTGTGTTCCCTTTTTTCCATGGATGGTTTATTTCTATATGCTTTGCAATGATGTCTTTTATGGATGCATTTATTTATGATGATGATACATGCGTTATTATTATGACTAACATATCTATATTATGTTAACCTATGATATGCAAATGTGATGGTTTATTTATGATAATGCAAAATGCAATGGTCTGATATGTGAAATGATATGCGAAATGATATGTAAATTATGCTTATGAAATGTTAATGAATGGATGCATATATGAATTTTGTATGTTTATGCCTATGTGGAATGTGTGTGTATGAAAAACGTATCAATTTTAAATGAATTCAAACACATATCAATAAGACATTATATCGAAGAAACAGAAAGGAAAATAGAATAAACAAACTGTTAATTGCAGCTTCCCTGAAATCATCTTATTTCTCTCTATCTCCAGTGTTTTGTTGTTTCCAATTGCTCTCAGATTCAGTAGATTAATCTCAACAAAATGGACAACTGAAGAACGAGATATAAATGAAATGCATACTATGCTAAACTAAAAGGATTATGCTAAAATATAAATATTTTTGTGATGCTAAAAAGATGTGAGTACATAAGCTAATTGCATATAGGTTCGTGTGTTCGTCGTGTGTATGTGTGTAACCAAAGCTTGGATTTGCACCAGTATTTATAGAGTTTTTGAAAGGATTTGATTGGTTGATATGATGAACGACTCAGATTAAGCTTGTTAGAATGAATGGTGAAAGATTTTTGAAAGTTGAGAGAGAGATAGAAGGTTTCCTTTTCCTTCAATTTTTGTCATTCAGATCTGAAGGAAGGTTGTCGTTTTGAAGAATGAGTTGAAATGAGTTTCATAATTAAATAAAATAAATTTATTTAATTATATGTGAAGATGGATTTAGAAACTCACATAATTAAATAAGTTATATTTAATCATGTTTTAGAAGTGAATTTAGAGTGTAATTAAATATTTAAAAATATTTAATTGTTTGTGGAGTGAGAAAAGATATTAAATTAAATTTTTAATATTTAATTTAACTATGAGATGAAGAGAATATTCCATATTTGAATTTAAAATATTCAAATTTCGAATAATATGATAATCAATATAAATAAATTGTAAAATTTATTTAATTTAATTAAGAGGAATATGGGAGATGTCAATAATTAAATAAAGTTATTTATTTAATTAAGATAGAAGAATTATAAGAATGGACAATATAAATAAATAATTAAATTTATTTATATGTAGATAACTTTAGGAGATTAATTAAATAATTTATATTTAATTAATTAACAAGCTTGATTAATCATGACCATTTTTAGATGTATACATTTTGCCCCTCTTTGAAGTGATGTGTAAAATGCATTGCTTCAAAGAAAATAAGATTTTTGCCCCTAATACGTTTTTGATGTTGATGTTGCTGATGATGATGCCCCCTCAGGAGGTAAATCACGGATGATATGAATTCTGAAAATGTGAAACAATCGAGATTAGATAATGATATTATGCTAAGGAGACAGTGATTTAGCTCCCGATAAATGATGTAAAGGATGGCCTATTTTGAAAACAAAGTGAATTTTTATCTTCTTTTTGAAATAGTCAAAAAACCCACCTTTGTTTGATCATTAAAAGGTAAAAAGGGGAAAAAGACAAATCATTTGTACTTGTTGACTTTGTGAATACTATAGCCTTGAGAGTGACCTCGCGACATGGAAATTCCATATCATCGCCACCTATTTGAGAGATCTCGCCAATACCAGAGGCCAACAGCATATGGACCACCGGTGAGTTGATCTAACCGCTCATGTTTTTAATTTTTTTTTTTTTTTTGCATTTGAATAAAAAATGTACTATTTTTTTTGCGGGTTTTGAATATACAAATGACGTTTTAGCACTTTTAAGAAAGTTTTAGTGCTTTCAATGATTTTTCTGGTGCTTAGGGTAAAAACAATAGCGCATACAGGCTAGATTTTGAATATTTAGCATTAAACTAGTTTAGCGCATTCGATGAAAACAATAGCGCATACAGGAAAAGATGCAGCAAACTAGGTTTAAGCGCATCAAGGAATAATAGTAGAGCATATAGGGAAATCACGCATCTGGTGATTAAAGTAGCACTTAGGTTGATAGTGTTAGTGCATATAGGGAAATAGCGCATAGGGGAATTGTTTGAGTGCATCCCACAAAAAGAACGACGCATATGGGTTTTAGCGCATAGAGGTCACAGATTAGCGCATATGAGTTTTAGTGCATAGAGACCACAGAGTAGCGCATATGATTTTTAGTGCATAGAGACCACAGAGTAGCGCTTCTGGTAAAAATAGGTAGAATGTATGATTTGATGATAGTAATGTGAAAATGATGATATATATATTGTTTCCTTGGTCAACAGAGAGGTAAATTGTTGTGTCATCATGCTGATATGGATAGAAATGATGGAAAATTTGGTGCTTGAGTGATAACTTTGTTTCCCCAAAATAGAAAACAAAGAGTAAATTGATTGATTGTCTGATTGGACTGATAACTTTGCTTCTCGTGAATCAAAAACAAAGAGTAAATGTTAGATAAATGATTGATATGACTTCTAATAAATTTGTTTTATGCGATAGAAAACAAATAGTAATTGATGGTAGAGTAGATTGATATGATATCTAGCTAGATAGATTGTGTATTGGTTTGTCTGATAGGATTGATTGTGTGATATGGGTTGTTGATATGATGCACTAATACGAGTCATTGATATGGATCTGATATAGTTCACTTGATATAGGTCACTGATAGATATGAGTCTAATTGATTTTGGTTGATTCAGATTGAATGATTGGTATGATTATGATTAATTACCCTTGTGATGACCAAAAATAAAAATAGGAGGTCTTCAAAAACCTCTAGATTAGAGAGTAGCACTTGGCAGGATGGGATAGGATATCCGAGTTGACACCTGCTGACGTAGCTTTGATAGATACATGTGGTTTGAGATCCTTATTGGCTATGTCGTCGATTCAGGTCAACAAAGGATTGTTGACGACACTGGCAGAGCGATGGCATTCGGAGCACAAGACCTTTCATATGCCAACTGGTGAGGTGAATGTGACTCCAGAGGATGTATACAGGATATTAGGTATCCCAGTGGTTGGTGCCCTTGTGTTCTATGATCACAAGGAGCTCGAGGGTACAGATGCTTTGAGGAGGGTGTATGGTGATGCACAAATAGTTGGGTACTGGGTACCATGGGCTGACTTTCGAGGATATCCAGCCTTTCCTACAGTTTTGGGTGCATTCATTGGAGGTCTCCTTTGTCCGGATCGCCGGTCAAAGGGAATATCAATGGGATGGGGCAGGATTTTGGAGCAGATGTTGCTACAGCCGCAGAGATATGCATGGGGGAGTTGTATGTTAGCACACCTATATCATGATTTGCATCAAGTGGTGTACAGGGGTGCATCCAGTTTGTCATGTGGTGTGACACTACTGCAGATCTTGGCATGGGAGCATCTTACTATGATGAGACCAGCGTGCCCTAGAGTTAGGCCTCCAGGTAGGCCTTATGTATATGCTTATGCTATGTTCCTTGTCTAGCCCAAGTTGGGCAAGGTGGATTACTGGAGACGACGTCTAGATGATATGGATGCAGTGGTATGGTGACCATATCTTGATTGTGAGCCATGGGATACAGATGATCTAGAGATTCCATTTGCATGCATTCCTCAATTTTTGATAGGGAGGACTCCTTTTATCCTTGAGAGGTTTCTGGCATTGTGGGTGCAGAGACAGTTTGGATTTACCCAGGGGATGCCACAGGGGGTTGCACACTATGCCTGGAGCAGAGATGAGGCCGAATGGGGGCCATGCATTTCCTATCAGATAGAATATATAGAGTTCATGTCATTAGCTCCTGAGGCATGGGATGACAGGTGAGACATTGTTGATGTCGGTATGTCCAATGAGTATTCATTATATTACCATACACATCCCTTTCCATGGTTTACCGGTCCCGATGAGCCAGCACCCATTCTGGTAGTACCACAGCCAGGGGTAGTGAGACAAGAGGAGAGGGTAGGTGGAGAGCAAGGTGCAGTTGGAGGAGAGGAGGTGGAGAGTTATGATGGGGATGATGGAGATGATGGTGGGGATGAGGGGTAAGTGTTGAGGAGGTCGAGGCTAGATATTCTGAGGGGTGTCCAGATCATGCGGCGGTCGAGGACAGGGATTGGGCGATGGATAGTGATCAGGATGGGATCTTCATCACAGCAGGGGCAGATAGCTACCCTTTAGGCCCAGGTGTAGACATTGAAGGGATGGCAGGGACAATTGCAGAGTCAGCTGATGCAGGCACATGGATTTATTGTACAGCTACAGGCACAGCTGGCACAGGCTCAGACATAGGAACAGGCACAAGCACCTGCCCCAGACCCATAGTTATCCCATGTGATGATAGAGAGAGATGCATTCAGATGGAGGGCAGTGGAGGCTGAGGGTGTCACTCAGAGGCTCATGGGCACTATAGAGAGTGCATCATTACGGGATTCCATTGCAGAGGGCATGGAGATGGCAAGGGAGGCTGAGTATTACCGAGTTAGATATGAGGAGTTATGTCCTCCTGATCATAGAGAGCCATTCCCGTGGTCCCACACCAGGACCAGGAGCAAGTCACGGACATGCACACCGAGCCTAGGGGTTACCGAGCCTCGACGGGATCCAGATGCAGGTACCAGTGGCAGGCCACCTCCTTCCGGACCAGCTCCATCAGGGGCATCGACCAGCTAGCAGATATATTTCACACATGTGTATCATTTTTCAAGCATGTATATTGATTTTTTATCATATCTCATGTATTTCTCTTTGGACATTTCAGTTTCATTGGATATTTGGATATTTGTATTATTGATGATGAGCGATGATATGCAGCAGCGATGATTTTTGATGGTGTATTGTGCATTTATGATATGATGATGTGATATGCATTTATTTCTATGTGTTATGGATTTTGGTATGCCTTTGAATGAGTTGATGACGAACATGATATGCAGGATGATTTGATATGATGTTTTTATTATGATGATGATGATTGATGATGCGTACTAATGATGTCATAAAAATGATATGAATACTGATACTAAGTGAGATGAGTAAATAGTGATGAGATGTATGATAAAATGATATGTGATGAAATATAATGATTTGTAATAAAAATGAACGGATAAATGAAATGAATAATAATGGAATAATGAAATGATATGATAAGATAATGATAAGAAAATGAAATGAATGATAATGGAATGAAATGATAATGATATGATATGATAAGATAATGATACTGAGATGAAATGAATGATGATAATGATAATAAAATGAGATGATACGATAATGATAATGAAATGAATGGTAATGATAACGAAATGATGAAATGACAATGATAATGAAATGATGAAATGATAATGATAATGCAATGATGAGATGATAATGAAATGATAAGATTATGCTAATAATATGATAATGATAATAAATGAATGATGATGATAGTGAAATGATAAAATGGTAATGAGAATGCAATGAATGAAATGATGAAATGACAATGATAATGAAATGATGAAATGACAATGATAGTGAAATGATGAGATGATAATGAAATGATAAGATGATAATGATAATGAAATGATGAGATGATGATGATAATGAAATGATGAAATGATAAGATGATGATAATAATATGATAATGATGAGATGATAATGAAATGATAAGATGATGATAATAATATGATAATGATAATAAATGAATGATGATGATAGTGAAATGATAAAATGGTAATGAGAATGCAATGAATGAAATGATGAAATGACAATGATAATGAAATGATGAAATGACAATGATAATGAAATGATGAGATGATAATGAAATGATAAGATGATGATGATAATGAAATGATGAAATGATAATGAAATGATAAGATGATGATAATAATATGATAATGATAATAAATGAATGATGATGATAGTGAAATGATAAAATGGTAATGAGAATGCAATGAATGAAATGATGAAATGAAAATGATAATGAAATGATGAAATGACAATGATAATGAAATGATGAAATGATAATGAAATGATATGATGATGATAAAACAAATGTCTGCATTTCCCTCCACAAATAGTCCAAAGAGACATGACAACCATTATGCAAATCCAGTATGCAAATATGTATGATAATCCAAAATGAAATAAAACTAAATGAAACCAACCATTTTGTTGAGTCTTTTTGCTAGCCTTCTTGAATCATCATAAAGCATTTTAAAATGTTGGAAGTATGTACAAGCATCAGAGGGGAAATTAGCACCAATGATGACCTGAGTACAACTTTCATGATTTTTGATATTCCAAGCAAACACAAGCATCTAGGTATAATTGAACCGAGATGACCTGAGCATTTCTTGCATGAACAGACAAAGACTAACCACCTTCTAATGCAATTTGGAGCTGTCATCAATGATAAACTTTGGAAATCATGTCTCGCGACATACTTGCAATAGATGGATAGTTAGCCTCAATACAACAGACAAAGAAAAATCATCCTCTTTCCTTACCACTCTAGTTCAGTACATCATCAAGTGTGCTCCAAAGAGATGATATTGAAAATTAAACTACCATTGTTCAAAAATGAAATACTATTATCCCAAACATTATTCAGATTATAGATCATCTAGATATGAGTCATGATAGGGTACGCAGCTGAAAACTACTATGATATGGATCAATGATTGGATAGTTATCCATATGGCTTGATTTGGTTGTTTTGTTTTGCATGATTCGCTTTGATGTCGCTATCTCGTTGTTTCGGTAAAACTTGAAAGTCAATTTCCCCCAATATGCCAATGTTTTCCCTTGGTACTGAAATGGATATGTACAATAAATCAAGCCATGATAAGACATTATCGCTCTAGGAAAATGATGATAGCATGATGCTGATGTGGCCCTAAGATGATGGAAAATATGCATGAAAGTTAAGTGCAGAACATGAATTAATAGATTGGAGAGCTACAAATAGCGTTTGTTTGCCAGATTTTCACTATTTTTTTAATTGCATTTTTCTTTTCAATAGACTGCCTGTCGCCAGATTTTCACCCTATGACTTCTTCTTTTTTTGTTGCTACCGAGATGCCTGTTTGCCAGGTTTTCACCAGGGTAACCATTTTTTGAAGACTTTTTCTGATGATAATAACTGCTTTAGACATAATACTTTTTCAAGTGCATGTTGTTGATAGGTTCATCAAATAGGTCCCCTTCTGGTGTCAATAGCTTGTAGGCTCCTGAACCATAGACTACAATAACCACATAAGGACCTAGCCAATTTGGTTCAAACTTTCCTTTCTTCTCTCTGTCTTGTTGATTGTGTTGATTTTCTTTCAGAACAAAATCATCCACTTGAAAGGTACATGGCTTTACTTTGTGATTATAGCTGCAAGACATCATCTGTTGATATGCTTTTAAATGATCAGCTACTCTTTGTCTCTTCTCATCTAGGAGTTCCAGTTCTTGGAGTTGGGAAACTATGTATTCATCATCCATTGTAAGACCTTTCAATGATACTCTGAGTGAGGGAATCTCAACTTCTAAAGGTAGTATGCCTTCTACTCCATAGACAAGAGCAAATGGCATTGCTCCTGTTGGTGTGTGGATACTGGTTCTGTAGGCCCATAAGGCGGGATTGAGTTGAACGTGCCAATCCTTCCCTGAATCATTTACAGTCTTCTTCAAAAATTTAATATTGTTTTATTTGAGGCCTCTGCTTGGCCATTCCCTTGTGGATAGTAAGGTGTTGAATATCTATGTTCAATGTGAAATCTTTCACAAAGTTCATCAACATCTAGATTTTTGAAAGGATGTCCATTATCTGTAATAATGGAGTTGGGAATGCCATACCAACAAATAATATAGTTGAGTAGAAATGATGATATTTGTTTGCCAGTAACTTTAATAAGAGGTACTGCCTCAATCCACTTGGTAAAATACTCTGTAGCTGTGATGATGAACTTATGTCCATTCGATGAAGAAGGATGAATCTTTCCCACTAGATCTAACCTCCATTGAAAAAATGGCCAGGTTGGCATGTATGGTTGAAGTTCCTGTGTAGGAGCATGAATGAGATTCCCATGAATTTGACATTTTGAGCATGTTTTCACAAAAGTGAATGATTCCCTCTCCATTGTAGGAAAGTACTAACCCATTCTAATCAATTTCTTGGATAAGGTCAGTCCACTCGAATGAGTACCACGAATGCCACCATGAACTTCTTGTAAAGCTTTGTCAGATTCCTCACGTTCAAGACATCAAAGTAGAGTATCATCAAGACCACGGCGATAAAGAGTGTCATCAATAAGAGTGTAACGAGTGGATTGGCGGATAAAATTGCATTTTTGGTTACGGGATAAATCAGGTGGTAAGATATCGTCTTTGAGGTAGGCATAAATTTTTTTGTACCAAGGTGAATCGGATCCTACCAAGTGGCAAATGATTTGGCTTTTAGGGGTATCATAAGCAATCGTAAATGATTGTTCCACTAGAAATTCATAGCGAGTCTGAGTTTCTAGGAGTTGTAACAATGATGCAATCGTAGCCATGGCATCAGCTGCTTTGTTATCAAGCCTTGGAATTTGTGTGAATTTGATGTCCACAAAATATTTCTTGAAGTCATCAACCATCTTTTTATATGGTAACAATTTTTCATCTTTGGTCTGATAATCGTCATTGATCTGATAAATGACCAGCTGTGAGTCGCCATACACCTGTAATTTTTTAATTCTCCATTCCAATGCTATTTTAAGTCTAGTGATTAACGCTTCATATTCGGCTATGTTGTTGGTGCATGGAAACATCAACCTATATGATCGAGGAATGGTGTGTCCTTGAGGGGTGACAAAAATTATGCCTGCCCCCGATCCATGTTGAGTGAAAGAACCATCAAAATATAAGGACCATGGTTGTTTATATTCTGCAGTAAAAACATTAGCATCTAGAAATTCAATGTGCAGGGGATGGTCTGCTTGCAGTGGTGCTTCAGCTAGTTGATCAGCGATAACTTGTCCTTTGATTGCCTTGAGATCAACATAATGGATGTCAAACTCACTTAGAATCATTACCCACTTTGCTAACCTTCATGTCAATGATGCTTTGCTTAACAAATACTTGAGTGGATCAATCTTTGAAACTAGATTTATTGTATGAGTTAACATGTAATGCCAAAATTTCTGTGAAGCAAAGACTACTGCCAAACAAGCTTTCTCGATAGAAGTGTAGTTGAACTCATGACTTTTTAGTGTTCTACTGGTGTAGTAGATTGCATGTTCTTTTCCTGTAGAGTCTTCATGCGCTAGCAGTGCTCCCAGAGATGTCTCTATTGCCCCAATGTATAAGATGAGTGGTTTGTCTAGATTTTGTGGTACGAGAATTGGTGGTCATTAAATATTATTTGATTTGTTGAAAATAAAATTCACATTTGTCATCCCACTTGAAAGGAACATTCTTATGCAGTAGATGTGTGAAAGGTAAACTTTTGTCGGCTAATTGTGCAATGAACCTTCATATAGATTGAAGTCGTCCCTGTAACAATCTCAATTGACTAATGTTCCTTGGTGGAGGAATTTGCATAATTTCCTGTACTTTTGTAGAATCTACTTCAATTCCTTTTTCTAAAACAATGTACCCCAAAAGTTTTCCAGATTTGACCCCAAAAACACATTTCTTGGGGTTGAGGCGAACTTTGAATTTCTCTAATCTTGCAAATATTTTGGACAATTTTTCAAGATGTCCTTCTCTGGTGTATGATTTTTCCAATATGTCATCTACATAATCTTCCATGAAGATATGCATTATGTCATGAAAGATTGTAGTCATGGTTCTTTGATAAGTAGCCCCAGCATTCTTTAGACCGAAAGGCATGACATTCCAACAATAAGTTCCCCATGGACATGTGAAAGTTGTTTTCTCCTAGTCTTCAGGTGCAATCTTGATTTGGTTGTATCTAGAAAAACCATCCATTAATGAATTCATGGTATGGCTAGCTGTTAGATCAACTATAGTGTCAATGTTTGGTAGTGGGAAGTCATCCTTAGGACATGCTTTATTAAGATCTCTGAAATCTGTACATATTCTCACAGTTTTATCTGGCTTGGATACAAGAACAATGTTGGAGATCCATTTTGCATAGTCGATTGGTCTTATGAAGCCCACATCAAAGAGTTTTCTCAGTTCTTCCTTAACCAATAATGCAACATGTGGGTGCATCTTTCTGAGTTTTTGTTTCACCAGCTTGGCTCCTGGTTTGATAGACAAGTGATGCATGATAAGATCAGGATCAAGACCAGGCATGTCAACATAAGACCACGCAAAGTTGACTTGATTTTCTTTTAGGAATTCCATGAACTCTAGTATTTCTTTCTTTGTCATTGATGCAGCTAATTGTAAAATTCTTGGTTTGTCAGGAGTCTCAAGATTGATAGCATTTGTAGGCTCAATCAAAATAGGTGATCGCTCATGGTAGTGCTATGGGAGAGTGTCAAGATTCCCATCGTTTGGTGCCTCAAAGAGGTTTTCACCATTCGATACGCTCTTTATTTTATCTTTTGTTTGATCTAATACTGCCAGATTCTGGTTTTCACCATTAGATCTTTCTTTTTTGTTTTTACTTTTGCAGCTAGGAGACTTGACACTCTCTTGATCAAAAACTCTGTCAAAAATCATTGGTGGAACAATCATTTGTATCATTTGTAGAAAGGAAGTTTATGATAGCTTCGTCACTTGGAAACATAGGTATATTGATAGGTTCGGTTGAATCCCAATCAATGAGATCAGGATGAATGAAAGATAGCGAGTCGTCAGGTTGTGTGAAATTGGCTATGGTTATGGTCATAACGAAGTGGTCCGTAGGATCCAAGGTATGAGGTGGATCAATGATGATATTGTCTTCATGATAGTCTTGTTCATTTAGATCTGACTCAGCATCACTAGAATCATGGTGACTTTATAGTTCAAATTCGCATGTTTGGGTCCCTGAACCTTTACCTTCAACTAGAGTTGTGGCGTACTGGTGTATTACATCAACCTCTTTGTCCCTCCAGAACTCATCATTGTAAATGGTGTCCCATTCATATTCAGCAGAATCTGTGTCAGAATTGTTATCCACGAAGTTCTAAACTGTTGTCAAACATGCTTCTTGTGAATCTGAGCCTTCTTGCAATGTGAAGACAGTGCCATGCAGTTGTTTGGATGTGCTTTCTTTGGTGAGTATCATAGCCCAATCCAGTTTTCTCTTTTGCAGCAAGTCTGCGAAGGTGAATAGGTTCAACTACTCCTTTCCTTTTTCTGATAGGACCTTTATCATAGCCCATCTTCTGCATGATTGAATACCCTTTTCCATATTTTTCTGTGGGTAATTTGACATTAAAGACTACTTCATCTTCATCTTTATAGAGCCAGTTTAGAATTTCTGTATCCTCAGGATCTTCCATGGGGAATTTTTCTTTGATGAATTGTCCATTAAACTTTGTGATTGGCTCTATTGGTGATTGCTTTGATGTTGATGCTGCTGATATTTGATGTTCCGTGATAGATGGTTGTCCATGTGATCGAGGTGATATAGGTAAATTAGCAAGACAAAGAGACTATTCTCCCACTCCATGGTCCTTGAATTTCAATTTCTTGTCAAAACTATTGGCTAATTGACTGATTTGCGTGTCAATCTTTAGAGAAGTACTAGCATGAGCTTCTCGATTGTTAGGAACCAAAGTATCTTGACTGGCTTTTAGGTTGGCACAAGTTTGAATATTGGAATTATCAGCTGGTATCATGATTTCCTATCCATCATAAGGAAACTTAAGACATTGATGATAGGTTGATGGGACAGCTTGCATTTCATGGATCCAAGGACGACCCAACAAGATGTTTTATGCAAGATCACGATCTAGTACTTGACAGAAAGTATTCTTTATCATAGGGCCTACTCTGATTGGTAGCATGATTAGACCCTTGGATGCTCTTTCTTCATCATCATAAGCTTTAATGGTAATCTTTCTTCTGAAATCAATGGAGTCCTCAAAAAATCCTAAAGCCTTAACCAACTTCATGGTACAGATGTTCAAACCAACACCTCCATCTATTAAAACTCGTCTACCACGAAACTTGTGAACCATGACTTCTAAGTACAATGATGAATTATGGGGATGAGTTATGGAAATGTCATCCTTTTTAGAGAATGAGAGGCAAGTGGGTGAGGACAAGTGTCATACCATGGCTTGAAATTGGTTCACATCCAAATCAGTGGATACATTTGTTTCAAAGAGGGCCTTTTCGAGAATTTCCTTATGAGCTGGGGAAATCTTCAATAGTTCCAAGATAGAAATTTGAGCGGGGGTTTTCCGAAGTTGGTTGACCAAATCATATTGATGTTGAGGTGGAGGTTCAATGGATTTTGAAGAGGTTCCCTTTAAGACAACTTTAGCTTACACCCTTGTTGTTGTGTTGACTTCTCTATATTCCACCTTCTTGTTAACTTTAATGACATTTACCCGCTCGTCGTCTATGTAGAGATGGTTGATTATATGATCATCATGGATAGGATTCACATTTTTTTCAGAAGACTCACCCTTTTGATAGTTGGGCAAAGGGTTGCAAAATTCTTGGTGGTCTACGTTGGATTGTTGATGTCCTTCTATTGTAATGATGTCATTGTCGATTAAGTCTTGAATGGTATTCTTCAAGGCTTGACAGTTATTTGTGTGATGACCTTTGCACTGATGATAATCACAATAGTATGCCTCATTCCATGATGGAGGCTTTACATTGGGTTCATAGTTTCGTTGAGGTGGCAAAGTAATGAAATTTTTGGCCATCAACTCTTTGAATGCGGATTCTAAAGATTGACCCAATGAAGTGAAAGTTCTTCTATTAGAGAAGAATGAAAATATTTGTGGATTTGTATTCGAGGTGTTCCCTAAGGAATTGTGATTGTTGTTGGTTCCTCGGTAACCTTGGTTGTTGGAAGTCCCTTGATTGGGATTAGAATGTTTATTTATATTGTTCCTTGGAGGGGGAGGATTATTTCCATGATTTGCAATCGAGTTGACATTGTTGTTTCGAGCACTTGGAGTACTAAGGACAAATGGCTTGGTCGAGACATGATTTGCATCAACAACACCATCATTCACCACTTTTTTGTTGTGAGTCCAAAATTTAGACTTGTCCTGATTATTGTGATGGTTGGATGAGCTAGGATTATCTTTGACATGTTTTATTATTCCTCTTTTGACCAAAGCATTTTCAATGGTTATGGCATCCTCAATCAATTTCTCAAAAGAAGGAGGACAATGTAAGTTCAAATGATAGCTCATTTTTGAATTTAAACTGTTAATGAAGGTGACCATTTTTTCCTTTTCAGGAACATGACGTGGATATCTAGCGAACATTCTTCTCCATCTCTGAAGAAACGTAGTGAAAGATTCGCTAGGTTTTTTTGCAACTTTGCAAAGATCTATCATAGTGATTTGGTGTTGGATGTTGTAAGCATATTGCGATATGAATAGGTTGATTAATTCTTCAAATGTCTTGACGGGAGGTGTAATCTTTGATAGCCATTCCATAGAGTGAACTCCAAGACTCCTACGAAACAATTGCATGAAGTAAGTGTCTTCGTGAGTGAATTCCAATGTCATTTTTCGAAAGTCTCTAACATGATCGATTGGATCTGATTTCCCATTATAGCGATCAAATTTTGGCATTTCACAATGTTTGGGAAAAGGAATCATGTTAAGAATTTGATCGAAAGGATAAGGACAAATGTCCTCCAGAATATATTTCTTTGTGGTTGTTCCCCCTTGTAACTCTTTAACTTATCCTTGAAGTGCCTTGATTTATTGAGTCAAAGCACTAAGATCAGATTGGAGTGTCTCTTCAGGTTTGTTTTTCAAATTCTCAGTATTAAAGTCATGAGGCAATTTAGCTCCTTGGTCAGCTAGATAGCAGAAATATTTTTCTTTATCGCATTGCAAGATCTTTTCTATGGCTTTGTGAAATTTTGGATCTTGCTCAACCTCTCTAAGATGTTCCTCATCTTGTTCCTCATCATTATCTATATGTGTTTTGTTCATTTCTTTGTATTGGTGGAATGTATTTTCTTCTCTGTTATCCATATCTTTGTTGAAAAGTGGATTACGACTCATAATGTAAAGAGGATTACTGCTTTCACCCTCTTCTTGAATGTTTTGGGTATGACCTTGTTGGATTTCATCCTTCAATTTATTGAATTGATATCTTGTGAAGATAGGCATATGATTTTGAATAATTCTTCTAAACTTAGATCCTAGTTTTGACAAGTGCGATGATGATGATATCTTGATCTAATAAGATGTGGAATCTTATGATATGATCTAAGATGTTCCTAATTTTTTATTTTGGCTTCCAATGATGAAGGATGTCAAAATCCTGTTGGGGAAGTTGAATCAATAATTAGAAATTTATTTGAGAGATGCACTCTTAAAGTTTTGATCTTTGTTTTCGAAGAAAGATTTCAAAATCACTGAAGGATTTGATTGGGATGTGAAGGATATTCTATAGAAGGTTGTGGTATGTTGTCAAATTCAAGAGGTTGGTTAAAATTATGTTGTTGAGATAGAGCTAATCTCTGATAAGCTTGTGAAATCAAAGGTTCTACAGCATACTCATCAGTGAATCTCCTAACAAAGTCTTGGTATCTATGAACAAATCCTCGGTAATGAAGCAAGACGTGTCAAATTTTGTACAAGAATTTTCTCCTTTGCAATGTTTTCTTGTATCCTAATGGTTTCTTGGGTTTCCTGATCCTATTGGAAACTGATTTCTTGGAAAATTTTGTTGATTTCCAGTCTCTAAGCATGGGGGGAAAAATATATATATATATCAGAATGCCAGAAAGGAAAGAAAGATTTTAGTGGTTGTTTTTCATGTTCATTTCGGGTGATCTTTTATCTGATTTAATGTGATGGAAGTCACAACAAACATTCTTGAAAAATAGTTGTTCTTAAAAACCCTATATTAACACCAAGTGTATGATAAAGAAAATGTTTTTCAACAAGTGTTTTCACAAGTTTAGCACGTGAAAGACAATTCAAGCAGACTCACTCTTAATACTCAAGTAGGTCATTTTAGTAATCAACAACCCACATCTTAGAATTGCGTCGACTCACACAGCCGTGTCACCCCCAAAGGGGCACCCGTGTTTTTGTCTTTTCTAGGCGCGTACTCAGAGTTACGGAAGTGGATACCGGATCCCCTGAGAAAACGGTCCTTGGCAGTTATATGGTGAGTGTCTTGGGGGTAGATTCTTCCCTCCCCTTGCACTGTGATTATTAGAATGTTCGGAAACTGACTTCAGCTGGCCACTACACTAGGTTCGTAGTAAGGATTTCCGTTCGGTGCGGAAATAATAAACTCCATCAGGAGACCTCCCAACCTTTAGAACAAAGGCTTTGGGGATGGTTATCTTGCACACTACCGACAAAAGAGGGTTTCCCCAGATTCGCTTTAAATTTTATAGTGGGGCAGAATACCCTGGCTTTGGCTTGAACCCACTTGAGTCGTTCCCATAGGGTGAGTACTTTTTCCCACTACGGTAGGCTCTCTAAAGGATGTAATTAAAGCAGCAAAAATTCATGAAATTGAAAAGACAAGTCTGGTATTCTGATCACCCAGTTAAGGGGAGAGCATAGACCTATTGCCATAGACAAAGCAAACAAATGTTCATTTTAAAACCCAAATCACAATGATCTAATCTAAGTGAAGATATTGCTTCACAAAAACAAGTTATTCAATTTTAATTGCAAGATCATTGTGTGGTGACTACCCTAGATTGCTTCATTTTATCTAGATGTGGCTATCCTAGGATTGCTTCATTTTAAAATTCAGAAAAAGAAAAAGAATTATGTCTGCAGAAGGCATCAGACTCATAATTCTGTATTTCTGTTACAACCCATATGTGCCAAAACAGAAAGTATATGCGCCGAAACAGAAGGTATATGCGCCGAAACAGAAGGTATATGTGCCACAGGAAAAATTCTAAATGCGCTAAAACAGTTACCAAATGCGCTAAAACGGTTACCAAATGTGCTAAAACAGTTACTAAATGCGTTAAAACAGTTACCAAATGTGCTAAAACATTTACCAAATGCGCTACTTTAAATCAATGTCAATTTAACTCTAAATGTGATTAACCGTATGCGCCATTAAATCTATCATATGCGCCAAAGTAATCCCCATATGCATTAGAACAGACACCATATGCGCTATAAAATCCTGCAAAACAAAAGAGTCAAAAACCCCGTATGCACCGCAGAAAAGGTCGAATGCGCTAAAACGCAAATTTTTTTTGAAAGTGAACTCCAGAACACGGAAACCTGTCAAAAAAACCTGCAGAGTAATGTTAAGGTTGTGGGTTCGAGCCCCACGATGGGCGCCATTTTATGTGTGTATGAAAAACGTATCAATTATAAATGAATTCAAACACATATCAATAAGACATTATATCGAAGAAACAGAAAGGAAAACAGAATAAACAAACTATTAATGGCAGCTTCCCTGAAATCGTCTTATTTCTATCTCTAGGGTTTTGTTGTTTCCAATTGCTCTCAAATTTAGCAGATTAATCTCAACAAAATGGACAACTGAAGAATGAGATATAAATGAAATGCATACTATGCTAAACTACAAGGATTATGCTAAAATATAAATATTGTTGTGATGCTAAAAATATGTGAGTACATAAGCTAATTGCATATAGGTTTGTGTGTTCGTCGCATGTATGTGTGTAACCAAAGCTTGGATTTGCACTAGTATTTATAGAGTTTTTGAAAGGATTTGATTGGCCCATATGATTAACAGCCTAGATTAAGCTTGTTAGAATGAACGGTGAAAGATTTTCGAAAGTTGAGAGAGAGATAGAAGGTTTTCTTTTCCTTCATTTTTTGTTATTCAGATCCGAAGGAAGGTTGTCGTTTTGAAGAATAAGTTGAAATGAGTTTCATAATTAAATAAAATTAATTTATTTAATTATATGTGAAGATAGATTTAGAAACTCGCATAATTAAATAAGTTATATTTAATTATGTTTTAGAAGTGAATTTAGAGTGTAATTAAATATTTAAAAATATTTAATTGTTTGTGGAGTGAGAAAAGATATTAAAATAAATATTTAATATTTAATTTAACTATGAGATGAAGAGAATATTCCATATTTTAATTTTAAATATTCAAATTTAGAATAATATGATAATCAATATAAATAAATTGTAAAATTTATTTAATTTAATTAAGAGGAATATGGGAGATGTCAATAATTAAATAAAGTTATTTATTTAATTAAGATAGAAGAATTATAAGAATGAAAAATATAAATAAATAATTAAATTTATTTATATGTAGATGACTTTAGGAGATTAATTAAATAATTTATATTTAATTAATTAACAAGCTTGATTAATCATGACCATTTTTAGACGTATACAGAATGATTTATGCAATGAATGTTTTATGATGTTATCTATGAGATGATATGGATGATGAAACATGAAATGCGATGGTCGTAATATGATGCAAATGAAATGGTGTTAGTGCATTATGAGATGGTTTTATGATATGCTTAGAATAACAAATGTTATTATCCTAAACGTAATAAATGATGATGTATGTGATGCAATGATATGAATATTAGATTCAAAGTGATGCAATGATGTGCAATGTAGATGTAATGTGATGATGTCATGATGTTATGTAAGTATGTACATGCCTAATGAATTAAATTCTTATATACTTATTGATTATGTGAAAAAGGATTATGAAATGCTTTTGTAGATGTTATGTGATGATTTAGATGATAGATGGTGATATGAAATTGTTATGAAATGAAAATGAATGTTTATTGATATAATACCATGAGATGCAATGTACTGGGTGAAATGCAATGGCATGGATGTATCTATCTATGAAGAATTTTTATGATAACCTATTTATATGATGATAAAAAATGCAATGTGTATGTTTCCTATATGATATGTTTATGCAAATGTGTTTATGATTCCTATGTGATATGTTTATGTGATATGCTAATGATTTGTGGATGCAGAATTGGTGACGATGATGGCGATGATGAACAACTATCATAGTACCTTGTTAGTACTGTTAGTAAGAAAAGAAGAATTCATTTCAACAAGACACAGGATGATGCAAATGATAATGATGATGATGATGATTACTTGCCGAGGAATTGGGATTTTCAAAGGGCCAAATTTTCTTATGTTTAATAACACACGTGGTATAATGCATCAAGGTATAGAAAACCAGGATGGTGTTGTACCCAGTGAGATGAACTTTGCTTGACAAGTAGTAGGAGTATTTTTGTTCACACCTGACATACGGAAACCTTGCTAGGATGCACTTCAAAAGTTTCAGACACCTCGGACCAAAACACAGAAAGGTAAACCTATCCCTGCAATAGTCAACAAGTTGCCCTAGACCTCTTCCATACATACCTAACAAAGCAAGTATTCGCCGAGGTCATATTACAAGAACATCCAACAAGCATAGCAGACAAAAGATAATGATCGTTGCCCCATTACTATTTCTCTAAATCCTTTGTTTGGATATCATCGAGATGTCCTTGGAATAAGCACAAAATAAGATAAGTCAAAAGATAAAGACCAAGCAAACAAACAAACTGATGCTCTCCAATACCGTTAATGGAAAAAGGATGTGTTTTCTAAGGATAAGAACCGAAACTTATTGCCAAAAGATAATGCCCATTGTAGGAAGGATTCATCCTAGGACATGTTAGTGGATGGCGGCACGTCGTTTCATTTATCTAAAGTGCTCTAAGCGATGATTGATATGGGACCGACTGGATGATAAGTTACCAATACGAAGAGATGACCAACTTGCTTACACACTGGCTTAGACTTAAGACTTGACGTTTGGAGTTTTACTTTTAATCGGCTAGACTTGTTTTCAACTGTTTCACCAAAGGTTGATGATGACGATCAGTTTATTATGAGTGGTGTTATTGTGGGTGCAAGTGAGATGAGATGGATGGATTTTTCAAATATTTTGATGTTTTGCAGTGTTTTGCAGTGTTTTGGGGTTATTTTTGGTATTTTTTGAGATTTTGCAAATGTTTTGATTTTTGATTTTTCAATGTTTTTGGGAGTTTTTGAGATTTTGACCAAGAGACTAACCTAAAGACCTATCCTAGGGGTCTCGAGGGTTGATCATCAGATTAGCCTTTCCTACGTTATATACGTAGAGACCACGTAGTTCAACTGACAACTTGACATATTTACAGATGATGATATACATGATGAGATGTCAGTTTATTATGACAGAATCCTAAAGGACTGACCTAAATGTCTTGGGGGATGATCAAAGATCAACCTTTCCTACGTTCAAGCTCAGAGACAACATAGTTCAACAAAACGACTCTATTTTTGACTTTTTTGACCGACTTTTTAACATGTTTTTTGGATCTTGACATGTTTTGATGTTTTTGGATTTTCTGATGTTTTGTGTTTTTGGATTTTCTGATTTGAGGACTTTAAAATCATACACGAATCCGATCCGATAAGGACATGCCCCTAGTGTGATGCAATAGACTACTCTGATAAAGGCATGACAAACTAACCTTGAGGATGGGCCGAGTAGTACTAGGAGTAATCATGATTTGAAAATAGGACCAAGCTATGGTGCAGATGCGAGTGGATGAGTGATGGATGGAGGCCCGAATGCGATGGATGATGGAAGTGAAATGGAGGGATGATGCCGAACAAGTCATAAAGATCTTGGTGGATGGAGAGTGCTTATTTACGCAAGGCGCCTATTTGCCAGGTTTTCACCGAGGTACTTGCCCAAAGTGCCACCAAAGTGGTTTTCACTAGAGGATGATTTTTTTCTCTTTATTGTTTTCAATCCTTTTTCTATTTTTTTTGGATTTTTCTTTTTGATTTTTTTTTTTTGTTGTCACCAAGATACCTGTTTGCCAGGTTTTCGCCAAAGTAACCATTTTTTCAAGATATTTTATGACTTTTTTGGATTTTTTGGTTCTATACCTTGAAATATTTAGGCATAAAACTTTTTGAGATGGGAGATATTCATGGGCTCCTGTAGGGGTTCCCCTTCGGGTGTTGATAACTAATATGCCCTTGACTTATAACTTGCTATGATGACGAAAGGTCCTAACCAATTAGGTTTGAACTTGCCTTTGCTGCTTGGGTTTGGGATATTCTTTTGATTTTCTTTTAAGACTAGTTCTCTAACTTGGAAAGTCTTGCTTCTGATTTTCTTATTGTAGCTTTGTTTGAGTCTATTCTGATAGACTTGTAAATGATTTAAAGCATCTATTCATCTCTCGTCCAGTAGCTCCAGCTCGTTTAGTCTTGATACCCAATACTCTTCATCGTGATGAGGTTTTGCAGTGATATCCTGAGGGATGGGAGCTCGATCTCAATAGGGAGAATCGCTTCTGATCCATAAACCAAGGAGAATGGGGTGGCAGTGGGTGTGTGGATGCTAGTTTGATAAGTCCAGAGGGTAGGATTAAGTTGCAAATGCCAGTCACGACCTGCGTCATTGACTATTTTCTTAAGGATTTTGAGGATGGTTTTGTTTGTAGCTTCTGCTTGGCCATTTCCTTGGGGATAGTACAGGTGGAGAAGCGATGCTGGATTTTGAATTTCTGGCACAAGTCGTGAACCTCCTAGTTCTTGAATGGTGTCCCATTATCCGAGATAATGGCTTGTGGGACACTGTAACAGATGAGATAGTTCAGGATGAATTTTGAGATCTACTTTCCAGTGATATATGTCATGGGTATGGCTTCCACCCACTTTGTGAAGTACTCAGTTGCGGTTATGATGAATTTGTGGCCATTGGATGAGGTGGGTGTGATTTTCCCAATGAGACCAAGTCCCCACTACGAAAAGGGCCACGGTGTGACGATCAGGTGAAGCTCTTGAGCTGGAGCATGGATGAGGTCCCCATGCTACTGACATTGTAAACACCTTTTAGCATGATCATGTGCTTCTCTTTCCATTGTGGGCCAATAATACCCTATCCTCAGCAATTTCTTGGCTATGGTCATTCCACTCGAGTGTGAACCATAGTTACTGTTGTGTACTTTAGTTAGAGCAGTTGATGCCTCCTCAGCATTTAGGCAGCGTAGCAAGGTACCTTCTATGCTTCTACGGTATAAGGTATCACCTAGGATGACAAATCTGGATGCCTTTTTAATAAAGGTTCATTTTGGGTTTGATGGCAGGTCAGCGGGTATGATTCCTATGCGAAGATATGTGTAGATGTCATGGTACCAAGGATCACCGGTACCAACGATTTCGCACATGAATTCAGATTCCAGTACCTTGAATGCGAGAATGAGAAGCTGCTCAATCAAGAATTCATATTTTGGAATGTTGTTGGGGATATTCAGCAAGGATCCAATTGTTGTCATGGCATCTGCTACTCTTTTGTTGGTTCTAAGAATCTGCTCAAATGTTATTTCAATGAAAGATTCTTTGAGAGTCTCCACCAATTTCTTGTATGGAGTGAGCTTATCATCCTTGGTCCGATATTCATTATTGACTTGATTTATGATCAACTAAGAGTCTCCGCAGACTTTGAGAGCTATGATATTCCATTCCACTGCTATCCTGAGACCTATGGTTAAGGCCTCGTATTCTGCAATATTATTAGTGCAAGGAAATGCCAATTTGTATGACCTTGGTATGCAATCCCCTTGTGGGGTGATGAAGAAGATACCAACTCCTGATCCATGTTGCGTGTATGAGCCATCGAAGTATAGTTTCCAGTTGTCTGCTACTAAGAGGTTAAAAATGGATTCATCTGGAAACTCTGAGACAAGAGGATTCTCAGAATAAATAGGTGCTTCTGCTAGTTGATCCGCAATAACCTGACCCTTGATTTCTTTTCTCTCCACATACTCGATGTCATATTCTGATAATATCATTACCCATTTTGCCATTGTGAGCATTGCCTTTGATAAGAGATACTTGAGGGGGTCAATTTTGGTGATGAGCTTTATCTTGCGTGCCAACATGTAATGTCTGAATTTTTGTGATGCAAACACTACTATGAGGCATGCTTTCTCGATGAATGAGTAGTTTAGCTCATGATCGACCATTGTCCTGCTGATATAGTAGATAGCCCTCTCTGTTCCATTTTCATCATGCTGAGCTATGAGAGCTCCAAGGGTTGTTGTTGTTGCTGATACATATAAGATCAATGGCTTTCTTGGAATGGGTGGCCTTAAGACTGGTGGTGTCAGTAGATATTCCTTGATTTTTTTAAATGCCTCTTCGCATTTTGTATCCCATATGTATGCTACCCCCTTGTGGAGTAGGTGAGAATATGGGTTATGCTTGTATGCCAGTTGTGCTATGAATCATCAGATGGATTGAAGTTTGCCTTGGAGACCTCTCAGTTGTTTTAATGTCCTTGGTGCTTCCATCTCAAGGATTGCTTTCACTTTTTTCTGGATCCACCTCGATACCCCTCATGGACACTATGTATCCTAGCAATTTACCTGATTGTATGTTGAAGATGCACTTCTTGGGATTTATTCTGACTTTGTATTCCTCTAGTCTGTCAAAGATAGCACTTAGGGTTGCTATATGATCTTGTCTTTTTCTTGACTTAGCTAGAATTTTGTCGCCATAGTCTTCGACTATTTTATGAATCATGTCATGGAATATCAATGTCATGGCCCTTTGGTATGTTGCTCCTGCGTTCTTTAGGATGAATGGCATCATGTTCCAGCAGTAGGTCCCCCATGGACAAGTGAATGTCGTCTTATGTTGATCTTCTTTTTCTATCATGATTTGGCTGTATCCTAAGAATTCGTCCATTAGTGATAGCACCTCATGTCCTGCTGTCATGTCTACTATCATGTCAATGTTGGGAAGCGGGAAATCATCCTTGGGACATGCCTTGTTCAAATTTCTGAAGTCTGTACAGATTATGATGGCTCTGTCAGGTTTTGAAACAAGTACCAAATTTGACACCCATTCTGGATAATCGATTGGTCAGATAAATCCTGCATCTAACAACTTTTTGAGCTCCATTTTGACCAATAAGGTGATTTGAGAATGCATTTTTTGAAGCTTTTGTTTGACCGATTTTGCTTCTGGATACACTGCTAAGTGATGAACCACAGTCTCTGGATCAAGCCCTAGTGTGTCAGCGTAACTCCATGTGAAGTTTATTTTCCTTTCCCTTAGGAATGCTACTAGCAGTTCTTGCTCTTCTGATAGTAGTGACTCCACATAGAATGTGATATGCGGGGTCTCCTCTGTTCCTAGGTTGACCAGATTGCATTTTTCAACCAAGACTGCTAACTTCTCCTGATGAATAGCTCTTAAGGGAAGATTAAATCCTTCATCCTCAAGTGCCTCAGAGAGGTTTTCACCATTGGATACGTCCTTTCTTTTTACTATTTTCTTGTCAGAGAGTGCCACAGTGTGGTTTTCACTCAAGGGCTTACATATGATTCTTATTTCTCACTTTTGCAACTGAAGGATTCAATCATTTTCCCATAATAGGAATGTGTGTCCAACTCCATTATAAACCCTGCTTTGTGATCCCCTTCTAGAATGTTGTCCTACAATTCCATGAATTTTGAGAGTGCCTCATCATTTTTGAATGTATCAAGAATTGGTGGTCCTCGTTGGTCATAATCGATGACTTGGGGGTACACTAAACGGATCTCATGATTTTGATGGTCTATTTCAAAGGAGAGGGTGCTAATCATACACAGACTGGTGGTATCCTCAAATAACCTAGGTAGATTGGTCATGGTATCCTTGTCATCGCTACTAATATAGGCCTCAGTTATAAAGTTATGTATGTCTCTACCTGTGGATATTGGTGAGCGTACTTCTGGTAGTATTGGATAAGGAGAAATATTAACCATTCTAACCGGAGGACTTCGGCCATGTATGGTTATACTCGGAGGGGTACATCCAAGGCCAAGATTTGTTATAGGTCGCATCTCTGTCATGATAGGTATTATGAGCCCATTGTCATTTTGTCCTAGTCTTTGATTTCTGTCGTAGCCCATTACAAGCATCATTTGTAGGCCCTTGCTTGTCTCATCCATTGGTAATTCAGGTGTCGGTCTTTCATCTTAATATAGCATGTGTGATGGATCTACTTCAATAACCTCTTGGCCAAGGTCTCCCCATCTTGTGAATTTGGGATAGTCTTCAGGAAATGTTTGTGATGTGGAAGCTTGGTTTTCTTATGGACGTCCCCATGATCTAGGAGATTGTGGTAACTCTCCTATCACAAAATCATTGTTAGGGAGTTTGTAGCTTCCACAACCATCATCTTGGATGATGAGCTTGATTTCGGAGATGGTGGGGATGGTGGGAATGGTGGGTGTCTCTGTCGCAAAAGTGGACACAAGAGTGGTGGGGTCGATGTATGGTGTGGATGGGCCCTCATCATTTTTGGGTACTTGGGGGATTTTGTAATACTTTGCTTCAATATTTTTGCAATATGAGATAGGTTTGGGATCTCCATGGATGGTAACCTCTTATCCATTATGTGTAAATTTCACACATTGGTGGAAGGTCGATGCTATAGCTTTCATCGCATGGATCCACGGGCATCCCAAGAGGATATTGTATGGCAAGTCAAGGTCTAAGACCTGACAAGTGGTTTGCATGAGAGTCAGCCCTACTTGAATAGGGAGTTTAATCATGCCTTGAGACACTCTTTCTTGGTCATCATATGCTCTTATCATGATTACCTTTCCTTTGTTGATGGAATCATTTGATATTTTCAATTGCTTGATGAGACTTAAGGAACATATGTTCAAACCCGCACCTCCATCCACCAAGACCCTTTTGATTTTTCTCTTGTGTACAATGGCTTCCAAGTGAAGTGCACGGTTGTGAGATGGTTGGGCGGGGAAATTTTGGTCAGAAAATGTGAGGTTAGGCGTTATGATATTTCCGACCATAGCTTGGAATTGTTTCGCATCGAGATCTACGGGGACAGTGGATGAGGCTAATGCATCTTCAAGAATTTTCCTATGGGCAGATGATATTTTTAGCACCTCCATGATGGAGATTTGCGCTGGCGTTCTCTTGAGTTGATCTAGGACATTGTAGCCATTAGGAACACATCTAGATGAAGGGACCCTATTTGGTTGGGATGATCCTGTAATGGTGACTTTGCCACCTCTTGTGGTGACTCCACAATCTATGGCATGGGCGCCCTTGATGGTGATGACCATGCAGTCTTCATTTAGGGAGGCAACAATTGTTTCATACACATGATTTACACTACACTTCCCTTTATCATTTTTATTGCCTTTGTTGCCATGGTTCGGCATCAGATTCGTGTATATTTTAAGATCCTAATTTCCTGTAGGTTTTTTCACATATATGATTTTCTTATCGATGAGATCTTGGATGATGTTTTTGAGTCTCATGCAACTGTTTGTGGTATGGCCTTTGATTTTATGAAATTCTCAAAGTTGATTCTCGTTATACCAAGGAGGTTTGACATCAAGTTCTTGGTAATTCTCGAATGTAGGAGGCTTGATGAGTTTTTCGTCGATCAACTTTTTCATTATGTCTTCAAGGGGTTCCCCCAAAATGGTGTATTTTCGTTTTGGATAGCTTTTGCATTGTGGTGGTCCTCTTTGGTCATTGAGATTATTGATGGTTGGATTATTGTTGGGTTGGTGTGTTGTGTGATGGTGGTTCTAGTGTTGAATTTGGATTTGTGGTGCGGGTGTATGTTGGCGTGGGGCACTAATGACCACCTTGGCATTGACAACCCCATCAATAGTAACACTTTTGTTCCTTGCCCACGTGCGAGGTTTATCATTTTAATTTGATGGTGGGCGGTTGTTTTGTTGTTTGTGGTATGATGTTGATTCTGTGGGTTGAGTCACAAGGGCTCTTTCGATGCTAAGTGCCTTGGGGATCAACTGATCGTATGTGGTGATACCCTGAACCTTGAGATGAAATGCCAAGCGTCCTTCAAGGTTGGTTATGATGGTGCAAGCTTGTTGTTCTTTTGGCATGGTACACTTGCTCCGATTGGCCTCGGCTCACCATCATTGCAAGAATGAAGCACATGACTCACCCTTTCCTTGTTTTAGAGTGTAGAGTTCTTCGAGACTAACATCCATTGCAATGTTGCATGCGTATTTTTTTATGAATGTGTCCCTAATTTCTTGGAATGTTCTAATGCCTGAAGGTAAGCGAGAGAACCATTCTATAGTGTGGCCTTCCAAGCTCCTAGGAAATAGCTACATCAGATACGTATCGTCATATGCGACCTCCATGCAATGAACCTGGAATTCCCTGATGTGATCTTCAAGGTTTCCCATCCCTTGATATTTGTCAAATTGGGGGATTTCAAATCCCTTGGGGAATGGTTTCATTATCAATCTCCTACCAAATGGATAGGGACACAAGTTTCTTGGTGTTTTGGTTGCTCGCCCTGATTGAAGGTCGAGCACTTGTTGCGAGAGCAACCTGAGTTGTGTCGTCACATCATTTTGGGGATCAGGGGGTGGGATGAAAGTGTTTTGGGGTGTTTCAATCGTGGGTTGGATGGGTGGGTTGGTCAGTGCGTTGTTTAATGGTATCTATATGTTTTGGCAAGCGAGGTAGGCTTCCACCTGCTTTTGTATGAACAATGCTTGTTGTTGATCTTGTTGTTGTTGCACTAAGATTTGTGCTTGTTGTTGCGCTTGTTGTTGTTCCAACAACACGTGTTGTTGTGCTTGATGTTGTTCCAACAACGCTTGTTGTTGGGATACCAATTTTGCTGCTTCTTGCTGCTCTTGGTATTGCTTTAATGCTTGTTGATATGCCTCCAATTGCACTACTTGTCTTTGTGCAAGAAGTTGTGCTTGATATTGAGCTTGTTGCGCCTGATATTGGGCTTGCGCTTGAGCTTGTACTTGTGTTGTTTGTGCTTGTGCTGCATGTTGTTGCAATAGAAGTTGTGCTTGAGTGGCCCTTTGTGCTTGCAATGCTTATGTGGCTTGTGCAACGTGAGCGGCTTGTTGTTGTTGTTGTTGCAATAATGCTTGGGCTTGTTGCACTTGTAAGATAGCTTGGGTAGCTTGGGCAGCTTGAGCAGCTTGCTAAGCAGCTAATTGTTTGGCTTTTTGTTTTTGAACTTGTTGGTATCCTGTTTGGAAAGTAGCTTGTAATGCCGCGTCATATTTGCTTGATGTGGTGGAAGTTGGAGGTGGTGGAGGTGGTGGTGGATTTGGAATGGTGTTAGTGAAGGTGTTGATGTGATTGGTCCTTGAGAGACCATGCTTTGTGATGCTCAGGGGTTGTTTGATGATGTTGCCATTTTTTGTGTGTTTGTCGTTTGTTGTTGCGATATCAACGACAAGTTTTGAATGTTTGGCATAGTGCTTTGATTGATATTTGGGATAGTGGTTTGATTGATACTTGGTAGAGGGGGAAGCCCTAAACCAAGGAGTGGTGTGGATGATAATGGCAATCATGGGAGAGGTGGAAATGTAAGGGGTGTGAGTTGTTGCGAGAATGTCATGGTGTCGAATACACCCCCTGGTCCGAACATATCTCCCTCTTCTTGTGAATTTTTGAGAAGAGGTGTTTGAGGTATTGCGTGAAAAAATGATGATGGTGGATCATGATGGAATGTGAGAGGAAATTTTTTGTGTAATGGGTTTTGAGGTATTTTTTGTTCCAAGGTGGTGTTTGCATCCAAATTTTGATTATTAACAAGGGGGTGTGTTTGAATTGCATTGAGAAATGAACTTCCCTTATTAACGTTGGGTTGGGTTGGAGCAAATGATGTTGTGATTTGTGGAATGTTTTGCGTGATGTTTTGGGATGGGGGTGTAGATGAAATAGGGATGGTGGATGAGATTGGTGGAAAAGATGCTTCTACTATGATGCTCACATCAAAATTCGAAGGTAACTTGGCCCCTTGCTTTGCTAGCTCAAGCATGTATAACGAAGGGTTAAGTCTCATCATAATGTTGATGATTCTATGGTTGTCCGGATTTTGGAGCATTTCAGTCATTTCCTCGTGAGACATTCCAAAAGTAAGGTCCTCTCCTTGGTTTTCTTCTTGCGGATTTTGTGATGATGAGAGGGTCAACGGATTACTTGATTCGGCGGGATTCATTTATGTGTTTGTTTGGCTAAGATCACTTGAAGCGGGTGTTTCTTTGTTGGCTTCCATACTCTTCTTGTATTGAAATCTAGTTAGAACCATAAAAAAAGGATCAATCTTCGAGAATATGGGAAATGAATCTCTTGATTCTTTGGATTGATCTTTATTTTATGCCCCAAAGTAGAAATTTTTTGGATGCCTTGAGGATCAAAGATGATGATATAATGATGATGTTAGGGATGGATGATATGGATGTCTTTGGATTTTGATAAATCTTGAATGAGATACTAGGCTTTTAGGACTTGCAGATTTTGATTTTGATTTGTTTTTGGATTTGAGGTTTTGTCCTTGATTTTGATTTTAATTTTGATTTGGATTTTAAACAAAAAGACCCTAAGATGTTGGATGATGATCTAAGGGATAGCTTTGTTCAAAGGATGATGATTTTATTATGTGCAAGGAGAAGGATGCATCTACCCACACCTATTCAAACAAGATGATCATTTCACTAAGTATATCAAGAAGGATTCATCAACATATACTAAGCTAGACAAGATGATTTGGATAACTTTGACTAAGCATATGCAAAAGGATGCATCTACACATACCTAGCCAAAGGTGATTTTGGTAATGTTTTCAAGGATTTACTCTCAATGATTTTGATGATTTTGATTTTTAGTATTAAGGATGATTTCAATATTTTCCAAAAGGTGGTGGTGAGATGATTTTGTTTTGATGTTTTGGAGGATGGATGAAAAATATTTTGATATGTTTTGATCCTAAGATGAACCTAAAAAAGGTATGCTTTGTTTGCCTAGACCTAGGTATTGAAGAGCATGCAAATGCTTCCTAAAGACCTTTGCGACCAAGAAATGATTTCATTTGAACATTCATTTTCGGATTTCCAACCAATGATTTTTTTCTTTTGGGGTTATGAGTCTTCAACAAATATGAAGGTTCATTTTACTTAGATTTGCTTAATGTCTTTATTTTACCAAAAACACTTTCTTTGATTAGGTTTTCAAACTAAGATGTCCAATGTCTTAATTTTTTCAAACCCCACAAGATATGTTATGTGGAAATTCAATGAACTTAAGGCAAGGGTTTTCCTATTGTTTATTTAAGGAGACAAATTGAGATATAATCCAATGTTTAGAAACCTCTAAGTACATGAATCCCAAGGGCAAGCAATAACATATGGATTGATTCAATGGTATTTTTCTTCAAAAGGGTTTAAAATTTGGATGAGGTTCAAGTGTTTGTTTCCATAATGTTTTCGATCAAACAATGCATTTTGTAACCCAAGAATAAGTACAATCCTATGGATGTGTAAGACAATGTTTGTTGGATTCCCACTTGGACAAATCCAGCTACGCTTATCTCTAGCAAATGGTTAGATGCTTGACCCCACTGGCTCCCCTCCACGACACTCACTTATACGGGGCATCCAAGCATCGACACCCATGAAACTCCCATGGCATGTTTTCCATTTCTACTAGAAGATCATAGAAGTGTGGGGTGGCTTGAGAATGACCGTTCTTGCACCAACAAATAGTTTAAAGGATTTTGGAAAATTCTAGCACATGGGTTTTAATAAGGACTTTCCGTTCGTGGAGATTGACCCAATGGCAAGAGTCCCCTTTTGGATCCAGCTTGTCAAAATCAACCACGTGATATTGGTGTTTACTCCAATACCCACATTTATATACCGGTTGGAAATACTCTTGGATTTAGAGTGTTACTGGTTGAGTCGTTCCCTTGGGTGAGTACTTTTTCCCCAAGGCAGGCCCTCTAGGATAAACAAAAGCAAATGAAGAACAATATTCGTAACTCGATCAATCCTTGTTGGCAACAAGGAGAGAGAATATACACAACAATGCCCCCACTCGCACTCGCACAAGATGTTCAATTTTAAACCCAAATTGAAGTGTGGAGGTGATTGATTTGTCTCACCCTAAAGTAGTGAAAAAGGCCTTTTGATTCTCAAGATCGCTATAAAGCATGAGAGAAGCGCATACATCATTTTTCAATGGCTTTAGTTTAAGTAAGCCCTCACAAAAAAAAAAGTTACACTTGTTCTTTTTAAATCCCCAAAGCAAAATGTGAGTTCATTTTAGAGCACCAAACCACAAGTGTAAGAAATTTTGTTCAATTTGTTAATCCAAGAAACAAAATCTAGTAAGTTGTGATCCTAAGGTTCATTTTAGCCCCTTTGCAAGAAATAAACAAAAAGATTCTTTTTAAACCCAAAGGAAGATTAGTGTCCTAAGAAAGAAGAGATAACAAATTCTTAAAGAAGTGTTAAACAAACACTAAAGTGTTTAAAAACACTTTGATTGGACGAAATATCATCATCATGCTCCTTCTTCCCTTTTTTTTGATTTCCAACCTACAAGTGAGAAAAAACCAGTCAAATTCTGGAAAATACAGAAGTTAAAAATCAGAAAACAGAACATAAATTAATCATAAATCAAAAGCACGTGCTAAAATCAAATTTTCCCTTTTTACTATCTCCAAGCATCGCAACTCGCAATGGCATCGCAATTTGTCTTCTCAGCGGTTCCCTCACAGTACCGCTTACCAGTTAGTGGTGCTCTACATCGAGACATAGAGCTCAACTGCATCACAATTTTTACCCAACATTGCGGTTTCCTTCCAGCGTCGCTATTTTTAAAAATTTCAAAAAGTCCTGCAAGTCAACGAGTCCAGCGGTGGAGATTAGAATTCAAATATTTTGGCGGGACGAGTCCAGCGGCGCAGTTTGTGTTTTAAGCGGTGCCATATAGCGATGTTGACGAACCCACGGTGCCAAAACAACGATGCTGAGCTCCCAGCATTGGAATTTTCTGTGTGTGAATGAAAACGCATAATTTTTGAAAAAAACTGATTGAAAGTGAGATGCAGCCCTCCTTCTAGCACCAAATGTGTGAACCCCAACCATGGTACCTGCAAAACAACATGAGTAAACAAGTTAAACAAGGAAATGCAAGCCAAAACAAGGATTCCCCATGAAATCCATTTACAAACTCAAAATAGGAAAGAAAACAATGAAGAACCAAATAAAAACAATGAAATAGCTTGAATTCTAATTTAAATATGCAAACTCATGATCCCATGGGGGAATTGGTGCCAATTTGATGTGAAAATTGGCCCTTTCCCAATTCCTATGATAAAATCTTGATATGTTGAAGATGATATTGATCCACTTTGATGAAAGATGAGAACTCCAAGCCAAATCTGCAAAAATCCTAGCTAAGAATTCAATGATGGATGGAAATGGCTAAATATTTTAGCATAATAACTTTGCAATGTTTGTGGATGATCAAATGAAGATATGAGCTCTTTATTTATAGAATTTCAAGATGGATGAATGTCCAAATTTGAGCAATGTGGGACTAACATTCATCCAATGATATGATGCCACTTGTCAAGTTATGAATGGATGATGGATGTGCAAGATTTGGGGTTTGTGCCAATAAATGCCAATATTTTGAAATTCAAATCTGTTGAAATGACATGCAAGAGGGAAGGGAAAATGCAATAAATGCCACTTGGCTCAAGGCAAAGGACATGTAAGATGAATTTATTGCCTTGTTGGATGTACATGTTGACTTGGAATTTTTGAATTCAAATTGAGAGAATATTCCAAAAGATGCCTTGTGAGGAAAATAGAGATTTAATAAATGAATTAAATCTATTTTCATGTGCAACTTGCATTATCTAGAGGATGTGACATGAGATGAGATTAAATTAATCAAGGGTTAATTAATTTAATGAGAGAGGTTCGATGATGTGACCTATTTGACTCAAATCTATGGATTTATTTTAAATCAAATAAGAGAGGAATATGACAAGAGATTTAATTAAATAAGGACTTTGATTTATTTAATTAAAAGAGATAGTGTTAGATTAAATCAAATAATGTTTTAATTTATTTAATTTAATTAATAGACTTTAGAGATTTAATCAAATAAATTGATTATTTAATTAAATAAGGATAATTAGATCAGATGGATTGATTTAATTAACAAAAGAGATTGACTTAATTAGATAAAATGATTTATTTAATTAAGAGATGAAGATTGATGAATTTAATCAGATAGGGGAATTTGATTAAATGGTTAGACCGAGGGATGATTCAGGAAGAAACTATGTTAGTGAGTCAGGATCAAATGCATGATGTCAATCAGTATATTTTACGTGTCTACAAGTCCATTGTAAACAAGGACTCAAAGGGAAGGTGAATGACTTTATAGGAAGATACCAAGATCTTTATTCACAAATCTCCTATAACCTTTCAAATGCCAATATACAAAGAATATTTATTGGAAATTTGTAACATATAAATTAGAGATAAGATATTATTGATGAAATATCCCTCATTTACACATTTATGTGCAGCCCTTCATGACTATCAGATATCAATTAGTCAATATGAAGGTACACCTTTATCGGCTCTTACTAGTCAATTTGAAGTCGTACCTCATCACAATTATTAACCATTCAAAAAACAAAACAAGAAATTTATAACGATAAATAATCTTCAATCATTCAATGACATCCAAATAGAAATTGTCACTAATTCTACAACACCATATCAATTTAGTCCAAGAGATTAAAAAATTCCACAATTTCCTGATTCTCTTTGCACTATTATGTTGTAATTGTTAAATAAAAATATGATTCAACTTCCTCCTATTAGGATTATTGACACAACTAAACCATTACCATCATACTTTAATGCAAAAGCCTTTTGTCAATATCATCATGCACCTAGGCATGATATAGAAATATCTATGTGTCTTAAGTGTACCAATTGCAATACTTCATTGATTTTAATATCATACAGTTGGATGGTGTAAATAAAAAACTAAATTAATTGGTTTCACCACCCAATCAAAACTTATAAATATTTACAAACCCATTGCCAAGTCATTCAACCAATTTTGTCCAACAAACTAATACTGTAGAAGAAGTTGAGGAAACTAATACTGTTGAAGAAGTTGAGGATCTATTCAATGATATCAACATGACTAATTCTCTACCTTGTAAGGGTCAAAATAATAATTTTCTTGATATTTATTTCACACATATTGATGCTTCTCTAACTGCCCCTAATGGTCCTATTTATATCACTGATAAAATTAATGTTAAACCCACAAGGGGAATACTCATTGATCCTGTGTGTGTAGTGAATGTGATCGCCAAAGAATTCTTATATACATGCATGAATTTGATAAATATTATTATGAAAATTTGGAAGAGTTATTAAAGTCTCATGATGGTTCTATTCGCCCTATGATTGGTTCTATAACTCTCCCAGTAAAGGTTGGACCTAAAAAATCGGATGTTTCATTTACCATAATCTTGATGTCAGACTAGTTTCATGTGAAGTTAAGTCATCCATCACTAAGCTCAATGAATGTAGTCCCATAAATTATTCATAGATGTCTTGAATTCCCAATTTAAGAAAAAATAGATACTATTTACCATAGTAGATTAAAGCCTTTGGCCTCTCGTGGAAATTTTTTGCTAGATTACTTTTGGCCTCAACCAGTCCAACCTGTTAAAACTTGTGATGATTATTTGTTTGTCATATCACAATTTTAAAGCTAAACGTATAGTGAATTATCCCTCAGTAACATTTTTCCTAAGGCCCCTTGGTCTCCAACGACCACAGTGATTGTTCCTCCTACTTCGCAAGTAATGAACAAACCTCAACCTAAAACAAGTTTCTTCCTCAACCTTATGACATGTATGTCATGGTTCATTTATGCCCTACATAACCACCCCATTTTATTCTGGAACAAAATGGGTCCCCCTTTCTTTTGCTTTTGTTGCTTTTGTTATTTTCTTTTGCTCCTGGGGTTCTTCTATTTTCTTCCTAAGTTGTCTGCTAGTTCTGCTAAATTTTTGGTTATGTTTCAGCTTGAGTTGGTTTTCTTCTTGCTGGAAATTGAATGACATTATCATAGGCAATAGTGTATTTTAGGATAATATATCTTATGTGCTTCTATGGGCTAATGGAGATTTTGTTTTGTAGGATTAAATCACACACATGGTGATATTTTCCAAGGGAGCTTAGTTGGAATGCTTTCCTCTGTCGAATTGGTCAAAATTTTCCTCTAAGAAGAAAGTCAGCAAGACCTTGCAGATGTCTTGCCGACTACCAATGCATTTTGTTAATAGGCATATGTGTTGCCTATCGGCAAGACCCCAGGGATGTCACAGCGATCGGAAATCATATGCAGGTACCTGTCAGCAAGATGTTTTCATTGTTTTAGCAACTGAGGAATTCCTATCGGCAAGAGAAACCATCATCGGAATGAGGTCTCAGTGACTTCATTATGTCTCACCGATCGGCTCATGAGTGAACACTTTAGCCAAACAAATAGTATTCGGGATGTGGTCTTGGCGAAATATTTTGGTCTTGCCAAGTGACGGTAAAAAATTCCACATTGGTGAGAAATCTTTCTATCGATGTAATGTCTCAGCAAACCCGCAATGTCTTACCGACCGCCAACAAAATAAACACCTCGGTAAGACTCAAGTGTATCGGGGTAACGTCTCACCAAATGGATCTGGTCACATTGACATAGCGCGAGGGGATTCTATCAGTGGTCTTCGGTGAGAGAATCAGTAAGTCTCGGCGAATAGGAAAGGTCTTGCCGACATGAACTAATATCGACGTTAGTCTTGCTGATCCATCAGAGTCTCAACGGAATGAAACAGCATCTGCAAAGCAATATTTCATCGCCACGAGGTCTTGGCAATTAGGAGATGTCTCACTGATAGGATGTGCCTTTAGGGAGAATGAATGCATTCAGCAAAATGTCTGGATGACTCCAAGGTGTCTCGGCGAAAGAAAAGGGGATTTAGTGTGATGTCATGCCGAGGAGACAAAGTCTGGCCAAAAAGAAATGAACTCGGTGAGATGTCTCACCAATGGCTATTGGTCTTGCCAAAGGGATTGTGCCCTCAGTGTAATAAGTTGAGTTCGGCAAGATGTCTCGCTGACCAAGCAAGCTCTTGCTGAAAGGAAGTTCGGCCCAATAGGGTCACGCTGAAAAAAAAGGCTGGAGCTTGAGGAGGACAGGAAGAAATCGGGGAGACTCTAAACGAATGAAGGGGGCTTCGCTATGAGGTCACAGTGACAAGTGATAGTCTCCCCGACATGAGAAAATTTGGTCGCTAAAGGATCCGAAAGCTCGCCGAGATGTCCCACCAACTAGTGACTGTCTTGCCGATGGTTCTTGTGGTATTGATATGACTTCTGCAGCTCACCGAAACATCTTTCCGACTATCTTATGCTACGTCGATAGTTGATAAAAGTGATATAATCAAATCAGGGAGACATGATGAGTGTCTCACCGACATGTGATTCCATTCAAACCACCTTTGACCACCTAAGAAGCTCACGTGGCGTATGCCCAACCAATTAGAGGAAGCTAAAAGAGTGACTCATTACTCCCTTTGACTGATTGACTATTCCTATGAGAGAAGACCAGCAAAATGCAAGTGAGATGGAATCATTCTGAGATTAGGGGGCGATGGATCGGCTTAGACAATGGTGTTCAAATCTAAAAGGGAGGCCCGATGGTGCTTCCAGAGGGTGGTCAGCATGCAGAGAAGTCCAGAGCATGGAGAAGGCCGAAGGAAAGAATCAACCGCAAGGCATGGAGGACAGCTGTGAGGTCTGTTGGCAAAGGGGCAGATTGGTATTAATGGAAAAATGCTTTGGAGCATTCAAGACATATTTCAGAAAGATTTCGAGTATGGACATGCAGATAGGTGAGTTAATGTTGCAGCTACAAAAGATCTAAAGGCCTCTCCCGAGGTCAAGTCGTCATCAACATGGACAGTAGGGCTTCACATTGAATGCAGTATTGACTCTCCTTAGAAATATCTAAGGGCCAACCCTCCTGTAGCTAGGAGATATTTTGTAAAAACCCTAAATCAATAGCCAGCGTGTTCCTTTTTTTGTACATTCTATATATATGGCATTCTGGCCTCTTTGTAAAGGCTAGAAAGTGGTAGAGTTAGAGCTTCCAAGGTTAGAAAAGAAGAAGAAATTTTAGAACCAATAAAGAAAATATAGAGTCAGTTAGAGAAGATAGAGCTACATCTTGATTCTTTGTAATGGGAGCTTCCTTTGTCTTCTTAGTTAGAAGTTAGGTTCAGCATAGACTGTAATGTGTTTTTCAGTTTTCTTAGTGGAAACGGAAACAGTTTGGAGCTACATATTTTTTGCACACTGGTGATTGTGCCAGCTTTGTAAGTGTTGCTTATCTATTTCACTAATAGTAGAAGCAAGCAGATCTTAATCTAATTCAGATTGTGTTTCAAAATGGTGTTTGTCTGCAATTAATCATTTGATTTGTGAAATCTTCAAGGAATGGGATGTTATTTTGTGTTTTATTTAAAATGGTAGCTAGTAATCTGTTATTGAAATCAACACTGAGAATGAATACAACTGTGTGTTAATCACAAGTTCATCTTGTTCTTCAGTTTTAGTTTAGAATTCCTTGAAGGCAACAGGTTTGGTTAATTCAAATGAAGTATCATTCTTTTTTGTCTCAAAGCCTTGATCTATCTTTTGTTGTTTCTTTAAAACCCCAGTTAGAGTAAGTTTAAGTTTATGTTTGATCCTAGAATAGTCCAGAAGCTCAACACCAGTAGGCCCCTTGAATATTACTGTTACATCGACCAACTGAGTGAAATTAGCACAGTTGAGAACCAACTACAAATACCTTGGGAGCTAAGATATCCATGTGTTATCTTTCTCTTTCAGGAGAAACAGGGTAGCAATATCATGTTTAACTGTTGTTGTGCCATTTCAACCGTCAACAGATCTGGCACTAGAAGGAGGGCCTAGAAGAGAAAGCTTGATACTACTGGATTTTTCTCACCAGAAAGGTCTCATAGAGTTCTTCGGTCAACTAAAAATCCACCACCTTTGATAGAACTCAAGACCCCAATAAGACACAAGAGTCACAAAACTAGGGCAACCATCATACCACCCTTGTCAACACCGCTCACCCCACCAGGATTTTCACCAATACCCCAATGGATACCCATCAATCCACCATCCAACCCATCTCAATTGTCATTACAATTGGTTCTACCCATCCAACAGCTAGCTCAACCACCACCACCACCACTAGCATTTTTTCAGAATAATCCCTCTCCATTGGGGACTATTCCTGGAGGTTTTCATGACATGCCTAAGAACCCTGATAAATTTTGTCCTAAATACATTCATGGTGAATCAAGGAGTGCTGAAGAGCACATACAAGCTTTTAAGGATGTTTGTACCAGGGCTCAGATAGCTCACCATGATGTAGTTTTTAGGTTGTTTCCTTATTCCTTAGGGGATATGGCTTACAACTGGTATTTGAATCTCCCTCAGCATTCTATTCTGAGCTGGACAGACCTAGAAAATTATTTCATCAATCAGTTTAGAATCTATGTGGATCCATCTCTTTTATATCACCAATTTGGTACCATCAAAAAGGATCCATGTGAATCTTTTCCCATGTTCAATACCAGGTTCCAACGAATGTATAGGAGATTGCAAGATCCCTATCTAGTCACTGAGAATAGTGCCATCCAAGCATATTTTAGAGTTATAGATCCTATGCTTGGCTTGTTCTTGCAAAGGACTTATCAACTAGCTGATATTGATTCCCTATCTAAAGTTTATCATTTGTCTATCAAGCTGCAGCAACAAATCAGCTCTCAACAAGGAAGTTTGGGAGGGGGTTTTCCTCCAATAGGATATCAGATGCATAGTCTGACTCTATTATTCAATATTGTCCCAGGAATGTCTCCTTAACATTATGGGCATGTGTCTAAGTTGCAGACCCAACCCCCTATTCCATTCATTGCTAATAGGACTCCTTACCTTTTTCAACAACCACAGGTCCCTCAAGGTCCCCATGGTCTTCATAACCAAGTTGGAACCCCAAGTCATGTTGATCAGCCACTTATTGCTAAGGCTGTTGAAAGTGAAAAGACAGTTCAGCTTACAAATGAGGTAGAGACCTTAAAGAAAACACTATCTCAAGTTACAAATGACATGGCTCAGCTTCGATTGAACCCCTCCCAAAACCAAGGTAACTACCCTAATCAAAACAGTAACAATCAGGGTACTTATCAGAATCATAATAATTATAACCAAAGGGATTATCAAGGCCAAAAATACTCTAATCAAGGGTATCAAAATCAGAATAGAGGATATAACCAAAGGCCAAATAACAATAGACAATGGAATACAGGGCCCAATAATGGTGGAGTTTCTCATAACTATCAAGCAACTGAGGAGAGATCACATACTGCAAACGTGGTTGACCTCAACTTCATGACTAACTGGTGTAGGCTACATGATACTGCAACCCATTCTGAGTTAAACTACCCAGAGATGGAAAAGGTTGTCAAGATGGCACAGGAAAATGCCCAAATGTTCCAAGGGAATCCTCACAAAGAAGGCAGCTCAGTAGATACAACAATGACTTATGACCTCTTTGAGGAGGAACCTTCATTCCCAAGGCAAGAGGAGAATCAACCAGAGGAAGATTCATATGATGCCCAAGCCTTTCAAATGAAAGGACACTTCCTGAGGAATCAGAATAAGGGTCCACTCACCTCATTAGCACCACCTAATCACATGGTGCCTCCAAATCAAAGTGTTGATAACAATCCTCCACCAAAAGGTCCACCTGACTTCCAAAACAAAGGTAATCCTTCTGGTGTCTTCAAGGGTAGTGCAAGTTGTAACACAGAATTTGATATTGTTTCTGAGATGCAAAAACAGAAAACTTCTTTGTCCTATTTTGACATCCTAAAGTGGTGTCCTGCCCAATGGGAAATAGTACTGAAAGCTTTGGAGCAAGCTGATAAATCAAAAGAAAAAAACAAGGTGGCACTTGCTGGGGATGTCAATGCAGCCTTGTAAAGAAACAAGGTAGGTACTCCACCATTTCTTTTGAGTTTAAGGATTTGTGGAAAGAACCTACATAAGTGTCTGTTAGATTCAGGGGCTTCAGGTAATGTTATACCATTTTCCATATGCAAGAAGTTGGGATTGAACCCTGTACAAATGAATAGGAAGGTCATTCAACTTGACAAGATAGAGGTTAATGTAGTGGGGGAATTAAGAAACATACATGTGCAAGTAGGTTCAGACCCTAGGATCCTAACCAACATAGATATTCAAGTAGCAGACATTCCTGAGACATATGTTATGCTGCTAAGTAGAGATTTGATGAAAAGTCTAGGGGGATATCTTTCCCTTGACTTTTCACATATGTGGCTACCATGGAGAGGGATTCCTACTCAAATTAGGATTGAAAGTGAGCCTCACCTCAAGCATATCATTACTGAATATGATTTCCCCAATGAGGTAGCCTATTTCAAAACAAGGATAGGGGTGTACAAAAAGGAGGAAATTTTAACCTTTTATGTTCTTGATCCTAAAGAATTGCCCATGCAAAAGTTCCCTGATCTTATGACTGATGAAAATCAGCAGGCATTAATCAGGAAGCTGCAACAAGATCAATTGGTCTTAGGAGAAGATGTAGATCTACAAAGTCTCCTACTCCCCAATTGGTGCAGGGTACATTACCAAAACCATTCTAAACTGACCTGCCAACCCTGCATTGACATTTTGAATCATGTTTCCCAAGCTGAGGAAGCTAACTTAAATCACCTTAAGGATATTTCAAATCACTTCTCATTTGAAGTCCAAGATGCATTAATGTTAACCAGGGATGGAATACTTTCAAAAGAAGTTCCTTCTCAAATTGAGCCTACCCCAGATGTATTTCCAAATCATCATATTGATGAGGAGCAATGCCAAGGTTTGTCTAACACCCCTGCACTGAAAAATATACCAAAACCTGAGGGGTTAACTAAAAGCACAAGTGACTATCAAAAGGATAGCCACAGGTTAGATGATATAACTAAGTAGGAATTGGGAACTATACCTAAATAATTTATAGGGCATCCTTTCCCTATACCTGATGCCAAAGATCAAGCAGCCCCACATATGGCTTATTCTGTCCAAACACCCACAAAAACTTCAAAAGGACCAACCCCAGCTTGTGATTAGCTATGGACCCTCACATTTGACAGATCTAAGTCCAAAATAGGTTGTGGTGTTAGGATTGAACTAACCAGCCCCAAAGGAAAAACTTCCTTTGCTTCTTACAGGTTGCAATTTGGATGCACTAACAATGTAGCAGAGTACGAAGCTCTAGATCGGGGACTAATGTTTGCACATAAGAAGAAGGTCACTACTTTGGTGGTCAAAGGAGATTCAGAAATTGTCATCAAACAAGTACACAACCAATACACATGCCACAATAGAAGGCTGGCATCTTATAGAAATCGGGTATGGAACCTGATTGAGGACTTTGATGCCTTTGGGATTAGCTTAATCCCTAGAGAAGAAAATCAGGTAGTTGATTCATTGGTTGTTGCTGCAAGCACCTTGGAACCTATGCAAGGCTCCAAGCTCAAGAAATTCTCAGTGGAATTAATTTCCACCCCCGCAGTTCCTGATAATATCACGAACTTTCAAGTCTTTGATGATGACCGACATATTTTTGCTTTCTTAGCAAGCTCAAATGTTTTTGAGGGGAAAATTATTGATGAGTCCAACAGAGATCAAGGGGATTGGAACCTTGAAGAATGTGATACAAAAGGGGTCCTCAATCTAAAGAATAATAACATTCCCAAGGGAATGGTTGCTTTAGAAATAATTTTTGATTCAAACCCAAGGGCTCAAGAGAAGATATCAGCTGAAGATAAAGGAGGTGAATACGAAATTGTTAACTTAGCTGATTCTGGTCCTGAAAGGAATGTCTACATAGGGAAATCCTACCTTGAAGCAATTAGAAAAGACATATTGAAGGAACTTAAGAAAGATATTGCTGCAATAGCTTGGGGATATGAAGACCTAAAGACATTTGATGCTATTGTAATGACTCATACTATTCCTCTGAAGCCTGAAGCTAAGCCGTTTCGACAAAAATAGTGCCCTGTTAATGCTTTGTTTGAGCCACTGATCCTCAAGGAAGTTCAAAAATTGCTTTCTGCAAGGATAATCATCCCTGTACGCCATTCAACCTGGGTGGTTAACTTAGTTCTAGTCCGTAAGAAAAACGGAGAGATTAGGCTATGCGTGGACTTCAAAAATCTGAATAGAGCTTCCAAAAAAGATAACTACCTACTTCCTTCTCTGGATGAAGTATTACAGACCGCCAATGGATCTCAGATCATATCATTCTTGGACAGCTACTCTAGATACAATCAGGTAATGGTTAACTGTGAAGACAAGATGAAGACAGCCTTCACTACGAAATGGGGAACTTTTGCATACAGAAGGATGTCATTCGGGATGATAAACACAGGGGAAACTTTCCATCCTACCATGGACATAGCGTTCATGGATCTAATTGGAAAGTGCATCATTGTTTACATGGATGACCTGATAGTGTTCTCCAAAGATCGACCGAACCATGTTGCGGACTTAGCCAAAGTTCTTCAAAGATGTATCCAGTATGGCATCTGCTTAAATCCAAAAAAGTGTGTATTTGGAGTTTATGAAGGTAAGCTTCTAGGACATATAATTTATGAAAGAGGAATATCAATTGATCTAGATCAAGTTGAGTCCATTCTGAAGATCACCAGGCCAGGGAGCAAGAAAGAGTTAAGATATTTCTTTGGAAAGATCAACTTTGTAAGAAAATTTATCACAGGCTTTGCAGAGATTGTAAAGCCACTAAATGAAATGATCAGGAAGGACGCTAAAATAGAGTGGACTGAGGAGGCAAAGGACATGTTTTCACAAGTCAAGCGATCCATTTCAAAAGTGCCCGTTCTCACTAGCCTAGACTACCTGAGACCATTTTACATCTATTCTTTTGCCTCTGAGCATTCATGTGCGGCAGTCCTAACTCAACGAAGAGGAGAGGCAGAGGAGAGACTGATTGCTTGCATGAGTTCTCCATTCAAGAATGTTGAAATTAAATACCCACCTCTCAAGAAGCAAGCTTTTGCGCTGGTTTGGGCTGTCAAGAAATTCTGACATTACATTCTCCGAAGCCAAATCATCGTTGTAGTTCTTGACGTTGCTGTGAAATCTTTACTTATGCAGAGCAAACTAGGAGAAAGAAGAGGGAAATGGATGGCCATCTTGCAAGAATTCTATATGGAGATACACCCTATGAAACTACTCAGGGGTATAGGCTTGTCTTAGTCCATGGCGAACGCTGGCGACAACATCATCTGCCAGCAATACATGACCCAGTCTTTCTCTAATGACCCTTGGTATACTGACACCATTTTCTTTATGCTCAATAATCAGTGTCCAGAGGGAATGAATGCAACTCAAAGGAGATCGATAAGAATGAAGAGTTCTCATTACATGCTCAAAGGAGGGTTGCTCTATAGGAAGAATTTTGAAGGAGTATACCTAAGATGCCTTGATCAGCAAGAGGCTAAGCATGTGATCTCTGAGTTTCATGGGAAACATGGCACAGGTCATGGGTTTGCAGACTCATTGGCACATCAGATCCTTCGCTCTGGTTACTATTGGCCCTGTGTGTTCAAAGATTCCCATCAGCATGTGAGAACATGTCACATATGCCAGATTTCTGCATCAAGGGAGCGCCACCCAGCCATGCCATTGCAGCCTGTCTATGAGGTAAGGCCATTTTCCCAATGAGCACTAGATTTCATTGGGGTAATTAACCCAAACTCTTCTGCAGGGTACAAGTTTATTTTGACTGCTACTGATTATTGCACAAGATGGACGGAGGCTATACCCTGCAAAAATAGCACAACAGAAGTAGTGATCAAGTTCCTCACCGAGTGCATCACTACAAGGTTTGGGGCACCCTTCGTGTTGGTATGTGACAATGGCCTTTCCTTTTCTTCTATTGAATTCATTTAATGGGCATATGATCACCAGATTCTCTTAAAATATTCTTCAAATTATTACCCACAAGGCAATGGAGTTGCAGAATCAACCAATAAGAACCTTTTAGGGGTAATCAAAAATTTGTTGGAGAACAACCCTAGGGACTGGCATACCCAGCTGAGATTTGCATTATGGGAAGATAGGACTAGGATTAAGGCTGCTTTAAATACTTCACCATTCAAGTTGGTATATGGCCAAGAGCCTGTATTCCCTATCCATCTGCAAATACCTATCCTTGAGTTCATGCAAAATTTCTACTCTAGTGACAATAGGATAGAGGTAAGATTGGCTGCTCTGTTGAAATTAGAGGAAGAGAGAGATGTCGCCTTGCAATAGTTCTCTAGGCACCAAGCTGTTGTCAAACGTTGGTTTGACAAAAGAGCAAAAATCAAAGCTTTTAGGATATCAGACCTTGTGTTGTTATGGGATAAAACTAGTGAAAAGAAGGGTAGTCACCAGAAATTCGATAAGCTCTGGCTAGGTCCTTATCAGATTGTTGAGATCCTAGGAGAAAATGCTTTCTGATTAAGTAGTTTAATTGGAGAACTTGTTCCATTGCCTGTCAATGGATAGTTTCTTAAGCACTATTTTGAGCCATAAATCTTGTTAATTTATATTCTGCATATAAGTAATTCATTGTTCTTTATGTAAATAATTTTTTTGTCTCTTGTTTGTAAAGAATTTGCATTTATGTAAATAGCTTATGTGTTTCTGCTTGTAAATAACTCAGTCCTTTATGTGAATAATATGTTGCTCTTTGTGTAAGTAATTTGCTGACTATTTGTTTGTCTTTCCTTTTTGTCTTTCTGTTTCCTTTGTTCTGTAGTTTATGTTTTGTTTTGTTCTTTGGAATTGATCTGTCCTCTCCATTTGAAATTGTGGGTTGTTATCTAAAGTATACTATGGTCACTAGGAGAAAAATGGTTTAGATATTTTCAGGCTTTCTGATTGGATGATTTTGTCCTAAACTCTTTGTTTCATGCCCATTGTCAATAAAGGTTGTGGAAGGTCTTGAAAACAAGGTACAAAGTAAATAGCTTTCATTAGCTCCTCTAAATCTGCCACAAATCATTAAGATCATCTCCTTTGTATTGGTATATTTGTCCTACGGTGATAGTGTTGTAAAATTTGAGTGAAAAATTCGATCTCCCAAGTGTTGTTATGAGGTCCATGGTAGTTTTCAACCCAAATCAGATGTTAAGCATCTAACATATTGAAAAAGAAACTAAATGAAATATCTGAAACTCTGTGAGAAAGCAAAAAAAAAAGAGAGAAAAGAGAAAAAGGACTCAATATGAATGGGTGATTCCAATATCTCTACCAGGGCTATGGACGCCTGACTGGCAGTAGAGCAATGCTATGAGGAAACTAGAGGTATCTCCATTGAGGCTATGGATGTCTGACTGGCAGTGGAGCAATGCCCAGGATATCATTGCACAACAGCCAGAGGGAATCAACTCATGTAGCTCAAATCTTGCACATTGTTGCTTGAAAGATGAAGAAAACTTTATGAAAGGATAATGCACTAAACTACACACATACATTCAAGGAAAGCTAGTGTTGATTTACATTTGAGATTCTAGCTCAACCTTGGTTGTTATAACTGACCCAACTGGATTCGTGATGTTCATGAACCAAGAGTTCTGGGTAGTTGAATCCTTCAACTTCTTGAAAATGGTTGAACCATTTTTCTAGCCGAGTTGACATTTGTTATGCCCTACATAACCACCCCATTTTATTCTGGAACAAAATGGGTCCCCCTTTCTTTTGCTTTTGTTGCTTTTGTTATTTTCTTTTGCTCCTGGGGTTCTTCTATTTTCTTCCTAAGTTGTCTGCTAGTTCTGCTAAATTTTTGGTTCTGTTTCAGCTTGAGTTGGTTTTCTTCTTGCTGGAAATTGAATGACATTATCATAGGCAATAGTGTATTTTAGGATAATATATCTTATGTGCTTCTGTGGGCTAATGGAGATTTTGTTTTGTAGGATTAAATCACACACATGTTGATATTTTCCAAGGGAGCTCAATTGGAATGCTTTCCTCAGTCCAGTTGGTCACAATTTTCCTCTAAGAAGAAAGTCGGCAAGACCTTGCAAATGTATTGCTGACTACTAGTGCATTTTGTTAATAGGTGTTTGTGTTGCCTATCAGCAAGACCCTAGGGATGTCACAGTGATTACAAATCATATGCAGGTACCTGTCGGAAAGATGTTTTCATTGTTTCAGTGACTAAGGAATTCCTATCGGCTAGAGAAACCATCATCAGAATGAGGTCTCGACGACTTCGTTATGTCTCACTGATCGGCTCATGAGTGAACACTTCGGCCAAACAAACAGTATTCGGCATGTGGTCTTGGTGAAATATTTTGGTCTTTCCAACTGATGATAAAAAATTCCACATCGGTGAGAAATATTTCCATCAATGTAATGTCTCAGCGAACACGCAATGTCTTACCGACCACCAACAAAATAAACACCTCGGTAAGACTCAAGTGTATCGGGGTAACGTCTCACCGAACGGCTCCAGTCACATTGACATAGCGTGAGGGGATTCTATCAGTGGTCTTCAGTGAGAGAATCAGTAAGTTTTGGCGAAGAGGAAAGGTCTTGCCGACATGAACTAATATCGGCGTAAGTCTTCCAATCCATCAGAGTCTCAATGGAATGAAACGGCATTGGCAAAGCAAGATTTCATCGCCACGAGGTCTTGGTGATTAGGAGATGTCTCACTGATAGGACGTTCCTTCGGGGAGAATGAATGCATTCGATGAAATGTTTGGGCGACTCTGAGGTGTCTCAGCGAAAGCAAAGGGGATTCGGTGTGATGTCATGCTGAGGAGACAAAGTCTGGCCAAAATGAAATAAACTCGGTGAGATGTCTCACTGATGGCTGTTGGTCTTGCCGAAGGGATTGTGCCCTCAGTGTAATAAGTTGAGTTTGGAAAGATGTCTCGCCGACCAAGCAAGCTCTTTCCAAAAGGAAGTTCGGCCCAATAGGGTCACGCCGAAACAAAAGGCTGGAGCTCGAGGAGGATAGGAAGAAGTTGGGGAGACTCTAAACGAATGAAGGGTGCTTCGCTATGAGGTCACAGCGACAAGCAATAGTCTCCCCGACATGAGAAAATTTGGTTGCTCAAGGATCCTAAAGCTCGCCGAGATGTCCCACCGACTAGCGACTATCTTGCCGATTGTTCTTGTGGTATTGATATGACTTTTGTAGCTCGTTGAAACGTCTTTCTGACTGTCTTATGCTACGCCGATAGTTGATAAAAGTGATAATCGCATCGGGGAGACACGATGAGTGTCTCACTGACATGCGATGACATTCGAACCACCTTTGACCACCTGAGAAGCTCAAGTGACCTATGCCCAACCAATTAGAGGAAGCTAAAAGAGTGACTCATTGATCCCTTTGACCGATTGACTATTCCTATGAGAGAAGACCAGCATAATGCAAGTGAGATGGACTCATTTTGAGATCAGGGGTCGATGGATCGGCTCAGAAAATGGTGTTCAGATCTAAAAGGGAGGCCCGATGGTGCTTCCAAAGGGTGGTCAGTGTGCAGAGAAGTCCAGAGCATGGAGAATGCTGAAGGAAAGAATCAACCACAAGTCATGGAGGATAGCTGTGAGGTCTGTTGGCAAAGGGGCAGATTGGTATTAATGGAAAAATGCTTTGGAGCATTCAAGACAGATTTTAGAAAGAGTTTGAGTATGGACACGTAGATAGGTGAGTTAATGTTGTAGCTACAAAAGATCTGAAGGCCTCTCCCAAGGTCAAGCCATCATCAACATGGACAACAGGGCTTCACATTGAATGCAGTATTGACTCTCCTTAGAAATATCTGAGGGCCGACCTTCCTGCAGCCAGGAGATATTTTGTAAAAACCCTAAAACAGTAGCCAACATGTTCCTTTTTTTGTATATTCTATATACATGGCATTTTGGCCTCTTTGTAAAGGTTAGAAAGTGGTAGAGTTAGAGCTTCCAGGGTTAGAAAAGAAGAAGAAATTTTAGAACTAGTAAAGAAAATATAGAGTCAGTTAGAGAAGATAGAGCTGCATCCTGATTCTTTGTAATGGGAGCTTCATTTGTCTTCTTAGTTAGAAGTTAGGTTCAGCATAGACTGTAATGTTTTTTTTAGTTTTCTTAGTGCAAATGGAAACAGTTTGGAGCCACATATGTTCTTTACACTGGTGATTGTGCCATCTTTATAAGTGTTGCTTATCTATTTCACTAACAGTAGAAGCAACCAGATCTTAATCTACTTCAGATTGTGTTTCAGAATGGTGTTTTTCTGTAGTTAATCATTTGATTTGTGAAATCTTCAAGGAATGGGATGTTATTTTTCATTTTATTTAAAATGGTAGCTAGTAATCTGGTATTGAAATCAACACTAAGAATGAATACAACTATGTGTTAATCACAAGTTCGTCTTGTTCTTTAGTTTTAGTTTAGAATTCCTTGAAGGCAACAGGTCTGGTTAATTCGGATGAAGTATCATTCTTTTATGTCTCAAATTCTTGATCTATGTTCTACTATTTCTTTAAAACCCCAATTAGAGTAAGTTTAAGTTTATGTTTGATCCCAAAACAATCCAGAAGCTCAACACCAACAGGCCCCTTGAATATTACTGTTACATCGACCAACTGAGTGAAATCAGCACAGTTGAGAACCAACTACAAAGACCTTGGGAGCTAAGATATCCATGTGTTATCTTTCTCTTTCAGGAGAATCAGGGTAGCAATATCATGTTTAACTGTTGCTATGCTGTTTCGACTGTCAACAGGTTCCCCCTCCACCATCCTATAAAATACCATGAGACAACTACTTGGAAAATCTTTCAAGGATCAAATTTGTGCCTCCCAAGAAAAATAAAGTTTTATACAAGAATCTAATAATTATATGGTTTCTCAACCTTTGATAGTCCCCTTGATTCCTCCTACAAAGGAAGAAAAGGGACCAATGTTGGTAAATTCCTCAATCCCTCCTTCACAAGTTGAAGCTCATTCGAGAAGAAACAAAAGAGAAAAGAGAAAAAATGAAGACAATAAGCTACGACTCATCAGCTTGCTAAAGAGAATATAACCTTACCTAATGATCATTCAACCATCCAACCAAAGTTTAATGAAAAACCTCCCAACCTGTCATGTCCCCGAATTGGAGATATATTAAGTTAATTATTTATTAAGTTATTCCAATAAAATATAATATCAAAAGGGATGACTTATTATTTAATTAATTTAATATTAAAGTGACTTAAGTGACTTAAAAATAATAAAATAATATGTCACTTGAGGAATAAAATAATATTCTTCTGGAAGCTTCTTAAAACGCATTGAGAAATCTATTTAACAAGTTGTTGGCTAAGCATTTGAGGACACTTGATTTAGAATTCATTTTCTCATTACCTGCATGGTAAGAAGTTGAAGTTGAATGGTTAGCTTGCTTGAGGGTTTGAAGACTCTAGAGCGTCAGGTTCAGTTGTGAAAGATCGACCCTAGCTGGAGTTGAGAAATCCATCTAGGGTTTCTACTTGTACTTCATTGGACGATTTGACAAGTGCAATAGTTATTGTATTATTTCCCTAGTCGATTCAGTGTGATAGTTGGTTTATTATCACATCTTCATTGCAGTAGCTGAGGTATTGTTGCAATCATCCTTTCATTAAAGAATTGTAGTAGCTGATGTATTGTTGCATTCATTGTTGATTGATTCAATTTGGAAAAACTTAATGGTCTTTCACCAAGTTTGTAAATTTTGTAAAGAAAGAGAATATTTAATTTTAGAGAGAGAATTTCAGATTTGAGAAATCGATTTGAGTATATCATTTTCGGAATTTATAAGTTTGAAAATCTCTTGGAGTAATCATCACTTTTAGCTTGGAAGTTCTTTACAGAGTTTGGGATTCATTTTCATCTTGAATATTTAAGTCAAATACTTTTAGTCTCACATAAGACAAATATTCAAGAAGCTATGATAAAGACAAAGTTTAGAAAAAGATAAAATCAATTCTGAATCATCGAGACCTACTGGTGTGTCTGATTAAATGAGACAAGGATCGAATATTATCATTCAATGTGATGAATTTGGAGGAAAATTCAAGTCGTGACTTATTAAGTGATTGTGGCACATCAAATAGTGAACCCAATATTATATTGTGAGAAGACAGGAAAATTTTGTCCACTACCTGGAATAGTCAGAAGTTGTTTTAGCTTAGAAATAAAGACAAAGGCGTCAGCTTAAGATAATACAAGACGAAAATATTAAGTGGCATTGAGAAGATTGGTGACTGCTGACTACAATTGAAAAGTGAATATCATTTCCTAAAGCTATGATTTTGGATACTGATTTGATTTAATGTCCAACCACTAGAAGACAAAGACATGTTCTGAAGGTGTTCATAGATGAGACAAATTTGTGCTTCTTATATGGATGTATTCTCGTTGGCAACTATAGATAAACGATTGGCACCAAGACGTCACTATGGAGCACCGGCATGTAGTGTTAAACATTGAACGTCATCACTTCCTGAGACATGTTGGTGGATGGCAGTGGACCTCAAGCAAGGATTTGATAATCTGCTTGTCCAGGTTCTCCATTAGTTACATTGAATTTCATTAGATTTGCATTTAGATATTTTTTTAGTGCAAGCATTGTAATCATTGTACTCACAACCTCTTTATTATTGCACATGCATTCATTAAGGATTGAGTCTCCTCTTAATTATGACATGGTGACTGCATTTGCATATGAATATAAGTTGTAATTCATCTCATCTTCAGGAGATATTAGTAGAGTGACTTACTCAGCTTAGAAGTCTCCATAACAGTAATATAAGGCAGATTGTATATGAACATCATCTGATAAATATAGTGGTCATTGCATTATTTTGGTAGGATTTGGTCATTCCTTCATTTTTCTATAAATCATTGACAAGGAATGTAAACAGTCATTATCAGTATTATACAAGAGTTTGGGGGTTGTATGTCAATTGTTTGACATAATTCCTTTATGTTGTCATTGTAAGTTTTCATAAGGAGATATTGTCTTAGTGCATTAGTAAATCATAGTAATACTTGCATCACATTCTGATTGCATCTATAGACAATTGGCATGTTAGATCAAGTCTTTTATGCATCAAAACATCATTCAAACACAAGAAACACAAACAAAAAATTCATTACCAGCATAAAACACTCTACATGACAACCATTTAACAAAATACCCAAGGCAATAAAATTAAAAATTAGATCAGTTTTGGCAAGGCACATTACAGTGGTATTAGAGCTATTGAACCCGCCAACATGTTGGGTAGATTAATCATTGTTTCAGCAAATCAATTGTAGATAAGAATTTTAGATGGATACTTCTAGCAATTTAGAGGAAGTTGTGTTATTTGCATTGATTCAACATCAGGGTAAAATGATGAAAAGAATGGAATTATGGAATAAAGAATGGGAAAAAGGATTGGGAAAATTCATCATGTTCTTGGGAAAAAAGCTGAAAGTTTTACAACAGTATAAAGCAACTCTTCTTAACATTTTGGAAGATGTTTAAAGATGTTTGTGTAAGGCTAGACAAGCACCTTCTCAAGCAATGCATGAAGATATGGTCCCTTTGGTACACTCTTTGGGTAAGCCAGAACTTTTGTAACATCAAGTTGAGGAGGCTGGACTCACAGTTTTCACTTGTATTAGTGAAATCATGAGGATTATAACTCCACAATAACCTTATGAAAGTGGAAATATGAGATAGGTTATCTAATTGATGGTTGAAAGCTTTCAGAGGATATGTGACATCAAAAGCTCTACTTTCAATAAGAGGGTTAAGATTCTAGCAATGATGGAAAAGGTATGGCCATGTGTTTCCATATGTGATTATGATGGTCTTATCCTCCAATTACTCGATCACTTATTATCAAGAAACGTGAAGAAAAGTATGTTCACTATCTTGTCCCTGCTCCTTGATAAAAATGATGATGGTTGCACGCAGCTACAATTAGATTTGTTAGCCATTTGTAGAAGAGAACTACATGTTTCATCTGTAGCATATGATCTCACAAGAATGTTGGTGGAGCATAAAATTTAGAGGTTCAAATATCAGTTGACTACTAAGGAATTGATATCATTTGGGTTATAGGTGTCATCTTCTCTTCAAGAGGATAGCATGACCACATCCAGTGGAGCAGCTGAGTTGGATGATGAGTATATAGAGCAGCCTGAGCCCTCTTGTGTTGAGACACCTAATCAAGGCATTGAGGATATTTCTACTAATGGAATTAGTGTTGTCCTATTTCCAAATCAGATTGAGTGTTTGTGGAACGTGGTAAAAGTGGGTGCATTGATAGTTTTGAGACTAACATTGGTCAATATTTTTAGAAGAAGATGATTTCTTGCACATTGGATTTGGATATTGTTCTAGTCTCTTTCCAGGTAGTAGATGGCATTCATTATGGTATTCTTCTCACACATAAAAGTGAGTCAGGACACTTGCAGTTGCCCTATGAGAGAGGTCTTGATGATGTTGTTGCAAGACCAAGTCATCCTATTGTGAGTTGTGTATCTTCTTGTGAGGATGGTATTATTGGATCGGATACATATGACCACTTGAGTATTCCATTAGCACAGGCAGGAGAGTTTCACCTTGATTGCATCTTGAGGTGTGCTCATCATTTTTCATTCAGCCCACATACGTAGGATTTGTTTAGACAGAGAGATGGGTTGAATAAGGGATGTTCGGATTCACTCTGGTATTACATGTTTCAAATTCGAGATGATGAGTCCAAGTTTGATAGGTCTCTCACTATGAGTTCTCCAGTTGGGTGTTTCTAGTAACAGGAGTTCGATACTTGGACTCTAGGGGGTATCAAAGTGGCACAACAGAAGTCCATTGGTATTGAGATGGAGGGACTTCCAGTTTATTCATGTGATCCAAGTGGAGATTGTTTTTGGAGAGTTTGGATGCATGAGGATTATTATTGTAGTACTTGGAGTCGGCATGGTGGGGAAGATATACAAGTTTTGGATCCAAGAGTTCTCTTGTTGGATAGTTGGCCTCACAGATTGATAGGACTTCACAGTGATAGGAGCTTCAGCTATATTTAGTGGATGTTGGTTGGAGTTCTTCTCAAGGTCATTGGGGATCTAGGTGGTTGGTGGATGGACACTGATGAGTTGACATTCGGGGATGAGATGATGTGGCAGCTGAGTTGGATTGGTAGTTGCAAATTCCTTGAGGGCAAGAAATCTTTGGGAAGGGAGGATTGTCATGTCCCCGAATTGGAGGCATATTAATTTAATTATTTATTAAGTTATTCCAATAAAATATAATATCAAAAGGGATGAATTATTATTTAATTAATTTTATATTAAAGTGACTTAAGTGACATAAAAAATAATAAAATAATAAAAGTCACTTGAGGAATAAAATAATATTCTTTAAGAAGCTTCTTTAAAAAGCATTGAAAAATATATTTAAGAAGCTATTGGCTAAGCATTTGAGGACACTTGATTTGGAATTCATTTTCTCATTACCTATGTGGTAAGAAGCTGAAATTGAATGCTTAGCTCGCTCTCGAGGGTTTGAAGACTTTGTCGGTTCCCAAATCAACAAATGCAATGAGTCCTAAAGAGTAGCTAATCTCTCATATTCAGACTCAACGAGTTGATATGGCGAACGAATAGGAGAGTGAATAAAATACACCTTTCTCCCTTGCACTTCAAGCTCTGTTAGACCTAGGAGGGTGATCCCAACAGTGTACTTTCAAATATTTGTGTGCCAAAGTATCAAACACACAATGAACAAATGAATCTCCTTTATATGCTTAACAGACACAGTACTCTAAAGGCTTGGCTAACCTATACAGTAATGCCTCATTTAAACATGAGAGATGTGATTCATTGAAGTGAGCTCTACACACAAACAAACTGGGACTGACAAGTAATATGATTTAAATTTTTAATCATTGTTTCTAAAAATGTCTCAGGATTTGTGATTGGTCAATGCCTTATCATGGGCCATGGATTCCAATATAAAACTGTAACACAGATCCTATCAGTAAATTAAGTTCAACCAATGGATTTGAAATACGTTAATTCCTTGCATTAACAAACCCACTCTTATTACCATAAATTTCTACTTACCAATCCCACTTGTGCACTCAAGATTATAGTGATTTAATCAAAGTAATTTAACTCTTTACTTGAAAGAGAACCATGGCCAAATAACACAATCACAGGAAATTTGTGATGACAAACTCAAATAATCTTTGATATATTGAATGCATATAATCAAAAGCATACAAATTTGGAGACAACTTTACAATAGTAATATAATGTTACACAAATTGGCTAACATTTTCTCATAAAAACTAATTGTTACAATTTACATACTCCACTTACAACTCAGACTTAACACTACTCTACCTTATTCACCTAATTCAGAATTTCATAACCCTATATAAAAGATCTAAGAAGAAGAAAGATATAGAAGTAGAAGAAGCCCCAGAATCCATCTATGAAAGACACCTGGCATCTTCAACTCCCTTGATCTGTAACTGCCCTTGCTTGCTGAAGAAGTTCCAATCTATTCTTTGATTCATACATCTTATTTTTTTCCTGTAACAAAAAATATTCCTCATGGCAAGACTCGTCATTTTCTCCATTCATCCTTTTACCCACATTGAAAATGCCTTTACTTGCAAAAGACTTTGAACACCTTCTCTCTATTCATTTTCACCAAGCTGTCTGAAAATGGTGTTGTCCATAAAAACTCATCTCTAGCAAAAACAGTTTGCAGAGTGAATAAAATATTCACACTACAAAATTATTTCCCGTGCCCTTCCCAGCAATATTATTTTCCATTTTATCTTTAAAATATTCACCTCTTTATGAAAATATGAAGGCTACAATTGCTACATTGTTGGGAAAATAAATTTTATTTAAATCCCCACCACATTAAAAAACTACCCTCAAATCTTCTTTTAAGAAAGCATGGGCCCACTGCTAACTTACTTTCCAATGTTTCCCCAACATTCTTATCGTGCATCGTCCATTCATTTAGAAAATGAAAGAACAAATAGCGATGGAGTTCTCGTGAAGAATTAAAAATCTTATATCAGACAAATAAAAATTTACTCGTGCTTTTTACATTTTAAATGCCCAGCATTTTTAAAATCTTATTTTCAATTACTTGCACTTGAAGTTATATTTTTACTCAGGCAATGTAAAATTCACATACCCATGTATTTCCCTTTTTTACCTTACACTTCATTTATTTACTACAACATTCCTAACAACTATCGCACTTCACAGATGAAAATAAAAGAAGAAACATGAAACAACGATGGGAAGTATGAGAACACGGCATCGCACATCGCTGATGTATTTGGGAAATGAAGAACATAACAGTGATGGGTAATGAGAAAGGTACATTATTGCTTCATCACTGATTCAAATGGGAAATCAGAATACAATTGGAGATGAGAGATATGAAACACTGGCATCATGTTCTACTATTTCCTTAGGAACTTTGGCAGCACTTATTGCAGCCATGGCAAGATAAATGTGTGCAGGTCGTTTTTCTTGATGCAAGGGGGTTTTAATGGCTGTAGGCACCTGAAACTCATCAAAAACATGACAAAAATCACTGCCCGGGTATTAGTTATGATCAATGGGTGATTTCAAACCATGGAGCAGCAATTTTGAGCCAAATAAAACCCCCAAAATCTTGTCGTAAATCAAAAAACGTGATTACATTCTTGAGCTGTAGAAAACCTCTCATTTTACCTGTGCAATCTCCCTTGATTTATCTTCACATACTTTTAAAATTTCCCTCAAATACTACCACAGATGTTTTTCTTTCTGGATCCACCATTGCCTTACACAAACATTGCACGCACAAGCATCGCGTATCCCAAATGCAAGGAGAAAGTGAAGATATAAATCAGCGATATGCAACAAAAAGGAAATGGTATTGCTCATCGCTGATTTGATTTGGAAAAGAGACCTCCAATCTACAATGGGCGATGAGAGGCATCCACCATTGCTGATCGCCAATTTAAATGTGAAGAACGGATCAAAACAACCACCGGCCATGAGTTTTCCCATGAAGCTTGAAAGTCGTGAAAGCCACTTTTCAGCCAATCACAAGCAAGATTTAAACTTGCTTTTCCTCAAACATTTGAAATGTATTTTATGATTTTCCTAAATGCATTTTTCAGATTTATATAATGTTTAAAATATTCAAAAATATTTTAAACATAAGTATTTGTAACTTTAGAAAAAATGCAAATTTTAATTACGCCTCCAGCCCAAACGAAGAAATTTCACTGCGCACAAACAGTGACTCCTGGAGCCAATATTTTTTGCATGTGACCATAATTAATTATTTAGAGAAAACCCATTTCCTCAAATTTTTTCTCACCCTTAAAATTCAGGTACCTCCTTTGTAAACTAGCCCTTAGGACGTGTTTGTCGCAACAAAAATACATTAAAATAATGTATCAAATGACCTATGATCTTAATCAAAATGGAGCTATAGAGGTTTTAGACCAAAACACGAAATGGGTTGTCCTTAAATTTTCAAAATTTGAAACTTTTCGGAATACCATTTTCGGCCATATTGCAATCAAAAAATGATTAAATAATCCATTTGAACTTACCCTAGGAGCCTAAAACTGAGTAGGCATATAGACACTTGACCCAAGAATGTAGTGCAAAATATGGTTCGGAAAAAGAGATCCCGAGGTGAAATTATTCAATGTCAAAGTTGCTCAATTGGCCATTTCTACAACTGCACCTATTCAGAACCAATCAGGGCTCTCAAAGTCACCACTTTGAAAAAATATCAAAACAACTTCTGGGGGGTTTCCACTGGAAACATAAGCTCATCTAGATACACTAAGTAGGTGTGCAAGAGGGGCTTCTCTTCAATCCACATTCGTCAAAAGATATTAAGGGTCAAAGATGACCACTTTGAAACATTCTAAAAATATAGCTGTGAAAACAGAGCAAACTGCATTTACTTTTAACTTGGTAAAAATAGAAAATATGATCATGGGGCTATGCCAACTGACATGGGGCTTCATAAAGATGCAAAGAATCATGGAAAAATATCAGTTGGGCTTAACATTCAACAGGCACAAAGATACGACATCACAAAGATGGCCTACTCAAAAAAGTGCAACATATGTAAACAGCAAACCAACTTTTGGACCTTGAAACTAAGACTTCACAAATTCATCAAAATTGATCCAAGGAGGCTGCAAATGGTCACATACTATCTCTAATAGGTTCTCAACACTTCCCCAAAGTGATTTTTCATGACATTTCATGGGTGTGAAACTATAAGCTCCCAAAGTGAGCTACTTAGGCTTATTTTGCAAGGTACTTTTGAGTGCATTAGGAAAAATTTTACATGGGCCCTCAAAATTTAGCCAAATTTTGAAGGTCGTAATAGACTCTAGAGTGCCAAGTTTGATTGTCAAAGATCAACCCTAGCTAGAGTTGAGAAATCCATCCAAGGTTTCTGCTTGTGCTTCATTGGAGGATTTGACAGGCGCAATAACTGTTGTATTATTGCCCTAGCCGATTTAGTGTGATAGTTGGGTTATTATCACATCTTCATTGCAATAGTTGAGGTATTGTTGCAATCATTCTTTCATTAAATAATTGCAGTAGCTAATGTATTGTTCTATTCATTGTTGATTGATTCGATTTGGACAAACTTAATGGTCTTTGACCAAGTTTGTAAAATTTGGAAAGAAAGAGAATATTTGATTTCAGAGAAAGAATTTCAGGTTTGAGTGAAATCGATTTGAGTAAATCATTTGTGGAATTTATAATTTTGGCAATCTCTTCAAGTAATCATCACTTTCAGCTTGGAAGTTCTTTACAGAGTTTGGGATTCATTTTCAGCTTGAATATTGAAGTCGAATACTTTCAAAGTCTCACATAAGATAAATATTCAGGAAGCTACGATAAAGACAAAGTGTAGAAAAAGAAAAAATCAATTATAAATCATCAGGACATGCTAGTCTCTTTGATTAAATGAGACAAGGATCGAATATTATCATTCAATGTGATGAATTTGGAGGAAAAGTCAAGTTGTGATTTATTAAGTGATTGTGGTGCATCAAATAGTGAACCCAATATTATATTGTGAGAAGACAGGAAAATTCCATCCACTACTTGGAATAGTTGGAAGGTGTTTGAGTTTTGAAATAAAGACAAAGGAATCAGCTTAAGATAAGACAAGATAGAAATATTAAGTGACATAGAGAAGATTGGTGACTGCCAACTATAATTGAAAAGCGAATATCATTTCCTAAAGCTACGATTTTGGAGACTGATTCAATTTAATTGTCAGGCCACTAGAAGACAAAGATGGGGTTTGAAGGTGTTCACAGATGAGACAAATTTGTGCTTCTTATATATGGACGTATTCTCCTTGGCAGCTACAGACAAACGATTGGCACCAAGACATGGCTATGGAGCACCAGCATAGTGTTGAAGTTTGAAGGTCATCACTTACTGAGACGTTTTTGTGGATGGCAGTCAAGCTCAAGCAAGGATTTGATAATTTTCTTGTCCAGGTTGTCCATTAGTTGCATTGAATTTCATTAGATTTGCATTTAGATATTTGTTTAGTGCAAGCATTGTAATCATTGTACTCATAGCCTCTTTATTATTGCACTTGCATTCATTAAGGGTTGAGTCTCCTCTTCACTATGACATTGTGAATGCATCTGCATATGAATAAAATTTGTAAGTCATCTCATCTTCAGGAGATATTAGTAGAGTAATGCACTTAGCTTAGAAGTCTTCATAACAATAATATAAGGTATATTGTATATGAACATCATCTGATAAATATAGTGGTCATTGTATTATTTTGGTATAAGTTGATCATAAATTCATTTTGTTGTAAATCATTGACAAGGAATGTAAAGAGTCATTATCAATATTATACGAGAGTTTGGGGACTCTATGTCAATTGTTTGACATAATGCCTTTATGCTATCATTATAAGTTTGCATAAGGAGATTGTCTTAGTGCATTAGTAGATCATAGTAATACTTGCATCACATTTTGATTGCATCTATAGACAATTGACATGTTAGATTAAGTCATTTTTGCATCACAACATCATTCAAACACAAGAAACACAAATAGAAAATTCATTACCAGCATAAAACACTATGCACGACAACCGTTTAACAAAATACACAAGGTAGAAAAATTGAAAAATTAGATCAGTTTTGGCAAGGCACATTACAGTGGTATTAGAGCTATTGAACCTACCAACATGTTGCGTAGATTGATCATTGTTTCAGCAAATCAATTGCAGATCAGAATTTTAGATGGCTACTTCTGGAAATTTAGAGGAATTTATGCTAGTTGTATTACTTCCAACATTAGGGTAAAATGATGAAAAGAATGGAATTATGGAATAAAGAATGGGAAAAAGGATTGGGGAAGTCCATCAAGTTCGTGTGTGAAAAGCTAAAAGTTGTACCATAGTACAAAGCAACTCTTCTTAACATTTTGGAAGAGGTTGAAAGATGTTTGTGTAAGGTTGGACAGGCACCTTCTCAAGCAATGTGTGAAGATATGGTCCCTTTGGTACACTCTTTAGGTAAGCCAAAACTTTTGCAACATCAAGATGAGGATATTAGACTCGCAGTTTTCACTTGTAAATTAGTGAAATCGTGAGGATTATAACTCCACAAGAACCTTATGAAAGCAGCAAGATGAGACTGGCTATGCAGTTGATGGTTGAAATCTTTTAGGGGATACGTGACATTAAAATCCCTACTTTCAATAAGAGGGTTAAGATTCTAGGAACGATGGAAAAGGTACGGCCATGTGTTGCCATATGTGATTATGATGTTCTTATCCTCCAGTTACTCAATTGCTTCTTATCAAGAGACGTGAAGAAAATTATGTTCACTATCTTGTCCCTACTCCTTGATAAAGATGATGATGGTTGCACATAGCTACAATCAAATTTGTTATCCATTTGGAGAAAAGAACTACATGTTTCATCTACAACATATGATCTCGCAAGAAGGTTGGTGGAGCAGAAAATTGAGAGGTTTAAAGATCAGTTGACTACTGAGGAGTTGATATCATTTGGGTTATAGGTTCCATCTTCTCTTGAGGAGGATAGCATGACAACATCCAGTGGAGCAACTGAGTTGGATGATGAGTATATAGTGTAACCTGAGCCTCTTATGTTGAGACACCTAATTAGGGCATTGGGGATATTTCTACTGATGGAATTAGTGTTGTCCTAATTCCAAATCAAATTGATTGTTTGCAGGACTTGGTAAAACATGGGTGCATTGATAGTTTTGAGATTAACATTGGTCAATCTTTTCAGAAGAAGATGATTTCTTGCATGCTGGATTCAAATATTGTTCTAGTCTCTTTCCATGAAGTAGATGGAATTAGTGATGGTATTCTTCTCACACATGAAAGTGAGTCAGGACACTTGTAGTTGCCCTATGGGAGAGATCTTGATGATGTTTTTGGAAGACCAAATCATCCTATTGTGAATTGTGTGTCTTCTTCTAATGATGGTAGTATTGGATGGGATACATATGACCACTTGGGTATTCCATTAGCTCAGGCAGGAGAGTTTCACCTTGATTGCATCTTGAGGTGTGCTCATTAGTTTTCATTCAGCCCACAAACGTAGGATTTGTTTAGACAGAGATATGGGTTGAATAAGGGATGTTCAAATTCACTCTGGTATGACATGTTTCAAATTTTAGATAATGATTCCAAGTTTGACAGGTCTCTCACTTTGATTTCTCTAGTTGGGTGTTTTCAGTAGCAAGAGTTTATGATTTGGAATCTAGGGGGTATCAGAGTGGCACAACAAAAGTCCATTGGTGTTGAGATGGAGGGACTTCTAGTTTATTCATGTGATCCAAGTGGAGATTGTTTTTGGATAGTTTGGATGCATGAGGATTATTATTGCAATACTTGGAGTCGACATGGTGGGGCATATATACAAAATTTGGGATCCAGGAGTTCTCTTGTTGGATAGTTGGCCTCATAGATTGATAGGACTTCACAGTGACAGGAGCTTCAACAATATGTAGTGGATGTTGGTTGGAGTTCTTATCAGGGTAATTTGGGATCTAGGTGGTTGGTGGATGGACATTGATGAGTTGACATTTGGGAATCAGATGATGTGGCAGTTTAGTTGGATTGGCAGTTGCAGATTGGTTGAGGGAAAGCAATCTTTGGGAAGGGAGGACTATCATGTCCCCGAATTAGAGGTATATTAAATTAATAATGTATTAAGTTATTCCAATAAAATATAATATCAAAAGGGATGAATTATTGTTTAATTAATTTAATATTAAAGTGACTTAAGTGACTTAAAATAATAAAATAATAAAAGTCACTTGAGGAATAAAATAATATTATTCTAGAAGCTTCTTGAAAAGGCATTGAGAAATCTATTTAATTTGTTGGCTAAGCATTTGAGGACACTTTATCTAGAATTCATTTTCTCATTACCTGCATGGTAAGAAGCCGAAGTTGGATGCTTAGCTCGCTTGAGGGTTTGAAGAATCTTGAGTGCCAGGTTTAGTTGTGAAAGATCAACCCTAGATGGCATTGATAAATCCATCCAGGGTTTCTACTTGTGCTTCATTGGAGGATTTGATAGGTGCAATAGCTTTTGTATCATTGCCCTAGCCGATTCAATGTGATAGCTAGTTTATTATCACATCTTCAATGCAGTAGCTAAGGTATTGTTGGAATCATTCTTTTATTAAAGAATTGTAGTAGCTAATGTATTGTTGCATTCATTGTTGATTGATTCGATTTGGACAAACTTAATGGTCTTTGACCAAGTTTGTAAATTTTGGAAAGAAAGAGAATATTTGATTTTAGAGAGACTTTCAGGTTTGAGTGAAATCAATTTGAGTAAATCATTTGTGGAATTTATAAGTTTGGAAATCTCTTGGAGTAAATGTCACTTTCAGCTTGGAAGTTCTTTATAGAGTTTGGGATTCATTTTCAGCTTGAATATTGAAGTTGAATACTTTCAGTCTCACATAAGAAAAATATTAAGGAAGCTATGATAAAGACAAAGTGTAGAAAAATACAAAATCAATTTTGAATCATTGGGACCTACTAGTGTGTCTGATTAAATGAGACAAGGATCGAATATTATCATTCAATGTGACAAATTTGGAGGCAAAGTCAAGTTGTGACTTATTGAATGATTGTGGCACATCAAATAGTGAACCCAATATTATATTGTGAGAAGACAGGAAAATTTGGTCCACTACTTGGAATAGTCAAAATTTGTTTGAGTTTTGAAATAAAGACAAAGGCATTAGCTTAAGATAAGACAAGATGAAAATATTAAGTGACATTGAGAATATTGGTGGTTGCCGACTATAATTTAAAAGTGAATATTATTTCCTAAAGCTACGATTTTGGAGATTGATTCAATTTAATTATATAGCCGCTAGAAGACAAAGATGGGTTTTGAAGGTGTTCATAGATGAGACAAAAAATTTCTTCTTATATGGGTGTATTCTCCTTGGTAGCTAAAGACAAACAATTGGAACCAAGACATGAATATGGAGCAACGGCATAGTGTTGAACTTTGAAGGTTGTCACTTCCTGGGACGTGTTGGTGGATGGTAGTTGAGCTCAAACAAGGATTTGATAATCTTCTTTTCTAGGTTGTCCATTAGTTGCATTGAATTTCATTATATTTTCATTTAGATATTTGTTTAGTGCAAGCATTGTAATCATTGTACTCACAACCTCTTTATTATTACACTTGCATTCATTATGGGCTGAGTCTCCTCTTCATTATGACATTGTGACTTCATCTACATATGAATATAAGTTGTAAGTCATCTCATCTTTAGGAGATATTAGTAGAGAAATGTACTCAACTTAGAAGTGTTCATAACAGTAATATAAGGCAGATTGTATATGAACATCATCTGATAAATATAGTGGTCATTGCATTATTTTGGTAGGAGTTGGTCATGCCTTCATTTTGTTGTAAATCATTGACAAGGAATATAAATAGTCATTATCAGTATTATACGAGAGTTTTGGGGTCTTGTATGTCAACTGTTTGACATAATGCCTTTATGTTGTCTTTGTAATTTTGCATAAGGAGATTGTCTTAGTGCATTAGTAGATCATAGTAATACTTGCATCACATTCTTATTGCATCTATCGACAATTGACATGTTAGATTAAGTCTTTTATGCATCACAACATCATTCAAACACAAGAAACACAAACAAAAAATTCATTACCAGCATAAAACACTTTGCATGACAACCATTTGATAAAACACCCAAGGCAGTAAAATTGAAAAATTAGATCAGTTTTGGCAAGGCACATTAGACAACTATCCATCCTTGTAATTACCTGACCCCACTAGATACCACCCTCACCAAACCATGAAGCCTAATCTTATTTATCTCAACCAAAATAAAGAATAAAAATCTCACTAGATACAAATATGTATGTTAGTTCTCATAATCATTGATAGTATTAATATGCAACCTATTATGATACATTATAGTGGTGATTCTAAAGATAAAATAGAAGATTAAAAAGAAGATCATAATGAATTATCTCTTATGCTTTCTAAATCAATTAATTTAGATGGGGGTAGCCATGATGATACTCCTAATGAGAGTGACCTACCATGTGTTGATCCTTTTACTTCTCCTTGTACCGCACTTGTTGTATTTCCTATAGTGTATTGTTCACCTTCCATTTATGATGAGCAAGATTGGGATGTGGATAATTTTCTATAGATTGACTCGCATGTGTAGTACCCCTTGTGTGTCCTTGTTATTTTCTTGCACATAATGTGATCTCTCGTAATGTGTTGCTTCAAGGAATGTATTTATGTTTGTTATTTTTATTTGGATGACCCTTGTTATTCTTGTTGGCACAAGGATACAAAGAAAGAAAATCCATTGTGACATTCATCTTTTTGTATCTCTATTTTTCTTTATGTTGTGAATGTATTGTCTTTGTTCCTTTTAGAAACAATGCAAAGTGTTGAGACATTTAGGTCTCTTCCATGTTGACTCAAAATCTTTGTTGTCTTCATGTGTTGTTCCTCCCTTGTGCTTGTATTTCCACAAGTATTTGGGGAATGATGTCAATTCAATGCATGATCATATTATACATTATCTCTCATCTATACTGACCCTGGATCTATGGATCCCTCATGTGTTATTTTTGTCTTATTAATTACGTGGATTTGTCTTGGGGGAAACCCCTTGTCATGAGTCATCATGGTTGGGAACACATCATTTGGCATACAGTTTCCCATCAAGCCCTCATGTATTATCAAATATCATTTTATTCTACCTTAAATGAAATTGCTCTTGATTGGCATTAGAAATTACTTTAAGGTGGGGGCATGCATTCCACTATGTGCTTCACTTTTTTAATATGCATTAAACTTTGTGATGGGGTTAGCCTACAATATTGTGCCCCGCTTTTTGGCCAAAGTAGGACATTGAAAATATTTTTCACCAAATTTTCACATTATGAAACCTATAGTAACTAAACCATTAATAATTTGGAGATGATGTGAACTAGTGATTTGTGAGGATTTGTGTGTAGATTCTAAATATATTTTTTTTAAAAAATAGAAATAAATTGTATATTTTTTACGTAACTTTTAATAACTTATTTTAATAGTAAATTTTTATTTTTAAAAGTGGTATTTATGTCGTAACACATAACTTTTATTATTGAAAGGATAAAATTATAATTTTTAAAATATATATTTGTAACATCATTAGCTAGTGTATGCATATTTTTTTATAATGTTTTGTTGCATATTTTTTAATTAATTTTAAGAGTCGGATTCATTATACTTTGGATGTAGGTGTATGGTGTAACGCATAACTTATTTTTTGTATTGAAATTAAATTCTTCTTCTTTGAAACAAGGACACCAATACCTAGTACACACATATTTTTTCTCTATTTTAATATTTTTTGCGTGTGTGAAACAAATACCTTGGTTTTTAGTGAAAAAACTACATTCACAAGAAATATAATATAAATATAATAATAAAACTAAAAAAATTCAAAATTATACTTTTCAAAAAGCTTATAATAAGGGCTACATAAAACATAATTTCTAAATGGCTTTATTTGATCCCTCAAAAGGTAACGAAGAAGTGGTTTTTTGTCAACATTTTGATAGGTGTGAAGGATACTTCATTGCGGGTATGATTTAAGACAAGAGGGGTTATATTCAAGGGGTTTGATCTAAGGGGGTCTTATCTAACCCTCTTCAATTAAAACCCTTTAGATGGAGCCCTCAAGGCTTAAATTGAATTAATTTTCTAAAAAATATGTTATTTCAAGCAAAAATTAGGATATCCCAAGTTTGGGACTGTTGATGTGAATAAATGTCTTGTACCTAGTTAATTCATTTACTAGGTAATTAGGAGACATTCATATGTTAAGTTTACTTAGGATGTAAGATTCTTCTAGAAGTCTTATCTAGAACTTATCTTATCTATGCATTATTTCCTAGGTAGTTAGTTAGTTGTCACATGTGATAGGGTTAAGACACTTGTCATGATCCTGTCTAATCCTATTAACCACCTTGCCTATATAAGAAAGGAATCATATGTACTTTGCCATATTCAGTTTGGAATTCTTGCATCTTTAATGGTAGCATGATATTTCTACCATTTCTCTCTTGTGAAAGATATTTTGTGTTGCAAGTGATCCTAGGGTGTTTGAGGAATTCACCATAAACTCCTACATGGTATCAGAGCTTCAGTGTTGTAGACTTCTTCCCAAATATGAGGGACCAATTTCTTGGCGTGAAAGTTTTGTTGGGTGTGAGTTGAGGTCTTGAGAACCTTTCCACTGACTCCAAGGCATCAGAAAGAGTCAGGATAAGCTTTCGTTTTGTCAAAATCTGATTTTTTTATCAAATTTGCAAAGGGTTGAAGCTTAGATTTGGAAAACAGACTTCTATTGGAGTCATTTTTCATTTTTTCTTCAAAATTCCAGCTTTCACTCATTTGTAGGAAAAATGGTTTCTAGGTTTTGTAGCCAAGGTTGAAATCTCATTTGGGTATCTTTTAAATTTTTCATATCTTGAGCAGATCTAAAGAAAATTGATGTCCATAAAGTGCCACGCATCATTTTTCTATAGGTTGAAGGTCAAAAGAAATTTATTTTTTCATCTTCTTCTTGCTAGATCAAAAAAATATTTCTGGATTTTATTCTTAGCATCAAAATATTTCTAGGTTTTTGTTATTGTCTACAAACAAGTAGATTTTTCAAAAATCAAATCAAAAGTAAACTTTTTTTGCTAGAAAACTTGTTTCTTGTAGACTAAATTCAGATTTTTTCAAAAATTCATAACTTGAGTATATGAGGTTCGTTTTTCAAAAACTTTATATCTTTGAAAAGATAATTTTTTCCTTTACACAGATCTGACGTTAATTTTTTATCATGGAGGCAGATGTGAACATTCATCAACACATGCACTATTTCCTTTTTTGTGTGCATTAGGTTTGTATTTTCTCTGCACTTCATTTAGTTCCAAATCATTTGTCAATCAACTATTGCTTCATATATTATAGTTGTGTCAGTTTGAGAGTTTTCTAATGTTCCTTGGTATCGATTCTTTTGTTGCGTTATCATGATCTAACTTGACTCCTTGAGTGACTCAAATATGGTTTCTAGAAAATAGAATTATCTTTCCTTGCTTGTCGAAAATAAGGATTCTAATGTTACTCCACAAGTGTGCTTCCAGTGCTTCTCTTTGCAGCAGGTTATCTCATTATAAGGGGTTTTATGATCTCTCTTATCATCCTTTTTGTGGATAGATATTGATTGTATTTACATGATGGATATCATTATTGTATTTATCTCTCTTTTGGGGAGGAGTTTTTTCACACTAGGTTTTCTCATTTTCTCCATTTGTGAGATATTTCATTTGTATATGTACATGGGTACCTAACATGGCCGAGTAGTCAAGACCCATCCTTTCATTATTTGTATAATAATCTTCTCTCCTAAGTTGCACTTAAGGGGGTGTTGGTGTAAATAAATGTCTTGTACCTAGTTAATTCATTCACTAGGTAATTAGGGGACATATTCACATGTTAAGTTTACTTAGGATATAAGATTCTTCTAGAAGTCTTATCTAGAACTTATATTATCTATATCATTTCTTAAGTAGTTAGTTAGTTTTCACATGTGATAGGATTAAGACACTTGTCATGATCTTGTCTAATCCTATTCACCATCTTACCTATATGAGCAAGGCATCATATGTACTTTTCCATATTTAGTTTGGCATTCTTTCATCTTTAATGATAGCATGATATTTTTTCCATTCTCTCTTGTGGAAGATATTTCAAGTCTTGCAAGTGATCCTAGGGTGTTTGAGGAATTCACCATAAACTCCTACAGGGACCCATAATTATGGGATGACTCAATGTATTTTTAGAATATTGATCATATTTTGTAGCACCTTATCAAAATTATTGGGACTATAATTCTTGGTATGATTGACATGAGAACTCACCTAGTGAATATCAGACTTTACTAGCCCTTGTGTGTTTTCATTTGCTACCATGGTAGAAACTTTCCTAGTGAATATCAAACTTCACTAGCATGTGTTGTTTCTTATCAAAGCTGGCCTAGTGAATATTAGACTTCACCATCCTGTGATGATATTTTTATAGGTCACCAATAAACAAATATTGAACATTTCTATCCTATGATTCATGAAAGCCTTGGGTATGGATCCTATTAAGAATTTTGCAGAGCTTGCAAGTCCATTATTTTCATACCCCCTTTTGTGTATGTTTTCATTGTGTTTATGTTTACATTGTGTAGTGTTTACATTATGTCTTGTTTTTGCATTACATTAGTTTTGTTTCTTCATTGTGTATTCTTCATGTTTTTCATGTTGCATTGTACTTTATTTGTGTGTGTTCCTTTGTCTTTACATTGTTGTGTTGTAGGATCTTAAGCCTGAGGGCTAACACATCTCCTAGATTCAATTTTGTCCTATCTCTTCAATGTTTGGATAAATGAACCCTTCTTGGATTATCCGTACTTTAGTGTGAGTGTGAGCATAATTTCATACCATTAATAATGTAGGGGCTAAATTTATTGGCCTTGACAATTTCACACTAGTTTTAGCTCCCCCTATGTCTCTGGACCCATTTGTGCTCTTAAAATTTTTGTTTTATGATCATATTCAAAAGATCAAAATTAAATTAAGAATATTATTTAATATTTATTTAACAACACTTAAAGACCCAAAATAGGTCTAGACTAGAGCACTAGCACCCCTATACAACCTATTTTTTCCCCAATTTAAATATGTCATTGTTGACATTTTAACATTTATAAATTTAAATTCATTTCTCATCTTTTGATAATCCATTTTATGTGAATTAAAGAAACGCATATAAATACAAGTCTTTATCACCATTTGAAATCTTGAAGGAAATTGAAATCATAATTGAGCATCCTTAAAAGTAGTAAAGAGTAGAATTAGTAGAATTTAGAACACCTATTATCAGTCAAGATTAATGTTTGCAATGCATCAAATTTTCATTTGAGTTTATTCATGTTTTATGTTCATCTTTTTGTGAGTACTAACACTTGCAGGACTTCCAAGAAATCATCCAATTCATCTTGAAGTTGATGAGTTTAATGAATTTGGCCATGTAGTGTAGGAAAATGCATACCCTTGCATTTTCACACTTGTTTGGGCCCGCCTTGCTTTATTTATGCTTCTTTATGGCTTAATTGGTCCTATTTTGTGTCCACAAGCCCTATGAATTAGATCTTTTTGGGGTTAACCCTGACATTCTCCAATGCATAGATGATAATTTAATGACTCCATCAGTGTGTCCCTAATTTTTGGTTCGGGACTAAAACACCACCTAGGTTTGTTTGTCCCCCAAGGCTCTCGGGACCCTGATTTTGAGATATTCTAATTGGGCCCCTTTTTGGTGTTTATGCCCCATTTTTTATGACTAGGGACTAAGACGCCACCTAGGGAATCTTAGTCCTCCTTGAGTCATTTTCAGGATTTAATTCCAAATTTTGGCTAGATTTAGCCTCCTTTATTTAATGATTTCATATTTCGGCTTGGTGTGATGTAATTTCAGGATATTAAGCATAAGTAAAAATAAATACAAGGTTCCTTCATTCATTTCAACCCAAGTCTTTTATGAGAGATTTTATCATAGCATAATTGAGTTCATAAGAGAATTCAAGAGTAGATTCATCAAGCATTTGGATTCATTAACAAGATTCAAGCATGATATCAAAGAGTTTCTTACATCATGTGTGTTGTTGTGCTAATATTTGTGATGTAGGGTTTTAATTCAAGCAAGAAATTCAAGTCCTATCTTTCAAGCATTCAATATCCATGTCCATTGCAGCCATTACACACAAGTTTGTAGATTTCATAAGGGTTTGGTGAGTTGTAGCATTTCATGTTGTTCATTCACCATTTCCTTCATTATTCTATTTCATTTCAAGGTTTAATTACAAACAAGGGGTTTGACCAAGGAAAACCCCCATTCACTAACAAACAACAAGTCTTTCCATCTTGCATATTTGTGATTGCAAATCTAGGTTGTAGAATTGAATATCACTTGGAGTGCAAAGTTGAAAAAGTTGCAAAGTTGCATTACAAAGTTGTCATCTTCATGGAAACTCACCTACAGGCTTATTTTAAAAGTTTCAAAAACTGAGATCGGAAGGGAAGAAAGTGCAGACCTTGGAGCTCAGAACCCTATTCAGAGTTTGCAAAAATTTAGAATATGACTAATTCGTCATCTTGGGTATCTTAGTCCTCCCTAGCATATTTTCAGAGATTCTTTTAGATCTAGTTTCGACATTTGAAGACTTTGTATTTACCCCAAATAATAGTAGGGGGACTAATACACCATCCTGGGCATCTTAGTCCTCCATAGCATTTTTTAGCAGCTTCTTCACATTTCCAAAATCCTCATAGTATCTCCAAACTTCTCAGGTACACACATACTATCTCCCTGTTGTATAATTTCATCATTTTCATCTCATTTAGCTTACATTTCTAGTTTTAGGTCATTTTTCATATCACACTGTGTTTTCAAACATTTTATTTTCCAAGCATTTTCTTGGTGGTGAACCCTTTAGAACTCAAAGAACCCCCTCCTAGGTCCTTCCTAATTGTCAATTGACTCACCTTGTGAGGTTTTTAGTCAATCCAATTGGGACTCCTAGGACATTAGTGGATGATTGGTGGAAAAAGTGTGATATCTTTAGGTATTCATTTTTCTACACATCATTTTTTGACCCATTGACCATAGTAAGCCATTTCCTTTGATATTTAGACACAATTCCTATTGTGGTTATCACCAAAAAAAAGGACATGATATAGAACATTGCAAGCATCTTAAACATCTTGTGCAAGACCTCATTGATTCCAATCATATCCAAATTAGAGGTGTAAATGACAAAGGTAAAAAAATTGTGGCTCCTCCTAACGAAAACTTGCAAATCTTTACCAATATCATGCCCAACCATAATATTTCATTTGTTACGACTAGTGTGAAACTAATCCCTTTGTGATGAATGTTGACACAGATGATGAGAATCTAAGCAATAATGAATAAAGTCTTATGGATGATGATGAACAAAGTCTTATGGATACTAATGAACAAAGTATTATTGATACAATGATAGGAGTTGTTGAAATTGAGCCTCGTAAACAAAAAACCATGGACATTACTTTCTCTTCAAAAGAAAAAATCAAACATGCACTTGATGGTCCTCTTTACATAGTCGGTAAAATCAATAACAAGCCCACTCATGGGATTTTAATTGATCTCGTATGTGGATAGAATGTGATCACAGAAGAAATTTAATGTGTATGAACTTACTCAATATAGATATGATAAACTGAAAGCATGGATTAAAACGCATGATGTTTTTGCTCGTGCTATGATGGACTCGATCACACTCCCTTTACAAGTAGGACCGAAGAAATTAAATTACATACCATTCTATTTCATCTCTAATTCATATCAATTTCATGTGAATTTGGGCTACAAATGGCTCAACTTCATAAACACGGTCCCATCTATTGTCAATAAGTGCTTAAATTTTCCAGTTAGAAATGAAATATTTATTGTAAACCATAGTGGCTTTAGACCCCTATCTTCCTAAGGAAACTTCTCCTTAGATTATTTTTGGCCTAAACCTATGGAACCTATAACACCCCGTGAAGACTTCCTTTTCCTATCCTATCAAAAATTCAAAGCAAAATGCATAGCCAAACTATCCCTTGAGAACTTTCCTTCACCCATGATCGAACCTCCACCCATGCTTGAACCCCCACTACCTAAAGAAAACTATGTTGAGACTAAATCCCTTCTAACAAACCAAGACCCATCCATGAACAATCCCTTTTCTATTTCCTACAAGAGACCTAGAGAAAACCAAACAAGTCCCAATCCAACTCTTATGAAAATTTATAAATCCAAAGACAAAGTGGTTGAACAACCTTCTGTGGACACTAAAATTGTACTCCCTTCTTGGAGATAGTAAAATCCTTGGTCTAATTTGGATCTATTTTGGGTACCCTTTCATTAATCATCCTTTAAATCAGCATTTATAGGCCCCTAGGACTCATTGTTTTGGACCTTGAGGCTTATTCCACTCAAAAATCATATAAATCCCAACAAATAGCATTCAATTCAGAAAACCCACCTCAAAAACCTTAAGTGGGACCCATTCGCCACCTTGGGTGAATGAGTCCCCTCTAGTGATACTAAGTTTCCTAGGGTGGTGACTTAGTCACTTTTGGGGGATTTTTCAATTTTGAGCTAGAAAATCACCAACCTAATTCAAATTTCTAATGGATGTCAGCCTGTAAGGTATAAATAATGATTAATTAGGTATTGATGCCTATGAATATAAGTTTTTAGGTCATTTTTCACAACATCTAGTCATTTTAACAAACAAATTCAAAATTCAAGTGTTGAATATATTTCACAAGAAGATTCACTAGTCTATCTACAACAAAGTTGAACCTGTAGGGCAGCATTCAAGGGATTTTAAAGGTCTTCAAGCTCACTTTTTGTCCAAGATATTGCATTATTTAGGGTTGATCATGGATGCCTATGGAGAATCATGAAGAATTATAGGTTGGGGAGATGCAACTAGCCATCAAGCCAAGCCTAAGGACTTGTTTTCTAACTGATTCCATCTTCCATTTTCTCTCTATTTTCAGCCTAAAGAAGGTTTGCATGTTATCAAGATTCATTTCTAATGTGATTTAGGGTCTCTTGGAATGATTCTTACATCATTCTAGTTTAATTTATACATCTTATTCTTGCATGTTAGAATAGGGTTGCATATTGCTTCAAATTTCCTAATCGTAGATGCACTTAGGGCTAGGGTTTTGCTACATATTTCCTTATCTCTTTCAAGGTTTAAATACCAATTAGGGGTTTGACTGAGGAAAACCCCCTATTAGAAACCAAATTATATTCTATTTTATAGGTGTTTTCACATAATCGGATCTGGATTTCAGCCAGGGAACAAAGTGCAGACCAGGAGTTACAGATTACACTTTCAAATTTCCTAAAATCTGAAAGTGGACTAAGTCACCATCAATGGCGTATGACTCCCACCAGAGGTATTTTCTAGATTATTTTGCATATTCCAGTACCCATTTCCCTGAAACTACTTTCTGGGTAGAAATCCTTATCTGGGACTAAGTCGCGCCCAGCTTGGCGTATGTGTCCTAGTTGGCTAGAAAATCATATTTTCTAGAATTTTAGAGACATCTACAGTCTCCATTTTGGTCTTTGTCAGTTTACAGGTGCACTCTTTCTATTTGGCTTCTTTATCTTGTTTTATATTGCATTCAATCTATCTTTTTGCATATCACAACGCATTTTCAAACATTTTGCATTTTCTTAGTTTTGCATTCATAGTTTATCTTCTTTATTAATTTCTAGCCTTAGGAACAATCTCCCTTGACAGATTTCAATCTCTATTGCATTGGAATCTCACAGAATTGCTCTTGAATGTGAACTTTGCGAAATTGGATTCCTCTTCCTTTATTCCCCTTTTAGGTGTGGATAAGAGAAGTTGTGACTCCATTTTCTTTGTTCACATTTTGGTGAACCCAACTTTAGAAGCATCATATTTCTGATTTGGAGAACATTTACATCCTAGAATTAGCTTGCATTTCATTGTTTAAAGTGCATTCTATGGTTTTAAAGTTTGCATTAGTTAAAAGCTCATTTAGCTTGCATTATTGCACTTCATTTCATTGAAAAATAGTAAAATTTTATGCATTTGCACTTTACATCTACATGATACAACATAGAACACATAAGAATCAACCAGAAAACTCAGAAGAATTTAAAAAATCCCCTTACTCCAAGACTAATTCTACATCTTGGGTGACTTAGTCCCAGTGCACATTTTGCATTACTATTTTAAAAATTTTGTTCCCATTTTTTAGGCTTCTATCTCTTCTTAGTTACTTTTTTGTTTCAGTTCATTTATCTTATGTTACATTGAAATCATTAGATTTAGCATCATTTAATTTCATGGAAATTATCATGGATAACATTATATTTTTATAATTTTCATAGTTCCTAATTCATTTAGATCATATTCATCAGAAAATGAAAACAAAAAACAAAAAATATCAAAAGAAACAATAACAACAATGCTTCAGTTTAGACAAACCATATCATCCAAACCTTTTAGTCATGATGACTTGGATAAGTTAGACAAAGATCTATAGGGATTCTTCTCACTAAGTTCATCCACTAAAGTTTGTCATGAAAATCCCAAACCACCCAATGATACCTTACCTCTCAAACCTTTTAGTCGTGATGACTTTGACATGTTAGATGAAGCCCTTCAATACTTCATCTTAGAAAATCCATCTACTAAGGTTTGTTGTGAGAAACCTAAAATAAAATACGTCAATGTAATTCAGCCTCAAATCATCCTTTACCCACCTTCACACAAGTCTCAACCTCCACCTACACCCAAGTTTACCCTTTACCCACCTAAACATGATGTTGTTGCACATACATACAACACTAGAAATAATTTGCAACCACAACAACCCACCCCAACACCCTTACCTTTTCCCAATCTCATATTGTCAATGCTCCATGTTTGCCTCTGCATAGTGGGAAGGAGTATGACCTTGTTGAACAACTTGAGAATACTCCTACAAATATATCCCTTTGGGATCTAATTCAGAATTCACCAAACTATCACACTATGCTTCAAAACAACATTGCAACAAATAGTGGTTCCTATTGGCATGAATGTAAATGGTGTGATAGCTCTAATACAAGGAATAAATACACTTAATGTAGACATTACCTTCCATCAAAATGAGCTCCATCTATTGGATTTGAGAAAGCAAAACAATGCCTTTATGATAATAGCCCAATTCAATCGAATAGGTATCAAAAGGACCCTTGTTTATAATGGCTCATCCCTTAATGTGTGTAGTGTGAAACTCTTAAACAGATTGTGTCTATATAAATCCAAAATTGAGTCTGATTCCTTATCGATAAGAGGATTTGACAATGTTAGCAAGCAACCGCTTGGTGTAATTACCTTACCTATTATGGTTGGAAAGGATACCTTACAAACTCCCATACATTTTATGCCTCATGACCTTTCATACAATCTTCTATTGGGAATACCTTGGATTCATGAGATGCATGCAGTGCCTTCCACCCTTCATCGTATCATGAAATATGTCTATAACAACAAGGTTTACCAAGTTGAAATAGACCCTGAGCCTGAAAGTTGCTACAACTTGAAAAAGGAATGACAAGCCCTCTCAACACATTGATTCCAACATATAACATAGAACCTCTTGAGATCAACAAACAAGAAGAAGAACTAGTGTCCAAATTATTTGGTGATGATTGGGGATCCTTGGAATTCACACCTTCCTCTATGGGCGAGTATATAATCACAAGAAAAGAGGATGAAAAGAAAGAATAATCATTGGTGATGTCCACTCAGAATTCAGAAGAACCTTCACAAGTATTCATCTCATCTCCTTTGGAAGAAAATACAAGTTACACGACTAATTTTGATGAGATAGATTACCAACGACCTCCAAACCCGAAAGAAATGGAACAACTTTATGGGAGAGTTTGTGAACTTGTGAAACAATTGGGATATAGTGGTAAAGGATGTAGAAATAATGGATAAGGCATTCGTGTTCCTATAGAACTTAACACACAAGAGACAAAGACTGGTTTAGGGTATTCTATTTCTAAGAAAACAAAAGCAAACAAGAGACCATCATTAAACATCAACACTATCATTTGCAAATAATGAACCCATTTTACTATCAAACATCCTGAATTACTTGACTTGACTTCCCCACCATATGGGAGTATTTTGAAAGTGATGAAGCCTTGAAACAAATGTTAGGAGTTTATGATGAGTCATCTCTAACTCCTCCAAAGAAAAAGGTTACATGTGCTATGATCAGTACCAAACAAAAAGATGTGGTAGGCGAATGTAATGAGCAAGACACAGCAATGGACCAATATGACCCTGAATTTCCTAAGTTAAACAAGCTTCCTTTAGGAGATACAATTGATATACCAATGGAAATAGATGATAAAGAAAAAATCATTAAGATAGGGAAGTGTCTTGACGATGAAGAACAAGAAGACACTACAATATTGCTCCATGACTTTCCCAAACTTTTTGCTTGGAAATATTCAGACATGCCGGGAATAGATCTGAATATAGTCACACACAATATTGTCCTTATTGAAAATTCTAAGCCTGTTCGACAAAAGATACGAAAGATGAATCCTAAAATAGCCTTTCTTGTTAAAGGAGAACTTGAAAAACTCCTTGATGCAGGTTTCATTTGACCTATTGATTATTCTCCTTGGATCTCAAACATTTTCACAGCTACAAAACCTGGCAATCGTATTAGGACGTGTACGTATTTTTCATGATTTGAATAAAGCCTCTTTAAAGGATGATTTTACCCTTACTAATATTGAAATGATAGTGGATTCAATTACGGGACATGCTTTGTTGTCATTCATGGATGGATTTTCTGGATATAATCAAATCTTCATCAACCCACAAGATCAATATAAGACAGCATTTACAACTATTTGGGGGACATTTTGTTGGGTTATGATGCCTTTTGGAATAAAGAATGTAGGTGCAACCTATCAATGAGCCATGACATTGATATTTCATGATTACATACATAAAATATTGGAAGATTATGTTGATGACATCTTAGCAAAATCCTTAACTAGGCAAGACAATGTGAATGTCCTTCAGAAAATATATGAAGGGATGCCCAAATACAACATGAGACTAAATCTGAAAAAGTGTCTTTGGAGTAGATAGTGGAAAAAATTTAGGTTTTATCATATCTCACAGAGGCATCGAGGTTGGCACAAAGAAAATTGATGTTATAATCACCATGCCACCTCTTAGAACCATTTCTCAATTGTGTACGTTACAAGGCAGAATTCAAGCCATCTGTCATTTCATCGCATCCTTAGTTGATCGAACGTTACCTTTCACACATCTCCTCAAAAAGGATGTGCATTTTTATTGGAATGAGGATTATAAATAGGCCTTTGAGAGTTTCAAGGAATACCTGCAACTCTGCCCGTTCTACAACCCGCTATGCCTAGCAAACCGTTCATCCTTTATATAGTCGCATCAGCCCATGCTCTTGCAGCATTGTTGGTTTAGCAAGATGACAATGGTAAAGAACATCCTGTTTATTACATTATTCCAACTCTAATAGATTATGGAAAGTGCTACACAACAATTGAAAAACAATGTTTGGCTCTTGTCTTTGCTACTAGTAAGTTACGACACTATTTACTAAATGCAAAAATACAAGTAATGAAAAAATTTGATCCTGTCAAACATCTTTTTAATAAAATAGACTTATCATCACGTCTAGCTAAATGGGTGATGTTGTTGACTGAGTTTGATCTTAAGTTTATCTCACAAAAAGCAATCAAAGGTCAAGCCTTGACCGACCACTTAGTTGACACTCCTTTTCCATTGGCATTACCTAGCACCCCCTCTTTCCCTGATGATAATGTGTTGACCATTGAACCTAATACATGGGAATTGTATTTTGATGGATCTAAGTGTCGAAATGGCTCTGGTACTGGGGTTATACTAATCCCGCCTACAAGAAAGCCTCTTCCCTTGTCATATCAATTAAATTTCCTATGTACAAATAACACAGCTGAATATGAGGTGTTAATTTTTGGATTGCATACTCCTTTAATCATGGATGTTAAATATATTAAGATCTTTGGCAATTCACAATTAGTGATCAAATAAATCAATGGAACATATCAAGCAAAACATGAAAAATTATCAAAATACAAGGATCTCACGTTGCATTTTTTATAGAAGTTTGAGTCATTTACCATTGATAACATCCCATGAAAGGATAATTGTCATGTGGATGCAATGGCGAGTGTCACTTCTCTTATATCACCTCAAGATCCTTCAAAATATTTCACATTCACCATTCATCCCATCATGAAACCTTCAATCGACGATAAATTGGAAGACGTGTCAACCACTACTAACGAAGACTCGAGTGAATGGTACGATGTGATATTTAATTATTTGAAAAATGGTACCTTTCCCAAGCTGACAACCAAGAACATTCGAGCCCATTTGTGCAAGCTTGCATCTAAGTATATCATTCTTGCTGATGTATTGTATCGAAGATCATTCCATGGTTTCTTACTCAGATTCCTAAAAAAATCTGAGATACCCATAACCCTTGAGAAAGCCCATGTAGGTTCTTGTGGTGGTCATTTTGGAGGAAAAACATTGGTCCAAAAACTCATCCGCATTGGATACTATTGGAGAAATATGAAACAAGATTGCTTTGATTACGTTAGAAAATGCCACAAATGTTAGGAGCATAGCAACTTAACCCATACTCCTTCTTGTGAACTTCAAGCTCAAGTTCTGATATGGCCCTTTGTGGTTTGGGGATTAGACATTATTGGAAAGATATCACCTCCTTCTTCCGCTGGACATATGTTTATCATCACTGCAACCGATTACTTTACAAAATGGGTAGAGGCCATTCCCCTTCGATCCACAATAGCTAAGGTAATATGTCGTTTCATATTGGAACACATTATTGCTCGCTTTGGCCTTCCTTCCACGTTAGTTTCTGATAATGGTACTCCATTTAAGAATAACGATGTGAAGAAATTTTTAGAGACACTCAACATACAACATCACTTTTCAACACCTTATTATCTGCAATCTAACAGTCAAGATGAATCAACTAATAAGGTTATTGAACAAATCTTGAAAAAACTATTACCATGCATCATAAGGATTTGCATACACAATTACTTTATGCACTATGGGCCTATCGCACAAGTGTTAAATCCTCTATAGGAACTACACCTTACAATCTTGTATATGGTAGTGAGGCCATAATTCCCTTGGAGTTAGAGATTGCTATGTTAAGAATTTCTCTTCAAGAACTTATTGATGATAGAAACTATAAAGAGAAAAGCCTACATCAGCTTGAAATTCTCGATGAACAACGCAACGCTCTTGAACATCTTTAAGCTTATGGAAAATGGAAACAATGCTATTACAATCTCACTGTCATCCCTTGCACATTCAACAAAGGTGATTTAGTCCTATCTAAAAATTAATGCAACATCAATGTTGATCCCAATGAAAGAGGAAAATTTACTCCTAATTGGTTAGGAACGTACATAGTTGACAAAAAATTTGGGTCTGGTGCTCATGTCTTAATAGAACTAGATGGCACACCTCTTAAAGAACCTATCAATGCAGTGCATCTGTGCCAGTATTATGTCTAATCCTATTGGATAGTATGAATGATAAAGTATTGTTGATAAAGCTATTGGATTATATTCTATATGCTTTTGCATTGCTTTGTTCTTGACAACCAATTATGTGTGTCTTGAGCACTAAAGTAATTATTTAATGGTTACTTTAGGTTTCATACTATTCAAGTTCATCTTGTGTGTTTTTTTAAGCTAGATCATAGGTACATTTAATTTAGCATAACATACTTAATCACAATGTTGTATCTAAGAGAAATAGTAGTAAGTTTTAATTAGATCACATAAAATATGTTAAATCATGAAGACATTAATTAAGTAATTTCCCAAAGGTTATTTAATTAATCATGTTTCCATTTAACATCCCATATATAAAGACAAATAATAAAACATCACATGCTCACATATATATATATATATATATATTAATAAGTATTATGTACATGTCATTAATATATACAATATCACTGAGGTCTATGACTGCTAGACCCCTCGGGATCTGGTACTTGCACTAATCTGGTAGCAATACATTGGGAGATGGTAGTATGTGATCGTGATCATGATCTGCTAAATCTGAGAGCAAACTCTAAGCCCCGTATCTGTCCTAGGGCCTCCCGATGTTCCCCTGCTATCTGATCCATCTCTACCTATAGTCAATCGATCTCTGACTCTAGTCTCTCAAACTCTGCTAGAGTTTGGGATGACTATCCCTCTGATGCAGCATCGGCTTGGCGGACTCGCCTCAAACTCTCATATGTTGTTTGCAGTCTCACGAATGGTCTAAGTGACTCTGGGTCCTGATCCACAATGGGTGGGGGTACATAATTTGAGTCCATCTCCTCCTCATTGATAGATGTTGGCACTATCTTTGCAACTTCTTGTCGATAGTTTCTCGTAGCTCCTACAAGGTAGAAACAATACACAATCAGTACACAGCATGATATATATATATATAACACTAAACAAAAGCACAAAGTACATGCATAAATAAAATATCATCACCTATATCTCTAGTAGGATGAGAAATATCAACCTCATCCTGTGCAAGGGGCATGGAAGATGTGCTAGCCTCTCCATGACTGTGGGTATTGATGTCTGTTGCGGCCACTGCTCATGATCTAGTCATACGAATGGGCGAGGGCTCTCCCCACACATGTCAATCCTCAGTCACTGCCTCATCATCCTCGCTCATGGGTGGCTCCCCCTCCTCATCCTCCTCCTAGTCCTCCTAGTCCTCATCCTCCTTCCCTCCATCCTGGCCAGCATAGTCAGGATCTGCATCCTCATCATACTCCTCATCAATGACATCAATAAATATGTCTATAGCCCTATACAGTGTCTCCTCGGCCCTGTCCTCTTTATCATCTCCCTCATCTGGAAAAGGTCATACATCTCCTATATGCTCATCAATCAGATATATAAGAGTTGGTCATGATACTATCCACCACTCCTCATAATCACTTGTGGCACCAACGTCATCTGCGTCGGAGACTAGAGACTCACCGTGATCTAAGTACTCGGAGTTGCTCTTGACAACATTGTATAAAGTAAGCGGTACTGTATCGCCTAGTCTCTAGGAACTCTACACTAATCTCCTGAAAAAGGGTTGTGCCCTAGGTAGTTTCTAGATCTGCCCAAATTGTCGCATGACTCGATAGTAGTAGAAGGGATGTACTACGTGGTCATGTCTGCCAACCAAAAATATATCTAGCTATAATCTCCTCAACTATCTTGTGTGATTTGGCCACTGAAGTGTAAGTTGATAGGTTCTCCACAAGATCCCATCCTCCTCCAGTCGGTCAAATATCACTCTCCAAAAGTGTAAATCTTCATACTACCACAATCATTGTAGAGGATAGCTAGAGGCCTGAGGATATGCCACCGCTATTAGACACGATAAGCCGATAGGCCTGGTACATGTGATATGCTTAAGGCACCAAACCTGTAGAAGTGTATAGTGTACCATGTTGTCCACCTCCTGAAACAAAAATCATCCAAGATCATAGTATAAATGCACTAGGATACAACACCCCCAAGTGTATATTGTCCTATGCTCTACCATCCCACGTATCAAGTGTACTAGTCCTCCCTCTAGGTGTGTTGCACACCCATCTGGTATTAGTACTAGTGCAACTGTGTGCATCATAATCCATCTCACTACTAGGGCTCATGAATATAGCAACATCGCAAGATCAATCCATCCTCTCACCCACTCATCCTGCACTGGCCCATCTAGACAATAGTGCATATTGGCCTTCTGCTTGTAAAATGTATGATCTCTCTGGAAGTGTACATGCTCTCCCCAAATGGGAAATTAGAGGATACGGTGGACGTCCTCTAGAGTGATCGCCATCTCACCAGTCAGAAGGTGGAATGTACAAGTGTCTACATTCTAGTGCTCGGCTAGAGCCATCAACATAGCATCATGGTACCTCATGGGGGGCATGAGGTACACCTAGCATATCCCAATAGCCTATAGGTTCTCTATGTCCTTTACTGAGAGTGTGGGGGCTAGGTCTCTAAGAAAGATAAGTTGTCTACCACCCAAACGTTGATGCGAATGGGTAGGTACTTATCAATACAACAAAAATACACCTTATAAGCAATCTCAAATCTTTAAACTTTTACATTATTCATCATAAAAGTGTACTAAAGTCCATCTATTGTACTTTCCTAAAGGCCCTAAACACTTTAGAACCCTTTTGGGACACTTCATGAAGAAATAGGACACCTTGTGAAAAAGTGGGATACTTTGCGAACAAAAGGGACACTTTGTGAACAAATGGAATACTTCATGAAGAAAGGGGACACTTTGCGAACTTTTTTCTAAGCTCCTAAATTAACCTAGAAATGCATTAAAATCATCAAATTGTTGGAAAATGTGCCTCAACTTGCTGGCTTGAACCTCTATTAAAGACTTGGCAGATTTCCCCTTTTGTTGGTCTTCATTGTTGGTTTATTGCCCAAATCTTGAACCTTGTAACCTATGTCATGGGGTTATGAAAATGATAACCGGGTGACAGTGCGTTGGTCGTGGGATCACTGCAATCGTTAACCTTGGAACCTTGTCCCAGAGTTTAGAAGTTACTTAACTTCCCGACTAGCCAATCCCCTTTGTGTTGTTGCAACATCTGGGAAAATCCTAACCTCCGACTGGAGGTTGTGAAGTTAAATTTTTCTCCAATAAGGTGACTTCCTCTGTTGTCGCAGCATTTGGGAATTTTCTAACCATCGGTGGAGTTTGAGAAGTTTGAGTTTTCCCCGACTAGGTGACAACGATATCAGCTTGTCGCTGAGTTTGGTAAAATCCTAACCTCTATCTGGAGGTTGAGAAGTTAAAGCTTTTCCTGACATGGTGATCTTCTTTGTTGTCGCGGTGTCTTGGAGTTTCCTAACCTACTATGGAGGTTGTAAATTTTATGGTTTCTCCGACTGGGTGACAAGTCGATGGATGGTCAGACCGGCCTACGTGGATGGTGACGGCAGTTGTATGGCAGTGACATGGATGCTATGTGGATGGTGGGGACCACAAGGAATGGCCAACAGTTTGGTGTGATAGTCAAAGGCGATGGAAGAGTGATGTGTCGACACGTGGCACAATTTTATTTGTTGATTTTACATCGCTATTGTAAATCAACAATCATTGGTTGAAAGCTATTTTTATGTTAGCGACAAGTTTTCATTTATTGCATGATCTGACTTGGGGGTTAACAGAGTGCAAATATGGTAATATTCTCTGTAACTGAAATTTAATGTTGGGTTGCTCGATGAGTGCTATTGGTGATATATCTAGCCCAAGATGGAGGAAGCTTGTTGGAAAAGGAACAAAAATTAAATGTAACCCTAATGGTTGTTGGGTAAAGGTGATAATTCATTGTATGTTGTATGAGCATTGTAACAATGAGTGAGACAAACTATATGTCTATGACTGGAGGTCAACCAAGGTGATGCTATTGTGAGCTAACATTTGAGAGTGAAGTCTGTAACTCTGTATGTAATTTATTTACTGTAATACAAAGTGAATTTACTTAGTGTGGTGGGTTTTTCTCCCATAAGGTTTTTCCCAAGTATATCTGGTGTTATCTTTGTGTGTGATATTTTCTTTATCTATCCTATTGTCCTGTGAATGTGCATCTCAAATGTGTATAACTTGTTAAATGAATGGTTTTTTGCACTTCTCTCTTGAGGATTTTGCATTAGGAAGGTGTTTTTGCACTATCGCTTTCCTTACAAGTGGTATCAAAGCCTAGCCAGTTGTGTTATCCTTGTGATTAGGGCTGGTTTTTTGTGCTAATCCTATTTAGTGGGAGTCTTGCAAAAGAAGAACTGATTACTTTGTTTACTGTTTGAGATGGAAAGTACATCAGGCATAGTAGAACTTTAAAAGTTCAATAGCGGCAATTTTGAGTTGTGGAAACTCAAAATGGAAGACTTGTTGGTGGATAGAGACCTCTGGATTGTTGTGTCTAGAGCTATGTCACAAAGTATGAAACATGAAGATTGGGACCTCACAAACAGAAAAGATAGAGGGTTGATAAGACTTTTTTTGGTTGATTTTGTACTCCTGAACGTCCATAAGGAGAAGACTGCATCTTCATTATGGAAGAAACTTAGTGACATTTATTAGGGAAAGTCTCTGGTAAATAAATTATTCTTGAGGAAGAAGTTGTACTCCCTGAAGATGGAAGAAGGTGCATCTATTACAGACCATCTGAATTCATTTAATATGATTGTTGCTCAGTTGGTGTCTATGGGTGTGAAGATAGAGGAGGAGGATTGATGTATGCTTATGTTATGCTACTTACCTGACACTTGGGACCATCTGGTGATGGCTATTGGAAGTACAACAACTACTTTCAAGATGGAAGATGTGGTTGCCTCACTGTTATCAAAAGAAATGTGGAGGAAGTCTTTTGAGATGGCCAAGGAGGCTCTTGTTGTTCGGGGTAGATCAAAGGAGAGAGGAAAGAAGAAAGAAAAGAAGTCTAAATCCAAATATGAAGGGAGATCAAAGTATCCTAGTAAGAAGTCCAAGGTGAAATGTTGGAACTGTGGGCAGACTAGTCATATCCGAAAGGATTGTAAGGAGGAGAAGAAGAAGAAGAAGAAAAACTCTTCAGACAATGAATCTTCTTAGAGTGATGCAGATGCCTTCATTGCAACCTTGGTGACTCAGGCATCAGATGATGCCTGGCTGATTGACTCAAGTGCATCTTTTCACATGACATATCACAAAGATTGGTTCACTAAGTATGAAAAGTATGATGGTGGAAAGGTGTACCTGGAAAGTGATTTAACTCTAGAAATTGTTGGTCATGGAAGAGTCAAAATCCAATTCCCTAACAAAAGAATCAAAGGGATTGATGGTGTATTGCACATACCAAGTTTGGCTCGTAACCTACTTTCTATCAGTAAGCTAAATGATGTTGGTGTGCAAGTCTCTTTCTTGAGTGGAGGTTGTAAGATGACTAGAGGCGTAATGGTGTTGGCTAAGGGTGCATGCATAGGCACTCTGTACAAGCTAGATGCACGTCCTATTTAATGTAACAACGTCTCTATAAAGTCAAGCAAAGTTGCTCTTCTAGAGAAGGAGAATGAAGCTCCTCTGGGTGCAAATTCCTTAGAGGTGAAACTCCCAGCAGAGAAGACCATGTTGTGGCATCATAGACTCAGTCACATAGGAGAGAAAGGCATAAAAGCCTTGAAAAAAAAAAATTGTTGAAGGGCTTGTTGACTATAACCTTCAGTTTGATTTCTATGAACATTGCATTTATGGAAAGCAACATTGTGTTTCATTTTATTCGAGTCCTCATAAATCTTCTGGTATACTGGATTATGTTCATTCTAATGTATTTGGTCTAGTGAATGTTCCTTCATTATCAAAGTCTAGATATTATGTTTCTTTTATTGATGATTATTCGAGAAGGGAATTTGTGTACTTTATGAAGAGTAAATCAAAAGTGTTTAGTCTGTTTAAAGAGCTTAAAAACTTGGTAGAGAATCAAACTAGAAGGAAAATTAAATGCTTGAGGACATATAATGGCAGTGAGTTCTATTCTACATATTTTGAAAGGTACTGTAAAGACCATGGGATTAAAAGGAATAAAACTATGCCTTATACTCCACAACAGAATGGAGATGCAGAAAGGTTAAATAGGACACTAATGGAAAGAGCGAGAAGTATGTTGAGCGGTGCTAGTCTAGAGCAGAAGTTCTAGGCTGAGGTTGTGGCTACAAAATGTTACTTAGTAAATCATTCACCTTTTTCGGCTCTTGTTGACAAAACACCTTTGGAAGCATGATCTAGTAAGAAGCCCTCTCTGAGACATATTTGTGTCTTTGGTTGTGAGGCATATGCGTATGTGCCAAATGAGAAAAGATCAAAGTTGGAGAACAAGGCTGTCAAATGTATCTTCATTGGCTATGGAGTTCGTGTGAAAGGATACAAGCTTTGGAATCCTGTTACTAAGAAGGTTTTGTATAGCAGGAGTGTAATATTTTGTGAGCTAAAGCCTTCAGTAGTTGGTCTATAGTTAGAGACAGATAAAAAGGAAAAGAAGAATGATGTAGTTGAAATTCTTGAAACCCCAGATAAAGAGGAACTACAAAGTGTACCACAAATTGAGGAGAGTACTAGTAGCTTTGAGAGTTTTGAAGAAGAAGAACCATGACCATAGCCTTAGCCTGTGAGAAGGTCTACATGTGAAAAGCATCAAACTAATAGGTACGTATTTTCTATGTTGGATTCAAATTGTGCCTATGCTTTGATTACTAGCATTGATGAGCCTAGGACTGTGAAAGTGTAAATTAATATGTTTGACTCAAATTCATGGTTGGAAGCCATGAATGAAGAAATGGCATCATTGAAGAAGAATGAAACCTAGGATTTGGTACCTTTTCCTGAAGGGTAGAAGCCTGTTGGCTGTAAATGGGTATTTAAGAAGAAGACTAGTCTGGATGGCAATGTTGAAAGTATAAAGCTCGGTTGGTCATGAAAGGTTATTCCCAAGTGGAGGGAATTGATTATGGAGAAATATTTTCTACTGTAGCTAAGCAGACATCTATCATATTTATTTTGTCACTTGCAATCATGTATGACTTAGAGATCGAGCAGATGGATGTGAAGACAACATTTCTTCATGGAGATATGGAAGAAGAAATTTATATGTCCCATCCTGAGCACTTCATTGAAAAAGGTAAAGAAAGCCTATTTTTCAAGTTAAAGAAATATTTATATGGTTTGAAGCAATCGCCTAGAATGTGGTACCAAAATTTTGACGCGTTTGTGATGTCATTGGGATTTGTGAGATCAAAATATGATCATTGTGTGTATTGCAAAACTGAAAATGATCGAGTGCTTATTATTACCCTATATGTGGATGATATGTTATTCATAGGAAATAGTAAGACTATGATTTATGATCTAAAATCTCAATTGTCTGCAAAGTTCAAAATGAAAGATCTGGGTGCAGCAAGGTATATTTTGGGAATGGAAATAAAAAGGGATAGAGGAAGTAGAAAGCTTTGCTCAGCTAGAGCAAGTATATCAATACTGTCCTAAAGAGATTTGGAATGAGTGATTGCAAGCAACTAGTTGTTCCAATGTTGCAAGGAACAAAGCTATCTATTGAAGATTGTCCAAAGTCTTCTACTAAGATGGAGGACATGACCAGGGTGCCATATGCAAGTGTTTTTGGAAATTTAATGTACACAATGGTTTGTACAAGGCCAAACATTTCCCAAGCAGTGGGAGTTCTTAGTCGATTTATGGCTAACCCAAGAAGGCCGCATTGGGATGTTGTGAAGAGGGTTTCTAGATATTTGAAAGGTACCTCAAAGTTTTCTTTGTGTTATCATGGAAACTTGGTTGGATCACAAAGATATCTTAGCATTCGTGGTTATGTGGATTCTGATTGGGCAGGGGACATTGACAACACAAGATCCACTAGTGGATATTTTTTCATGTTATTTGGTGGAGCAGTGAGTTAGATGAGCAAGCGGCAGGTTGTAGCCACTTTATATACTACAGAGGCAGAGTATATGGCAGCAACACATGCCTACAAAGAAGTCATTTGGCTTAGACGTTTGTGTTCAAACATTGGGTTTAATGCAGGAAAAATTATGATTTGTTGTGACAGTCAGAGTGCTATTTATTTGGCGAAGAATCCTACTTTCCATGCCAAGACGAAGCACATTGATGTACAATATCGTTTCGTTCGTGATATGGTTGAAGGTGGAAAGGTTAATTTGGAAAAGGTGGATACTCTAGAGAATGTTGTTGATGCATTGACAAAGTCCATGAGAATAGACAAGTATAGGTGGTGTGCCAGTTCAATGGGCCTTGGGGCCTATGACCTTAATTAATTTTATTTTTGGAGGAAGTCAGTAAGTCTTTGTCAAGTGGGAGCTTGTTGGAAAATGTGCCTCAACTTGCTGGCTTACACCTCTGTTAAAGACTTGGTGGATTTCCCCTTTTGTTGGTCTTCATTTTTAGCCTATCGCTCAAATCTTGAACCTTGTAGTTCCTATGTCGCAGGGTTCTAAAAGATGATAACTGGGTGATAGTGTGTTGGTCGCGGGATCACTGCAATCGTTCACCTTGGAACCTTGTTGCAGAGTTCAGAATTTACTTAACTTCTTGACTGGTCGATCCCCTTTGTGTTGTAGAATCTAAGAAAATCCTAACCTCTGATAAGAGGTTGTGAAGTTAAATTTTTCTCTGATAAGGTGATCTTCTTTGTTGTCATGGCATTCAGGAATTTTCTAACCATCGGTGGAGGTTGAGAAGTTCAGGTTTTCCCCGAATGGGCGACAATGATATTGCCTTGTAACGAAATTTGGGAAAATCCTAACCTCCATCTGGAGGTTGAGAAGTTAAAGCTTTTCCTGACATGGCAATCTTCTTTGTTGTCATGGCATCTTGGAGTTTCCTAACCTACTATGGAGATTGTAAAGTTTATGGTTTCTCCAACTGGGCGACAAGCCAATGGATGGTGGGACCGGCTTGCGTGGATGGTGACGTCAGTTGTACGGCAATGAAATGGATGCTACGTGGATGGTGGGGACCACAAGGAATGGCCAACAGTTTGGTGTGATAGTCAAAGGTGATGGATGAGTGATGTGTCGACACGTAACACGATCTCATTTGTTGATTTTACATCGTTGTTGTAAATCAACAATCATTGGACGAAAGCTATTTTTCTATTAGCAATAAGTTTTCATTTATTGTATGATCTGACTCGGGGGTTAACAGAGTGTGAATATGGTAATATTCTCTGTAACTAAAATTTAATGTTGGGCGGCTCAATGCGTGCTACTAGCGATATGTGCGGCCCAAGATGGAGGAAGCTTGTCGATGAAGGAACAAAAATTAAATGAAACCCTAATGGTTGTTGGTTGAAGGTGGGAATTAATTGTATGTTGTATGAGCATTGTAATAGTGAGTGAGATGAACTATACGTCTATGACTAGAGGTCAACCAAGGTGATGTTGTTGTGAGCTAACATCTGAGAGTGAAGTCTATAACTCTGTATGTAATTTATTTACTGTAATACAAAGTGACTTTACTTGGTGTGGTGGGTTTTTCTCTTGTAAGGGTTTTCCCACGTATATCTAGTGCTATCTATGTGTGTGATATTTTCTTTGTCTATCCTATTGTACTATGAATGTGCATCTCAAATGTGTATAACTTGTTAAATGAATGGTTTTTTGCACTTCTCTCTTGAGGATTTTTCATTAGGAAAGTGTTTCCACACTATCACTTTCCTTACACAAATAACTACGTAAAAAGAAAGAAAAGGTAGCAGAATCAACTCACCTCGTGATGATGCTCGCCACATGCCACCTGGTCTCGTAGAACATCCAGTCTCGCAAGCTCGTAGCCCCATCTGCTCAACATCTTTCACTATTCTCTCGTCACTCTCAAGCTACGCGAAGGTAAAATGAAAAAGTAAGTTACACTTTACTTCACTTTTAACTCTTATGTATAAAACTAGGGTTTTTACTATCTTAGAACTAATAAAGTTCTTTTTATTCAAAACAACATAGCAGGTGCTAGTGAACTTCATTTTTCAACGTTGTTTGTTGCATTGGAATCATGATTCCACACCTGGCATCGTCAATAATCTATCGTTATGTGGCATGGTACTTTGAAATGCCATAAGATATTATTTTCCTTATTCAATGTGGCTAGATTGCTACCTTGATTCCACCTCCGTAAAGCAAGAAAAATCAAGGGGGCATACATCTACCCTCGAATTCGATTTCTAGAAGTTGTATAAGTGTATTTTTGGACAACTAACAAATTTGTTTTGTAGGATGCAGTTCCTAATGTTGTGGTTTTGTAGATAACTACACTGGGGGCTTTATTCTCTCATCTTTTGAATGAATATCCTTTATGAAATAAAATGTACTATTTAGAGTCCTTTAGCTTGCATATGCATGTAGTCATATGGGCACTAAAGTGGGGGCTAAATGTGGACACTGAAATTGTACTCCCTTCTTGGAGATAGTACAATCCTTGGTCTAATTTGGACCTATTTTGGGTACCCTTGCATTAATCATCCTTTAAATCAACATTTATAGGCCCTAGGACTCATTGTTTTGGACCTTGAGGCTTATTCCACTCAAAAATCATATAAATCTCGACAAATAACATTCAATTCAGAAAACCCACCTCAAAAACCTTAAGTGGGACCCACTCGCCACCTTGGGAAAATGAGTCCCCTTTGGTGGGACTAAGTCACCCAAGATGGCGACTTAGTCCCTTTTGGGGAATTTTTCAATTATTAGTAGGAAAATCACTGACCTAATTCAAATTTTTGATGGATGTCGACCTGTAAATTCTAAATAATGATTAATTAGGTATTGATTCCTATAAATATAAGTTTTTAGGTCATTTTTCACAACAACTAGTTAATTTAACAAACAAATTCAAAAGTCAAGTGTTGAATATCTTTCACAAGAAGATTCACTAGTCTATCTACATCAAATTTGAAGCTTTAGGGAAGCATTCAAGGGTTTCTGCAAATCTTCAAGCTCACTTTTTGTCCAAGATATTTCATTATTTAGGGCTAATCATGGATGCCTATGGAGAATCATGAAGAATTCTAGGTTGGGGAGATGCAACTATCCATCAAGCTAAGCCTAAGGACTTGTTTTCTTAGTGATTTCATCTTCCATTTTATCTCTATTTTCAGCCTAAAGAAGGTTTACATGTTATCAAGATTCATTTCTAATGTGATTTATGGTCTCTTGGAATGATTCTTACATCATTCTAGTTTCATTTATGCATCTTATTCTTGCATGTTAGAATAGGGTTGCATATTGCTTCAGATTTCCTAGTCTTAGATGCACTTAGGGCTAGGGTTTTGTTGCATATTTCTTTATCTCTTTCAAGGTTTAAATACCAATTAGGGCTTTGACCAAGGAAAACCCCCCATTAGAAACCAAATTTTTATTTTTTTTGTAGGTGTTTTCACAAAATCGAATTTGGATTTCAGTCGGGGAACAAAGTGTAGACCAAGAGTTACATATTTCACTTTTGAATTTCCTAAAATCTAAAAGTGGACTAAGTCACCATCAGTTGCATATGAGTCCCACTAGAGGTGTTTTCCATATCAATTTGCAAATTCCAGTACCCATTTCCCTTAAACTTCTTTTTGGGCAGAAATCCTTATCTGGGACTAAGTCACCCAGCTTGGCGTATGTGTCCCAGTTGACCAAAAAATTAGATTTTCTAGAATCTCGGAGACATCTGCATTCTTCACTCCATTATTTGTTAGTTTCTAGGTGCACTCTTTCTATTTGGCTTCTTTATCTTGTGTTATATTGCATTCAATCTATCTTCCTGCATATCACAACATGTTTTCAAACATTTTGCATTTTCTTAGTTTTGCATTCATAGTTTATCTTCTTTATTAATTTCCAGCCTTAGGAACAATCTCCTTTGATATATTTCAATCTCTATTGCATTGGAATCTCAAGGAATTTTTCTTGAATGTGAACTTTGTGAAATCAGATTCCTCTTCCTTCATTCCCCTTTTAGGTGTGGATAAGAGAAGTTGTGACTCCATTTTCTTTGTTCACACCTTCCATAGTTTCTTTCACTCTTCCCTCACAAGAAGAAAAGGAACCTGGGGTTGACAAACCCTCTCCTACAAAAACACATCTTGAAAACCGTAATAAAAGAAGTTGCAATGTTAGAGAGTGTAGGCGTAGGTGTTATGTTGTTGCTCGAAAGATTAATGACGAGAACAATATTGAAAATAAAAATATGGACTTGATAGAAACAATAAACGATGTCCCCCCTCTTTTACCTGAACAAACAAAGTTATATCTCCACCACAACAAGGACTAGCAACTTCTATAGATATTATCATTCGTCCTTCTGTTGTGGTTAACTTGGATGATGAGGAGGAAACAACTAAAATTGATGAAGAAGTGCATAATGACTTGAATTTTTTATTTTCCTCTTCTATGAGCTTAAATAACAACAACCATGGAAATCTTCCTAAAGTGAGTGATTCTCCTAGTACAACACTTGATGTTGTCCCTCTCGCTAGTGATCTACATTCTACATATACTAAACAAGACTGGGAAGTGAATGACTTGTTGGATGGTTGACTCGCATATGCTTTTGCTAGTTTGTTATTTATTTTCTTTTTCTTTTTCTTTCCTTTTCATTTTGTTTTTTGCTTGCATGTGTGTAACGTGATCCCTCATGATGTTCTATTTGATGTTTCTCTCTCTATGTGCATTCCTCTATTTGTACCTTCATTCTTTTATATATGTTGTATCCTTTTTCCTTTTCATTGATCTTTTATCTTTTCATTTTGATGCAAAGCATCCACTGACTTCCAGGGTACTAAAGACGCAAAACACAAACTTGAGAAGATCACTAGAACATTCACCCAAAATTCACTTCTTTGCAACTTGATTCCACAAGGCTTAAAGACACCAAAATTGAAACTATGAACCAAAACACTTACTGAACTCATAAAACACCTTAAACATCTAGATTTTGATAGGTAAAAAAACACTCCCTTATAACTCTATTTTATCAGTTTCTCAATTGCTTGCACCCATGACACCTATTGCTTGTAGTAACCCATCATGATAAAAATGGGTGTATATTCTAAACCTGATTGAATCTCTGAAGATAAATTACATTTTCAGGAACCCATTACAGCCTTATTGAACATACTATAGACTCAAGTATTGTTGCTTTGGAGAGATTAAGCTTAAAATTGACTGTCCTGCAGCAATGGGTTCCAAATAGGCCTAATTTATAAAGCATGTACCATCTAATTTACTCCAAAGCCTCAAATAACCATGGACAGAATTACATGTTATAAAAAATCAAATCCAATAGCTTTGATAGATTGAAAGACTCAAAAATGCACCAAATACCAAACCCTCGCTCTAGGTCATTTTGAATTAAGTAAAATAGGGGTTTATTGAAAATATACTTTCCAAACCTCATGCCACATAGCCACTACTTCAAACATCTTGAAATATGTCTACACAAGCTATAAGAACTTACTTCACTTGCATTTATTTTTCCTTTTTCATGTTCTTTGATGTGGTTTTCTTATTTCACGCGATGTGTTTTCCTCTTTTTGGTGACATTGGGAGTAATGTCCTTCAAGAGTGTGATCTATCTTATCATATTATATTCCCCTTAGTGGTGATGCGACACACTCCATCCCTTAAGTGGTGAATCTTTTATCCTTTGATTGGTCCTCTCTTGGAGACATTAGGAATGATGTCCCCTAAGAGTAAGACCTCACATGAACTAAGCAAAATCCCTCTAAGCATTCTTGTTCTTGTTGCATTTTTGTACCTTATTAAAGTCATGGAGGTATGGCTTTAATATGGTCCTCTGGGGCTCACTTAGTGAACACCTAGCTTCACTAGCCCTTGTGAGCGTGCATTTATGTACCTGCACCGTAGAAAAATGGCCACTTGTCATTTTCATGGTCCTTTTAGGCATGTCCTCTTGATGTTAGATCTATTTTACTTTGATTCATTGATGTAATGTGGCTTGAACATTCACATTAGGCCTTTAAAATGCAAATAATGACATATTGTGAAGGTGTTGTGAAGTGTTGTAAAATATTTCTACACTTTTCTAGACTCTATTCATTACAATTCACCTAAAAATCAACTTTTTACTCGGGTAAAAGCACAAACCTATGTCACACTTTATAAAGGAATTGGCCAACAGCAAAACAAATTCTGAACTTCGACCACATAAAATTGGTCTTTATGTTTTCAATTTCAAAATGGTGTAAACTAATTAAATGTAGAACTTTTGGTGTAGTTTATTCCTGTAATTTTTAAAATTTAAAAGAAAATTGTTTTCATTATGTTTTTATCAATTTAAGGACAAATTTTGGAATGCTGAAAATTTCATAAAAGAGTGACTTCACGGACCGTCAAGAAACAAATTGAAAAAAACTTCATTTCTCCCTATTTTTTTTTCCAAATAGTTAATTTCAATATCTTTTGCATGGAAAAAAAATCACATTTTGATGTATATTTTTCTTGTAATAATGTTTTAAAGTCAAACATGTCATAATTTGATAGTTTTCATGGACCGTAAACTAATTTCAATTTTTTTAATCATTTTCAAAAAAAAAACATACCCTTTTGAAGTAGACTCTCTCCTCTTGTGCCCCATATAAGATTTAAAACATTTTAATAAGTTTTACTATTTTTTTCTTAATATCTAATCAACCTATTTTTTATTTTTAAAACCTACTTGCATTATTTTAAAAATAAAATATAATAAAACTAATCAAAATATTATAAAAATTATATATTTGGATTCTACACTTCAAGCTCTACAAAAGGGTATTTTTATTTTTTGCAGAAAGATTAATCTGACTAGAGAAATATTATGTCAAAGATGAATGTTTCAGAAAATTATGAGAAATGATGAGTGGTTACCATGTAGGATGCCAACTAGGCATTTTCGGTTGAGAAGGTTTTGCCTGAAACATTCTCGGTCGGTACAGGCTCGGTCAAAAATAAATAGGCCGAAAACCTATCGGCTGATAAGAACTCAGCCAAAAATCACTAAAATAAAAATATATATATTTTCTTTCTAATTTCTCAAATTAAGAAAATTCAAAAATAACAAATATTTCAAAATATTCGACTATTTTTTATTAAAGAAGGTTTATTTCAACATTTTAGAAGGTTTATATTTTCATAAATTTAGAAGACTTATTTTTCCAAAAGAAAAGGCATTTGGACAATAGGAGAGATATTTTTAAGGTATGTATTAATCTTCAACTTATTTAATTGATTATGTTTTTATGAAAAATGCATTTGAAGTTTGTTTTCACTATTTTTTTTATTAAAATATTAACATCAAAGAAATATTTGTAAAAATATATTTATAAAGAATTATATAGAAAGAAGATTATTTTATTTTATTTACATTATTTATTGAACAATTATTTTATTTATTTTAAAAATTGTTTGAATATGAATGCATTTGTTGTTTTCACTATTTAAATTCTTAGATTTCATTATTATTGATCACCAATTCTATGTTCTTTCATTCTTGTTCTTACATGTCCTCCTTAAATACCTATCTTTTATTAAATTTACCTTTGCCTTTACTTTTATTTCCAATATATATACATAAAATTAGCATACTTATGAAATTAGTAAATTTATATAAAAAACATCAAAGATATCATTATCAAGAAGTTTATTTTTTATTTATTTATTTGAGAATTATATATAATTTTAAGTGTCTCTTATGTAAAATTATATATTTATAAAGAATTATTTCAAGAGAATTATATATAATTTTATTTGAGAATTATATAGAATTCTATTTGAGAATTATATAGAATTTTATTTAAGAATTATATAAAATTTTATACACATATATGTATTATTCAATTAAAAATATTTTATGTTTTGCATGTTTATGTTTATTAAATACTTTTGTTTAAATATTTGATGTTTATGTTTTGCATCTAGTTACAAGCTTTTTAAAATATTTATGCTATATTACCTATACATGTTTCATGGAAAGTTCATGTGTGTACAAATTTGTATGTAGGCACGAATTCAAATTTGAGTGTAATTTGTGATGGAAAATCCAAGGACTAGATTGAGGAAGTATGATCGAACATGAGTAAGACGAAGAAAGAGAAAAGCAGATGAAGGAACATCTATTGAACAACAACCCATGGAAAATATTGATGATCAAGGTGACGTACAGGTATAAGAACAAACTGAACCTAGTACTAATATAATTTTTTTAGACTTTGGTATGGAAAATCTGATGGAGATGGATGAAGATTCTCTTTTCAATAATATTTCATCTGAAGATATGTTATCTAAAAGCACATTAAAATTACACTCTAAAAAAATATGGGATGAATTTTTTGAAGAGAAATCTCTAATTGGAAGAGCACAATTAGTTGCAAAGTTATTTAGAGAAAAAGAAATGACCCCTATTTTGGAGTTGTTAGGGGTTGATAATAGGAAAAGGTCATCAAATTTAAAACAACTAATTTTTGAAAACCTGCAAGAAGCATTAGAATGTATTGAAAAGAAGAGTCGATCTAGTGATTTAAGTGTTGCACGTAGAGTGTTGATGATTATAATCTCTAGTAAGAAATTATCACATAGAAGACAAGTTCAAGCAATTTCTGAATTACTAAATGTTTCTAGGAGAATTGTTCAAAGGTATATTGAAAAGAGAAATGAAATAGATGGAAAAATTAATTAAGAAAAATTGGGTAAATATTTCTAGGGTTCCTCGAAAAGATAGAATTTCATAAGATGTAAAGAAACAGGTAGTTGAATATTGGACCACCCACTCTCGTGTTTCTTCCAATAGAAGGGATACTATAAATAATAGGTGATGATGGTACAAAAATTTCTCATCCAAAACATTATATAGATACAACACAAAGTGAACTTTTTGAAGCATTTAAACAAGAATTTTCAAATGTGAAGATTTGTCAAAGGATGTTTGAAACACTACGACCATCATTTGTACGTATAAATAAAGTACATGAAACTTGTTGTCGAAATCATGTTGAATTTGATATACACCTACAATCATATAGAAAATTTATGGCAGCAATTGATCTAAATTTAGCCATCCCTAGAAGCACAGCACAATTTTTGAAGTCTCTTCTATGTGAAAAATCAAAAAATTCAGATGAATTCAATTTTCAGTGTATAAAAAATGTATGTAATGATTGTGGAGATTTGCAGAATCTTTTACATGTTGAAAATATTGAAATGCAAGCTACTTGGAAGAGATTTGAATATGAGACATACTTAACGAAGTCGGGAGTTGAGGCCAAAAAAACTGTTCTCAAAGAGAGTGGATTTCGTTACAATGAATTCATGAGTAAATTTCGCAATATCATATATCCACATATCCAACATTGTCATGGTGCAAGATGGCAAGCTAAGCAATTTTTTTATTCAAAGAATTGTTTTCCACCAGGTTGTATTCTCTCTATTGTAGATTTCTCTGAGAACTATACATTTAGTCCTCAAACTGAGATCCAAAGTCAATATTATCATTCAAAGCAAGTTGTAATCTTCGTGCAAGTTTGCTATAAGCATGCAGAGTTAGTGGTCGATGGAATACAAAGTAGCAAAGATGATAGAATTATCATCAAAGAAGTTCACTTTTATATCAGTGATGATACGAATCATGATAGAAGCTATGTAGCTCATTGTTTCAAAATGTTTTTTGAAGACCTAAGACGATGTAGCATAAATCAAGAACAACACTGGATATGGTCTAATGGATGTGCTGGTAAGTACATTGTTTTTTAAATTATTATTTTTTAATTTATATTTAATTTTAACTTTGAGACTTAGATTGTTTGATTGCTTAAATCTATATATATAATTACTTTTTTGAAACTAATTTGGTTTTCAAGTGTTTAATTATTTGTAACTTCAGAGGACAATTTAAGTCTACAAAAGCCTTTGTTTGGTTAAGCAATCAACATGCTAGACACAACACCAATTTTTTGTGGAATTTTTATGAGTGGACATGGAAAATGAGAGCACGATGGAGCAAGAGCATGTGTGAAGTGTGCACTTCGTCAACATGAACTTGTCGGTATGTAAAGTTTTCACCATATATATATATATGTCCAATTTAGCTTGATATTTTTTACAAGATTAGATATATATATTTAAAAACTAAATTAAATTCTTTTTAAGTTCCTTGAAAGTAATAGGTGACAAATTGTGCCAACTTGTGTGTAACTTGTAGGTAATGTCATACGGAATGCAAATGAAATTTTTGAATGGTGCAAAAGTCATTGTTTTGCTCGCGAGTCAACATACAACACACGGTATTTTTGGGAAGTTACAAGTACATGCCTAGTCAAAATTTGTTAAAAAATTGAATTTCAAAGTTCAAGTACATACATGATTTCAAATTGAATTTTCAAGTTTGAATTTAAACAGATATTGATCGATCAAATCCTTATAATTGTCAAGAAATTCATGGTATTAGAAATCCACATCAAATCATGACAACGAGGAGTAGTAGGCCTTATGCAATTAATGTGAGAGAAAAATCATGGTTTTGTATTGATTGCATTGAGGAAAATGCAAATATTGATCAATGTGAGAATATTAGAGATGGGTATGTTTCACAATGGGAAATGAAACAATTAATATCAATGCCTCCTTTTGTTGAAGATGAGAATGTCAATGTCTACGATCCACTATATTTAGCTGATTACGAACATGTATCTAATTTAGTTGTTACAAGTATGGAAATTGATTAATTTAGTTAAAATCAAGATATATATATATATTCTATGTTTAAGTAAGTTTCAAGTATAAAATATAATTTTTTACAACTTAAATGTATAATTTACTTTATGTATATATGTGGTGTGTGTATAGGAGACATTTTCGGTGTAGTTGTAGATCCTAAAAATGTGGAAGGTGTAGATTACTATCTACTAAGATTTACGCAACCAAAAAGAAAATTGGTCGAATCGATGACAGATGGTGATGGGCAAGAGTATCCCATTGGATTAGTCGTTATTGAAGGCACATATTATCAACAAATAAAGATAGATAAAAATGGTATTATATTTGTTGATTATAGGCCAGGACAAAAGGTTCTACATTACAGTCACTTAGTTTTGGCAACAAAAATAAATTTAGAAACTTTACCTAAAAGAGGACATGTCAAACAAAAGTGGAGGTTGCCTATTGAAGATCATGAAAAGATTTTAGAGATAATTAAAGATAGAGAGGATCCATATTTTATGTACTAGGAGCTTTAAGTTGTTTTTTGGATATATGTACACATTTATGACTCCAAATCTATAATATATATTTGTATTGATTGGACATGTGACCTGATTTAGAATGGGTTTTTTTTTTAGAAAGTGACATGTATGTTAGATCATATATATGCTTGATACAAAACCTAGTGACTTTTAAAATGTTTTCATTTATATTTTACCAAAATTCCTTTAAATCATCTAAATTTCCAATTGCATTTTTACATGTTGGACATGGTTCATTCTTTTAAGTTCACTCAAGAATCTCTAGAAATTCCTTTATATCATCTCTAGATTCCTTGATTGTATTTTTATGTTTGACATGGAATTGTTAAACTTTCACTTTCAAATCTTTGAATTTAAATATTTGTTCAACTCCACTTATATACATGAGCTAGATTGAATATATATATGTGTGTGTGTGTGTGTGTGTGTGTGCAACAATTTGTACAAAACCTAGTTTATGTTCCAATTTTGCATTTAAATTTAAATTTTCCATGGAATTCTTAAGTTCACATGAATCTTTCATTTCATTTGAACATTCAACTCCACAAACTTATATACATTATCTAGTTGATTTGGTGTTTGAGTGGTAAAGAATCTAGACATAAATGTTGTCTCTAGTTTTCTTTATTTTTTATACAGTACTAATGCACGACATTCAATAATTTTAAATGATCATCTGGATTTTCATGTATCCTAATCATCACATCCTAATTTTATTATTTTCATCAGGTAAGTGCATCCCTCATCTTAATCATCAAGTTAAGATCACTTTATCAAGTAATAACCCATTTAACCATAATCATCCTAGAATCATTTAAAAATTATCCATCTAGATCCATCTCAACCATACATCCATTCTCCATCCTTAATAAAAAAATCATCACTTGAACATCAAAATTTGGTTACTTGGTCTCAATCTAGTCCATACATCATATTGTCCTTTTGTCATCACCCAAAGCTTTCAACATCTAGGGACCTTATTGTTGGTGTAATTAATATTTAATTACACTTTGCATAAGTTTACTTAGGTAATTATTTAATTCCTAAGTTAATTAGTTGTCATCCTTATCTTGTTGAGCTATCTTGTTGCTCAAGATAAGATTAGGGTTATGCATCTTATCTTTTATAAAGCAAATCATTATCATGTAATTTTTTGAATTCTCGAACAATATTATGTTGCACATTCTTTTGCAACCTCTCTGCTTTTTTTTATTTTCTCTTATATGGAAGGTCTTTTCGGTTTGCAAATCTAATCTTGGTTTCTAACATGGTATCAGAGCCTTGATTTGCAGCCCCTTCTCAGATTTTAGAGAAAATCATTACAGGGTTCGTTCAGGATTCCTCGAGGGTATCATGCCTTGAGTTCATTCATGAGGCATTTTGGATCAGATCGGGCTTCACCATTGGATTCAGAGCACTAGAAAAAGTCAAGATTGACCTTTATTTTGTAGATTTTGGCCATCATTTTCCAAATCTATGAGGGTTTCATGCTGAGAGATTTTTTGCAAGATCTGGGGGTAGCCAAAATTTTGGAGCAGTTTGAGAAGAAACGGAGGTCACCATCGCGTTCACAGTGGCCAAAAACCCTAATATCACCCTTCATTTCGTCAATTTCTAAGCAGTTGGTCTAGAAGGCAAAAAAAATTTGCCTGGGGGGTCGTACGGCCTCCCCAGCACACTTCCCAAGCATGAAAATAAAAAAAAAATGTGTTCTCGAAGTTTGGGCTAGCGCTCCCAGTATAAAAGTTCTCTGCCACCCGGTAGCCACCGTCCTGCCACCGCCACTGGTGCCCACCGCCCAAGCGCCACCAGCGAGCCAACCCCCACGAGCCCCCAACAACATAGGTCGCGGTCCTATGGGGGACCAGGTGTTATGCGCCCAACGCCTGCCTGGCTGCCCAGCCCCCTCTATAGAGTAGTCGGTCCCATGGAGGACCAGGGGCTCTGCCCCAGCCCCAAATCCGCCAGCCCCTGGTCACACATAAGACTAGGGGCCTATTTTTTTAGCCCCCTGGGCGCCTTGCAGCCCTTATTGGGCATTCTGGAGCTGTTTTCACCAAATCGGGCATATTTTTTGCATACGATCTTTGTTTTTCGCAAACAAGATACCGTTGGAAAGCTGATTCCAATGTTGATCCAGTGGTGTAGATTTTTTTACCTAATTATGCTCTAGATTTATTTTGTAGGCCTCTAAACTCAGATGTTGTTGTTTTCACTCTGGAGGGCATATCTTTTGACTCAGTGATCCATTTTTCGTCATTCTTGCGGCATTGGAAAGTTGATTCAGTCCTCTACATAGATCTGAGGTCTATTTTATTTTTCTATTTATGCATTTTTTATGCTCTCCTTTTACAATCGTTGGGTTATTGTAATAAACGAACTGAGATAAAGTTCCATTCAGGGGGGTTTCTTGCATAATAAATCCGATTAGAGTGTGCATGCACTTTGATCACCATATCCATTTTGTTTTGATGGAAACTCGTATGGGTTATCTAGTTTCTTAGTTTCTTTTGGCCACATTCTTGCTTTAGCTTGACACATATCGAAGTCATCGGTTCACACTTCAGTGCAGAGATTATGTTTCTTGATCCTCATTGGTTCAGATTCTTCTCAGTTTGAGGGCCATGTTTTTATGGTACTCCTTCCCATGGAAGAGTTTTAGTCACAATTTTGCATCGGCATTGAGATACATGGCTTCCAGATTCTGTCATCATTTCATCTTATGTTGCTTCACAGATTCCAGAGTTGTTCCAGTTTGTGAGTTTTCTAGTGTTTCGTGGCATCGGGTCTGTTGTCACATTATCATGATTCCGGTTTTAGTTTCAGTTGTAGACAGAAGTATCTTTCCTTGCTTGTTAGATTGCGGTTCCAGTGTTACTCCACAGTGTTCTTCCAGTGCTTCTTGCAACAGTCATCTCATTGTAGGGGGTTTTGTCCCACTGGGTTTTCCTTCTCTACCTCATCTTTGCATTTGTACATGAGTACCTGATCAGGCCTTGTTGTCGGGACTCATCTTTGCATAATAATTTTGCTTCTCCCTAAGTTGCACTTATGGGGGGGTGTTGGTGTAATTAATATTTAATTAGACTTTGCATAAGTTTACTTAGGTAATTATTTAATTCCTAGGTTAATTAGTTGTCATCCTTATCTTGTTGAGCTATCTTATTGCTCAAGATAAGATTAGGGTTATGCATCTTTGCTTTTATAAAGAAAATCATTATCATGTAATTTTTTGAATTCTTGAATAATATTATGTTGCACATTCTTTTGCAACCTCTCTGCTTTTTTTGATTTTCTCTTCTATGGAAGGTCTTTTCGGTTTGCAAATCTGATCTTGGTTTCTAACAATTATCCTTAATTTGGACTATCATCCATTTCAAATCCAATCTCCTAATAAAAAATCACTTGACCTTATAATTTGATTTCATCTTTAATCCAAATTTTCTTAAGAACATTAGCTCCTATCTTTTACTTGTATAGTTATTAAATCCATTTTGTTAATTTTATATTGTATCTAGATTCTCTTGGTTTAGTCTTTCTTGTTCACCTCAAGGTGCATTGGAATATATGAACATTGTAGTGAATCATAGTGATGGTGTTTGGGGTGCTTGAGATAGCTACATTTTGGCATCAATTTAACTTTGTTTACCATGTATAGCTTGAGACCATGTATGTAATTGTCCATCTTTCTAGTTCAATTAAATATGGATTGATCAATTTTTAATTTATATAGAATTGTCATCCAAGAAGATCTAGATAATTATTAAATGTGCATAACTTTCAAGATTTAAATATATCAATTTCCAATTGCATATATATAAATTTTCCACATGGAATTCTTGGAATTCTTAAACTTTCAAGACTAGAAATTTGATTTCATTTACATTCAACTCCACTTATAGCTTACATGCTTTCTTTGAATTATATGGAATTCTTAAGTGAACACTTGAATATATATATATATGATTTCATTTACATTCAACTGGACACAAGTATAGCTCATCATCTAGTTCAAGAATTCTTCGCATGCACATTCAAATGAACATGTGTATTAGATTATATGGAATTCTTAGGCTCATGTATAGCATGAGATATTCACAATTAAAATGTATTTAACCTAGACTGACTTTAAAAATGAACATTTAGAGCTTTAAAGAATTCAAGAACTATTGATCATCTATTTCCAATTACATTTTTATGTTCTAATTTAAAATATAGCATTAATCTCAAGCATATTTGCATTCAATTTTTTCTATTTCTTGGTCCCTATTTATTAAAGACAAATTCATTTGAACTATTTATTTAAATTAATTTTGTGTACATGTCCATCTTTTTAAATTTACAAATAGCAACCATTAGATAGTGGACAACATTTTGATTTCAGGATGTAAATAGATATGTAAAACAAGTGCATTTGAACAAACCATAATTTAAATTTAAATAAAGGTACTTGTTCCTTGATAAATAAATAAAACCATAAACTAATAATGAACAATGTATTTATAGATGTAATGTAAGTGAACATCAAACCATAATAATGCATGTATATAACAAACCTAGATTCAAACCATAAAACATAAATGTATGAATGTGACATGTAAATCATAACAAGTATATATGTGTACCATAAAACATAAGTACAACACATGTGCAAATATTCAATACATAAATCATAAAAAGTGTCTCTAGCATGTAATAATATGATCTCAAACATGTAATACTATAAAACAAATCTCAAAGAGAGGGATGTCTGGTATGAATAGAATCAACAGATCTCTGGCCCAATCTATCCCCCGAACTCTCCCTCGACCTCTCCCTCGATCCATTGCTCGATCTCTCCCTCGATCCACAGCCTGATATCTCCCTCGATCTATGGACCGATCACTCTGCTGATCCAAGATGTGTGGATCCATGTCTCGATCCAAGATCTCCCGATTTGTGTCTTGAGCCTCGTCCCAACCCCTGCATGTGTTCAAGTACATATATGTAAAATTATCTAAACTTACAATGTACTTGAGTTCAATGTGTTCAAACTTAAACATCAAGTAATTAATTTTTTATTAAATTTAAATGTACCTCATCTGCATACTACGCGGGATGGCCATCATGCTCCAAATTTCTAAAGTCTAACAAATCACCATACTACTTAAAATTTTCAAGTACACAATTTCAATCAAGAGTTAAACAACTAGAAGTTTTTAAAATGCATTACATAATTTTTTAGAACACAATTTTATATATGTATTTAAATTATAAATTGAAAGTACCTATCGTTCCTGATTGATGGCTCTACCAATGTCACTAAGATCATGAGAATGTAAAGACATCACATCCTGGGGCTCTGTATCATGTACAGTATCAATGGAAAAAAGAAGTCGACTATATGTCCCATGGACAAGATTAGGTGTCGCAATAGCCTCAACTTGACCTGTAACATCCTAATGACTACCTGGACAAGCTAAAGGATCAATAGAAACATGATGCACATGGGATCCTATAGGCTAATGTGGAATATCCTGAGCTGCATATTCCACCTCGTGGCTTGTATGTGTATGAGGATATTGTTGTCTAATAAAGTCTAGTACCCTGTCAAGAGCAATCCCATGGTCCTCACTGATAACCTGATATGTTGCTAGTAAATCCAAAATTGAGAGTCTACACATATTACACAAAGTCATGTGGGTCATATGCTCAACATCTACAAGAGTAGGTAGATCAGCACTAATAAATGGATCATACGATGCAGATGTAGCCTCAATGGGAGGAAGGTTGATCCATGAGCGTAATAAGTATCTACCAACTCAATCAAATGAAATCTAATCAATTTGTGTCGTAATAGAGGCAATGTTATCAAAAATCTGACTCTGAGTGGAGCATGTTGCTACCTCCCCTACTATTGCCAATTCCAAACGTTTTGGTAAAACCAAAAGGTTTGGGCCAACTAATGCCCTCTTGTCCACAAGCGGTGGAAAATTTGAAGGTCTGAACTGTGATTTTTTAGAAAAATGGCCTTTACCCTAGCCAGCATGCTCAAGAAAAGACGTGTAGTCCACCTCTATATGTAAATGAAATTCTACATATAACTGTTTGACAAAATATAGTGGCAGCTCGTCATTGTGAGGCCACCTATGATGCACTGCCAACCATCTAAGGTATATGAATAGTGCAACAAGAGGATCTTCACATCTCATAACCACATATCCTCTAATTTTATTTTTTCCTCTATAAAATGGGAACATGGATAACACATTTTCACCTGAAACTAATTTGGAAACTTCTCTATGTTTCACTATGCCAGTAACACTCCTGGAAAGAGAAAAAAAAAATTGTTCAATGTTGATTTCATCATAAGGATTGTATGATCGAATTGTCTCAATCATCTTAATAATCTCCTGTCTAATAGTGACTAATCTATCTCAATTAGCCAAATTGGGGGAGTTGTGAATTGTTTGCTCTAAACATCTTAGAGCATTGTCTAATCTAGCAATACTATCCTAAAATATATTTGATCTAGTTTGAGCTTCTCGCTCAGAACGAGGGGAATGATGAGATCCCTCATTAGCCATGATATATATAAGGAGATAGAGATCTGCATATCATTAAAACAAAATTACATGATGAACTAAACAAATTTAAATTGAAAATTTTTCAAAACTAAAAAAATATATATATTTAAATTAAATGTAAAATTTTCAAGTTTCAAAACTAGAAAACATTTTTAAATTTAAATGTATCTAATGAGATCTAGTTCAAACTTTATATCTATATCTATGTGAACCTGTTAAATCATAGATCAGAATAAATATGGAAAAAATATATTTATCCTTTTAACCACTCTATACTAAATTTAGATCTATCACAATAAAAAAATACTCTTCATTACAATTGGTCACATATATATAGCCTTTATTTGTAATCAATTGATTATTTTAATCAAAAACTAAATAAAAAGGTTAACATTTCCTTAATCTTTGTATCTTCCTAAGTTATTCTTAGCCAATGACTTGTTTCAAGTGCTACATGGTATAAAGTTGGCAGAGTGATGAGTTCATGTGGGCGTTTAATTTTAAATTAAGAAGAGCTTACATAAATATAAGGAATAATGGTTTGTAAAGCAACCATTTAAAATTATTTGGGGAACATAAGACTATTTGGCAGCTCCAAAGGAATTTGTTTGCATGAAGAGATCATGTGGGTTCTAGACTGAGAGGACTAAGTTGAATATTTTGTTTGCCCAAAATAAAACATATGTTGTAAATGTCAAAGTAAACATTTTGCCTAATATTTTCCCATGCAAATTATAGTTTTGCTTATTCAATTTTGGAGTTGTTAGCACACCTATTTCCAACTTCTGCTCAAAAGTTTCAAATTGAACAGTGTTGATAATCTTTATTTAATATTTTTAGGAAAACAATCTAAAACTTCCTTTTTTGTGGTTTTGAATGTCTCATTGGACCACCCAACCCAAAAAGATCAGAGCTAGTTTTCTCCATGGAACTATGTACTTGTGAATGTCTTATCTAGATGTGGGATCACCGAGTTGAGGTCATTTGAGCAAAGTTGGTAACAGTTTGTTTTGGGTGTATTTGTTTTTAGGTCTTTGATAATTTTTCCACTGTTGTTGCTTTTCCTTGCTTGGTTGCAATGGTGAGGGGTTAGAATGAGGAATAGGTAATTATGACCTACCTTTCCTATAAAGACCAATATAAAACATCTGATGTTGGAACCTGTAGAGAATGCTATGAAGAGGCAAGTGAAACAGAGGAAGAGCTCAAGAAAGAGATTGAAGAATTGAAAGAAAAGATTTCTTTTCTGAAAATGTGGGCACCTGAAATCATGCTCGATGAACGTACTAACATCACTCTTGAAGTTAAAGATGGTTCCAAGATAAGAGCTCACAAAACTATGTTGGTAATGCTTTATGTGTTTCATCTTTTTGAAATGTTTTAAACTTTAAAGATAAATAGTTTAAAAATGGGGAAGCAGGCAAGATAACATTCAACTGACATTATTCTTTTTGGAGATTTTATCATATAGATAACTATAAATATCTCTAAAAATTGGGTTAAAGCACACATATATTAGAAACATACCAGGCAATAGGATTAGAAGAAAAGCTTATATATACATTATTTACATACTTGCATTCAGGGCGAAGGAGTATGTAACCTTCCAAAGTTGACTGGGACTTGCACAAGCTTATCTTTTACTTGAATGTGACTTTGGTGGTGTATTATGGGTATGTTTGTGTGGGAATATAAAAAATTTTATCTTCTTTTGGAGCCCAAATGCATACAATATTTATGTTATTCTGAGATGTGTAGAATGCCTACGAGTAACAGATTCTATTCTTCTTGGTATGGAATATATGCAATGGTAGAGACATGAACTTGGGTCATCTGTGTGGCCAATTTGGGTAGAATTATTTGGTATTCGTATAAATGCATTTTTTCTATGTGGAGAAGGCATCTTAATTTGTATATTATGTCCTCTAATCTGAATCATCTCTAGTACCAAAATGTTTTGCTCAAACATAAAGTATAATGCAATTCAGTGCTTTTAAATCTATAGAAGGTGTTTGCAAGTGGTTATCCTCTCCATGGTGCAATTTCAGGGGATCAGAGATTTATCTTTGGGGTCATATTTGTTGTTTTGACATTATTTCTGATTAATTTTTTGTTGCAAAAGATGTAAAATATTTTCATTTATAGAATATGAAATTGTTTGGTTGTCTATGGATCATTAAGAATCTTTTTTCATGTGATTTTTCTTGATTATGGGAATTGCATTTTAAGTGAAATTGCAAACAAATTGATGAGAATTTAAATGCAGTTTTGGTTATCTATTATGAATTCAAATAATAAACAATTTTTTTATGTTTGGTAAAGTATTTTGATATACCCTAGCATGCACATCACAAATAATAGGCAACAAACCTTAGCAAAGTGGTAGGTCTCCATGGATGCAAATAATGAAAGAATATAATGGTTTAATGATTAGAGATTAAGAAATTATAAGACAATGATTCAAAATCATTTTGGATTGAAAAAAAGGACACAAATGAAGATGATGCTAAAATAGAATCATTTTTTTGGTGCTAAAAAGTAACACCATTTAAAATTCCATATTGCATCCTCTTTGCTTAGTTAGCTATACATTTTCTTGAAAAAGTTAAAATCATTGTATTGAAAGATGATGAAGGATATACTAACATCCTCTTAAGTTTGCTATGTAAATTTGGAGGGACATCCCTAAAGTATTGCAATGACATCTAAAGTAGGCATGTTTGTCATTATTGCAATGCTTGATAGCCCTTCAACAACAACTAGGAAGATTATGCATCTAATAAGTAAACGACCACTACTTAAGATGATTTTACATCAACATACCCTCCGTGTTGTAGGCTATATGCTGCCACTGACATTGTAATCTAACACCTAAATTGAGATTGGAGAGAGTTTTGACAATCGGTAGAGGTAATTGTCACATCCCCGTTGTAGGTTGAAAGGAAGGGACAAATTAAATGCTTTGAATTTTGTGAAACTTAGAGTTGAAAAGTAGGCATGGAGGTGGATTCAAACATAGGTAGTGTAGTTGTCAAGGAAGATTAACAAAAGCTTTCATAATGCCTTTTTTGAACCTCACTTTTGAAATTCTCAGCAAGAAAAGCATTTCTTCAATTTTTGTCATTGTACCAACAGGATGCATGCTTGGTCTATGGTGCAAGTTTGGGGCTTTGTAAAGTATGGTTTTGACCTCAGTTTTATAATATCTATAACTTAGTAATAACTCTAAAAACAAAGCCAAATTCAACCTCTTGTTGGAGTATTACAAAACCCCAAAATTTTAAACAAAATCTACGTATTTCCTTCATTAAAATCACATACAACAAGAATTATCATAACATTGAGCCAATATAATGTAATTTGAGTGAAGTTCCTTCAAAAAATCATTAAACCCTAACCACAAATACACATTCAAATTTATTTCAACAATTCAACGAAACCAAACGAAATACGTCTCAAAAAAATATCATACATAATGCACCGAATATAAATGAATTCAAATGATTATTCAAATGAGCATAGATAGAACCTAGTATATATGGGTGTTGTTGGTCCTCTCACCCTAAATACTTTCACCTGAGCATGCAAAATGCTCGGGCTGTATCTTTAAAAAAAATTATTTCAACCTTTTCGGTCGATACCTTTTCGGTTGAGTGGCTTTTGGCCAAAAGTGACTTGGCCAAAAATATTCTAACATGTAGGTGCCATGTCACTGCCCCATGGCTTCAGCCGAAACTTTCTTGACTGAAAACAGGTCGACCGAAAGTAATTCGCTCAGAATTACTTTTTTGGCCAAAAATGTGACATAGTTTTGTGCTTTTACCCACTCATCATCAAGTCCTATTTTGAGGTGTTGTAAAGTCTTGTAACAATATTTCACACTTTTATAGGCATAATTTCACTATTTACATCTTTCTTATACTTTATTTGACCCCTTTATGCCCTTATAAGGCTTAATTAAGTGCATTTTTTAATGTAAACCCGACAAACAACATTAAATGTGACTTAATTCCCAACACCCACATTTAAGTCCAAGGTGGGACCCATTCTCCATGGATGGTGAATGAGTCCCCCTTGGCTCCAAATTCAAAATATTTTAAAATTTCCCTTTGGGTTTTTATTTAAAATCACTTGATGTTGGCCTGTGATGAGGTATTAATGGGTTACTAAGGCACAAGATTGTATAAATAAGTGATTTTCACCTTATCTTGCATCTCCTCATTCATTCAAGCAATCTCATACATCACATCCAAGCATTCAAGCCCTTTACAACATCAAATCAAGCATTAATCAAGCATTCAAAGGAAGCCATTGACATATTTTCAAAATTTCATCAACAAGGGTTTGGTAAGTTCATAGCATTTGCATGTTATTAGTTTATCTTTCTCTTTCATTTCTTTATTATATTAAGGGTTTGATTACCAAAGTGGGGTTTGACCAAGGAAAACCTCTATTTGCTAACCCTTAACCATTTTTCCCCTTTGTGCATGTGTTTTGTATGCAGATTTATCATGCATTTAGGTGTTGAAAAGTGGAGAACAAGTCAACTAGGTGCTTCAAGTCAAATCAACCATATTTCAAGCTTGGAGAAGACTTTTTGTCTGTTTCCTATAGAATTGACTTTGGCAACCTAACAAGTAGACATTTCCAGATCTGGTGTTTCAGAGTTGTCTCCTAATTTCTCAAAATTTTGGGAGAGGACTAATTCGCCATCAATGGAAAATGAGTCCCACCTTAAGGCTGGAAATCTAGGTTTTGTCAGATTTCAGATCTTGACAATCAAAAACTGGTTCTCGACAGTTTTCATCAGAAGTAGGATTGATTCGCCATCAATGGTGAATGAGTCCCACTATTGATTTTTAGTAATTTCACACAACATTCAGACCATTCCATATTCCTCAAATCTTTCCCAGGTGCACTCTGATTCAGCCTCTCTTTTTGTTTTGCATGTATTCATCTTTTAGTTCATTATTTGCATACATCATTGTGTTTTGCAATATTGCATTATTCTTAGGTTTTGCATTCATAATCAGTCAAAATTTTCATTTAGTTGCATTCATATCATTCCATTTAGTCTTAATTACATCATGCATTTCCTAATTTAAGTGAACTAGTTAGATTCTTTGGCCCTTGCTTTCTCCTTTTAGGTGAAAAACCCTAGAAGTGCTAGAAAGTCCTAGAGAGCCAAAAATCGACGGTTTAGTACCTTATTAAATTCATGGAGGTATGGCTTTGATATGGGCCCTTGGGATTCACATAGTGAACACCTAGCTTCACTAGCCCTTGTGAGCGTGTGTTTTTGTACCTTATTAAAGTCATGTAGGTATGGCTTTAATATGGTCCCTTGGGGCTCACCTAGTGGACAACTAGCTCCCACTAGCCCTCATGGGTGTGCATTTTGTTTGCATAGTGGACAACCCATTAAACTTGTAAACCTGTTTGGAAAAATAGCCTAGACCCAATTCACCGCAGTGGACAACCAATTGAAGCTTGATCCATTACAGTTTTCCTTTTTCCCTTTTCTTGTCTTTGCTGGTGTATGTTTGCGATCTAGTTATGGCTTCATATATCATCCACATGCGTGTTCCTTTGTGCTTATGTTGTTTTTTCCATAGGATCTTTATCTTGGGGGATTGGCCACCCTCTTGATTATTGTCATCCTATCTTGCTAACATTTGTACATTTGAACCCCTCTTGATTATGTGGTTGGCTACTTTAGTGTGAGTTTGAAGCAAGTTCATCCTCTCACTAAAGTGGGGGCTAAATGTAATGTAGGAAAATGCATACCCTTGCATTTTCACACTTGTTTGGGCCCGCCTTGCTTTATTTATGCTTCTTTATGGCTTAATTAGTCTTATTTTGTGTCCACAAGCCCTATCAATTACATATTTTTTCTAGTTAATCCCGACATTCTCCAATGCATAGATGATAATTTAATGACTCCATTAGTGTGTCCCTAATTTTTGGGTCAAGGCTAAAATTCCACCTAGGGTTTCTTTGTCCCCCAAGGCTCTCGAGACCCTGATTTTGAGATATCCTAACTAGGCCCATTTTTGGTGTTTGTGCTCCAATTTTTTAGGACTTAGGACTAAGACACCACCTAGGGTGTCGTAGTCCTCCTTGAGTCATTTTTTAGAATTTAATTTTAAATTCGGGTGGGATTTAGCCTCCTTTATTTAATGAATTCATATGTCGGCTTGGTGTGATGTAATTTTGGGATATTAAGCATAACTAAGCATAAATACAATGTTCATTCATTTCAACCCAAGTCTTTTGTGAAAGCTTTTATCATGGCATAATTGATTTCACAAGAGCATTCAAGAGAAAATTCATCAAGCATTTGGAGCCATTATCAAGATTCAAGCATCATATCAAAGAGTTTCTTGCATCACGTGTGTTGTTGTGCTAGCATTTGTGATGTAGGGTTTTGATTCAAGCAAGCAATTCAAGTCCTATCTTTCAATCATTCAAGATCCATTTCCATTGCATCCATTACACACAAATTTGCAGATTTCATAAGGGTTTGGTGAGTTGTAACATTGCATGTTGTTCATTCACCATTTCCTTCATTATTCTATTTCATTTCAAAGTTTAATTACCAACAAGGGGTTTGACCAGGGAAAACCCCATTCACTAACAAACAAGAAGTTTTTCCATCTTGCATATTTGTGATTGCAGATCTAGGTTGTAGACTTGAAGATTACTTGGAGTTCAAAGTTGAAAAATTTGCAAAGTTGCATTACAAATTTTTCATCTTTACGAAAACTCACCTATAGGTTGAATCTGAAAGTTTCAAAACATGATATTGGAAGGGGAGCAAGTGCAGACCTTAGAGCTCAAGACCCTATTCAAAGTTTGTAGAAATTCAGAACTATACTAATATGCCATCTTGGGCATCTTAGTCCTCTTGTGCATATTTTCAAAGATTCCTTTAGATCCAATTTTGACATCCAAAGACTCTGTATTTGCCCCGAAAAATAGCAGCGGGACTAACACACCATCCTAGGCGTCTTAGTCTCCACAACATTTTTTAGCAACTTCTTCACATTTCCAGAATCCTCACAACATCTCCAGACTTCCCAGGTACATACATACTATCTCCTTGTTGCATAAAGAGATTTATAAGGAAGGAATTGTGGAAGAAATGGTGGACATGGTTGATATGGTAGTGGGAATGACACTTGGCAATTATTTCTAAGGAATAGCTTGAGGTGTTAAGGAAATAGAAGAGAGTGAATGAGATAAAATGGTGGGTAATGGAGGATAAACTAGGGTGTTTGGAGTTATAGTGGAAGCAACAACCTTAGAGCTGGGTGAGACTATTTTGGAAATAGAGATTGTTTCTTGAGTAGTGGAGGGGTAGAGGTGGTAGGTGGAAGTGTTGTATCAATGGGGGAAGAAGTAGTAGAATTGGAATAAGTAAGATGATTATCCTAACTAGATGTTAACTTTTTTCTTCTTCTATTCCTCTTGGGATCTTATTTTTTAAACCCTTCTCCTTGATCTCCTTTCCTTTTGTACACCATGGTATGAGCGGTAGGTTGTCTCTATATTTATTTTTTCCTCTTTTATTTTCAATTTCCTTTATCCTTTGAAGATTTTATTACCTCTTCCTCATTATCTTCACCATCATAGCCATTGGGGTTAGAATTTCTTTCTTCATAAGATTCTAATTCATCAGAAGTTACAAACATTGTTTTCTTTTTGGACTGGAGAAGATTATACATCAATGTGACACCTTGAACCACTAGTCTAGCCACCTATATATCCACCCATTTTTTATTATACTTGATAAAAAATTCATGATCTCAATAATACTTCAAACCTATTCATCAACCCAATTGGGAGAGAAAATTGGTTGATCAAACACTGCCTTATATTCTTCTTCTTGGACCAATTCTCCATCATATAAAAATTGATTTGGTACCACAACTATCTTGAATGGTTTGATGGATTCTAATGGAAGCCTGGAGATAGATATATTCCTGACATCATGCTCATAAAGAAAATTAAATAAAAATTTCTCTATATTCCCCTTGTGGTGGCATTTCTTACCCACATTCTTTTCTAATTTATGATAGGGTCAAAGTGTAGTCTTTCCTAATAAAACATGAGATGATAAATTTGTAATTCAACATCTAATTATTTTGTAGATTCTGAGGAAGGATAAGAAAAAAACCCTTTTCCAATAGCAAGAGGATATGGCACAACAACTCTATGCAAGTCTTTGAGAAGCTTATGAGAGTAGAAAATTTATCTTTCATAGGGTGTTTCACGAAAACCCTTTATTCTCAAATATGTGAATTTTTGAAATTGGATGAAACAATATCCAAATATTTTAACCAATTACATGGACTAGTTATTCAATATTTTTTTTAGCTCACCTTGTAGCATTATAGTGATATGCATAGTGAATTCATCATTAACTCTTTTAAAATGAGATAGGGAGTTTTGTAACTGCAATACTTGGGCAAAAACATTGACAATGTTTCCTATGAAATTTAATCCATGGTAACTAAATTTCCTTGCTAACATGTAGACTACATGGTGCAGTCACGGTAGGAGGGTTCCAGAAGGAACAATCCAGACCGTGCAACAATGAGTCAACACAACAGAATTAACATAGAGAACTAATGCAAAAACAAGAATCTTCATTAACTTGGAACACTTACATGCAATATTGGCCACACGAGTGAGCATCCAATCTCACAAGCCTTGCCTTAGAGGCTTACAAACATACAACTAGCTAGCAAGCCTTCTTACATGCCCTCAAAGGGTTGTTACACAAATAAGAACCTACGACTAAGAACTAAACTGAGTGCTAGTGCTTGATGAATAACTAACTAATTACTCCCTAAATGATTAAAATTCTCATATATGTATGCTTCTCAACCTCCCAAATAGGTTTGTGTCGGCCACAAGGGTTAGTAATGTAATAAAAGATCAAACATGAAGGTAGGCCCCAAAACATGAGTAGATAACTCCATGTGAGAAGATGTAACTTGTGGATCTCCAAGATATATCCCAATGAACCCAAGATGCCATGATGATATTCCATTTAGGTCCTCATGCTTCAGGAAATAGGTTTGCACGAAGAAATTGAGCCAAGTCGGCCCCAATCGTCTGTCTAGATATGTGATGGTGTCCATGTATAGATGCTATATCTTGTTCCATGAGCTGATAAATGATAATGCAATGAAATTTAGAGTGAATGAGTGAAATTGCTACTAAATCAATGCAAGAAAATAACTATTTTTGGTTGATGCAAGATTTCTTTACAACCAAGGATGATCCTGCATCACTACATGGGAGGCCAGGTAGAATATTCTTTTTTATCTTAGGGCCATGAATTTTTGGTGGATGTTATCACTTATTAACTTGGACCAATATATTTTTTCTCCATTTATAACCTCCTTAATAAAACTAAACATCCAATCTTGGAAGGAAGAAACAAAAGGAAAACCTATTACTCTACTCAAAAAAGTAACTAAATCATTAATTTGTGTAATGAAATCACTCTTGTATAGATTCTTTGGAATTTTTACCAATGCAACCCTTGGACTCTTCATCCAATGGAATATCTCTAGTGGGCATCCAATTAAATTTTCAGCCCTTCTACATATTCAACTAATAAATGAGTGGTTGATTCATAATTGTATGTTAGATTTTGGAGACTCTAGTAATGTAATGCCTCTTGAGGTTATGAATGGGTTGGGTCTACATGTTTCAAAATCATATGGTAAGTCCTATGCTATGAATTCCTAGGAGATAAATGTTATTGGAATTTTTAAATATGTGGGGGTCCAGCTTGTTGCATACCTCGATAATTCTTTCCTAATGGATATTATCATTATGTATTATTTCACAAAGTGAGTTATTTTTTTCTAGAAAGTAGGTGGCATCGATTATTGGTAGTATTTAGATGGACTTATCCTATGCCACCATCCCACTACATGGAAAAAAAGTCAAGTTACACCAAGAAAATATGTTGCATACCATTGAAGACCCTAACAAAGCCATGAATAAAGTGATTTATTTGGATACTAGTCGTGATCAATTCCTTGGATATTGTGATGATCATAACTATTGTACTAACAATTTTTCTCCTTGTCATGATCCCATTAGTCATAAGGGTGAATTATGGGATATTTTTTGATAATGCATGATAAAAAGATAAGGCAGGTGCAAATTTTATCTTGGTTTCCCTTAGTACATTAAATGTTTTAAATTCTTTTTCAAGTTATCTTTCCATTGCACTAACAAAATTATAGAATATGAATCTCTCATGTTGGGTTTGGACATCATTCATAAGTATGAAGTAACATGCTTGAAGATTCACGAAGATTCAAAGTTATTTGTCTCACAAGTGAGAGGTATTTTTCTGAAAAGGAAAAGAGGCTCAAGATGTATTGTAATACAATTTCAAAAACCCTTGAATTGGTTGTGATAATTCAAATTGAATTGAAAATAGATCAAATAACACACTAATTAATTCATTGATAATTTTGGTAACAAAATTTGATGTTTGGTTGGTTTCCCTTCATTGCATCTATAATATAAAGTTCCTCAAGTCCTACTATATGAAAAACACATACAATTGGAAAGTCTTTCAACATGATCATTATATTTGTAGATTAATGAACAACCTAAATGAATGTGATAATCAGCTAATTGACTAGCTATCCATGCTTAAGATGGAAGGTAGCAAGGAAACATTGATTGGGAATGAAATAATATAATTGAAGATAAATTTAATATCAAAATATATAGTTTCTTTGAAGTGAATGCTTGATGGCATGGACTACTACAAAGAAATGAGAAAACTAGTTTAGGAAGAAGATGTGAAATAGGTTAACATAGGTATTAAAGCTACACCATAATTCAAAAATAATTTACTTGGTTCTATGAAAAACTTAAAATGTATAGAGAGGACTTGTTCCAACACACCATACCTCTGAAACTTGATACAAAGTATCTCTAATAGAAGCAAAAACCAATCAATCCCATATTGGCCCCTCAAATGCAAAAGGAATTGATGAAATTGAAAGAGGGTGATGTTAGAGTAAAATAGGAAAATTACGTGATTAATTAATTAATTAATTATTAATTAATTAGGTTTCATATTATGTTATCATACTTAAGCTAAACTTAGGCATGTGCTCTCTTTTTTAATCATAACATAGGATGGGGACACGTGTCATGATCTTATATAATCCTCACTTAGGGTTTCATCTAGAGTTGGCAATGTCTTTTTCCTTATTATAAGAATGTATTATTGTATATTATTTAATCATTTTGATACTTTTTTCAATCAATATAATCTCAAGGCTTTCATAGAAAATTAGTTGCTTTTCTCTCTTTGTGATAGGTATTTTAGTTATAAGTGTTTTCTAAGAGTTTTGGGGTTTGACAATAAACTCCAACATGGTATCAAAGCACCAAATATGTCACTTGTATTTTTCAGAGATTTGACCTTGAGCGAAAAAATGGTGCATCCTAGAGCAAAACAAACCTCATTGTTGCATCCATGAATCAAAAAATCCTAAGACTACTTTTTCAAATGCCAAAATCTAAGAAAAAAAATAGTTGTTGTATAGAGGTGCACAGATTTTGAGGATTTAATTTCATACAGTCGTACGATGTCATACAGGTGTGGCCACCATTGCTACATAGGCTTGTAGTCATGCAAGAATTTTCCAGTGATTGAGTAATGTTTTTAGTAAATTTTTGGTAAATATTTTACAAGTTTTCATAAAAATTTTGATGTATTTTTATAGTTGGCATTACATTTTTAGCAATGAGAACTATTTTGAAATTACATGGAATTTTTATCCTTTTTGCAAGAATGTTTTCAAAGTCACAAACTTTTTTTTGTTTCATGATTGTTGCCGATTTTTTTAGCATCTCTAGTGATTGCCACTCAATCATCATTATTGAATATGGTGCAATCCACTACCACTACCAAAGTTTCACTAGTCTATGCTCCAACAAGCCCCATTGCCACTGAGCATTGCTACCTCCCTGCACAACCAAATCTAACCCCAAACCCAACCCATGGTCATGTGGGTGACCAAGGGCTAGCAACTCAACCTAGCCTCCTACGCCCAATGACAAGTCCACCATAGGACTAGGGGCCAACTTTTTTAACCTCATTTTTTTCTTTTAAGCTAGATTGGAGTATCCTTAGAAAATTTTCTATAACTTAGGTGTACAAACTTAGCTTTTTGCAAATGAGATAAAATTGAAGAGCTAGTTTAGAGCACTTTCTAGTGGTGCTAGTAATTTTTTGTCAAATCTATTAGCACAAAAGTTATTTCCTTCTAAATTCAAATCTACCTATTTTTTTCTTTCAAGCTCATAAGTTTTGACTTGGATCTTCATTTTTCACTATTCTTGCAATGCTGAAAAGTTGCTTCAATTTTTTCCATAGATCTTAGACCTATTTTTTCATAATAGTTACCAAATACCTATTATTTTCATCTAAAGTTAGGTTTTCTCTTTTGGTTTATTTTTTAGAGTTTTTGTAAACAACGTTGTTTTTTTGGAACAAGGGGGTAATTTTCTTGCATTGTGAGGGTTATATTGTTGTTTCTCCTTTTATCTTTTGTATTTTTCAAAAAAAAATCATGGATATAGCCCAAATTACTCCACTCATTCTATATAATTATTATGGGTCAAAAAGGAAAATCGAGATCAATCTAAAGAAATAAGGATTATACAGAGTGACCAGGGATATAAAACTTAAACCAATAGCAAAAACAAAAAAAAGAAAATTGTATAACACATCTGATGAAGCTTTAGGGACATTATGCATGTCTATGTCTCTTGATCTCCTCTTTCACATTGAGTTCTACACTAGATATCCAATCAAATTTAGAATATTTTGGAGTTCTTGTTTGGTAAGAAAGATACATTGTGAGGTTTTCAATTAGAGAATAAACTCATTGGTTTGAATCTTACATATTTTGACAACATCTAGGACTTCTTCACAAAACTCAAGTATCTTAGATTGTAGTTGACAAAGTGTGGTATTTGAAAACAAGACTCAATTGACTCCTATCCTTGCCAACCTTGGTCTTGATTATTCAATTTTATTTCTACCTTCTATGCTACTATAGATGATCTTAGTACTGCATTTAATATGCCTTCACTTCATGATTTTCTATGTCTCTCACCAACGAGTAGAAAAATTTAGTATAGGTGGGCACATTAAAGTCTTCCAAACCACAACCTCTTATTGCAACTCAAATCACAAAATATCAGAAGGAATCAAAAAGAAAATGCAAGAAATAAAAAAAAAATTATCTCAGGAGCAACAAGCAAGAAAATAAATCATATTCACAAGATACCTCTAAGTTATCCTCCTCTTCTAGGGGGGTCATCTAAGGAGAGACTGAAATGTGCATATTGCAAAAATTTAGGACGTGATGAGCATTAGTGTTATGAAAAAAAAAATGAAGTGAACCACTTTCTTCAAAAGAAAAATATTAATTATCTTCATCTATGTCAATTGTTGCATCCTCTTCTTTGACATCATCACCCACATATTCAAGGTCAACTAGGATGGCAAGTAGAATAGACAAGATGAAAGGTAATACACTCTTTGCATCTACCAATATTCAATCAAGACGATGGATTCTTGATTCAAGAGCCTCACATCACATGGCTTCATCACAAGGTATGCTCTCTTAATATGAGTCTTGCACTTTACTACACATAGTGATGAGCAATAATTATATGAGTGTTTGTGGGAAAGAATCTATTGAATTGATGATGGTATATTCCATGATGTTTATTGTGTTCCTTCACTATCAACCAATCTCCTTTCCATCTATCGAATTATATACAGTGGGATAGAGAAGACTATTGAATTGACATCTAATTCAATGCTTATTAAAGACTTGCACTTGAGATATTGTTGTATTTGGTATGGTTGATCATGCATCTCAATTTTATGCCTTCTAACATTTTGTTCCAATGATATTCTAGTATCATTGATTTATTTACATTCTCATGCATCTAGAGTGGATCAAATACCTAAGGAGAAATTTGGTCACTTGAACATGTGTGTACTTTAATCTAGCTTGGTTCATGAGACTTGTGTTGAGATTCCACCTCTTAATGCATCTTCAACAATTAGTTAAATTCAACATGATGTCATAAGTATCTTTCAGTTTCAACTTTGTGGGATGGTTTTTTATAGATATTACAAAATTATTTGTTTAGTTACACATTGCATATATTGGGGACATGATTGATGATATTCACTTCCTCTTTTATGACAACTACAACATACATTTCATCACATTTCCATTTCCTTTGGAGGTTGTTTTATATGATTCTTTATAGTTCTTTGGATTTGTTTCATCTTATATGACATCTTTTAATTCAAACATGTGGACACTTGAGTAGTTTGAGGCACACATCATGAAAAATTTTGTCCCATCTATCTTGAGGCAGTTTCTTCTACATTTTCCATTGGATTTGTTTCAAATGGGAGGAACATTGCTTATTGATTTTGTATCATCTTAAATAATATTCTTCTTCGTACATTCACTTTTGGCATATGAGCTACTTCCTTGTGAGGGGTCTATCATTTCTTATTTTCTATCCTATGGGGGATCTTGATTGTACTTATGTGATTGAATCAATACTTGGGGGATCTTGATTGTACTCATTTATTTATTTATTCTCTTTTGGAGAGGTATTTTTTTCCATTAGGTTTTCTACTTCTCCAGTTATGAGAGTTTTATATGTTTGTACATGGGGGTCATTAGGCCTTGTAGCTAGGACTCATCCATGCATTCATCATTATATTTTTGGCTTGTCCCTCAATTGTACATAACGGGGGTGTTAGAGTAAAATAGGAAAATCACATAATTAAATAGTTAGGTCCCCTTTTCACTTTAGCATACTTAAGCTAAACTTAGGCATGTACTTATGTTTGTTTCATAGCATGGAATGAGGACCTTAGAACTTATTACAAAGATGAAGTTGATCATTACAAGAATTTAGAGTAGATTTTCAAAAGGTACCTCGAGTGTAGGATTCCCTTAAATCTTAAAAAGTGTATGTTCAATATTTAAGAAGGTAAATTGATTGAACACATTGTGCCAAAGGAAGGATTGAATATAAACCTAAAAATAGTAAGGGAAATTGAACTCATTTCCTAGCCAAAGATTGTCAAGGGTGTGTAGTCCTTTGAGAAAATAAAAAATGTAAGGAGGTTTTGAAGGGCACACAATCTACTAAGAGGGGGGTGAATCAGTAGATCTAATCAATTCAAAATTCTTAAATTTTCCATAGTTATCATAATATACTTTTCTTCACAACTAACCCCACATAAGCAATTAAAACATAGAGCATAAAGCACACAAGAGAACACCAAATATACACATGAAAACCCAAGATGGGAAAAACCACGGTGAGAATAGATGCTTGGATCTATTGTCCAAATCTAGCCTCACAATGCAAAAATATACAAGTGAATTTTATAATATGAAGTAGGCACCAAACTATCGAAGACACCAATCCCTTGATGTATCTATAGGCACAAACCTATTTGAGACACCAATCCCCAATTGAAATATTACAACAGGTAGAACACCATTCCTACCAGGATACAAAGATAAAGCTATGTGGATCTACAATACAATAGAATACTCTTCATACATGTTCCAAAGTTTCCTCATATACTCTTCTACTCTTCATATGATCTGATGATACCACACAAAATAGAATGCAATCATTCACCACCTTCTCTTTAGTTTACACCTATAGCCATCTTTTCTTCACATCAGTGTAATTCTTCTTGATATATCTCACTCAATGCATCCACACAATAGAGAAATATATACATGACATTGCATTTACACTCTTTTATGTTGTCCAAGGATCCAAAAACAACTAGGACAACATAAGGTGGACCTATTGATGGGTGTTTTGTACACTTTCTCAACATAGGCAGTGTGTATGTGCACTACCTCTCTTGAAAGGAAATCTCCAACAGCAAGTTGTTAAAAATCCCCCCAAGGTCTCTCGAGTGTCAGGTCATGACTTGTATGGAACTCCTTAGCTAATGTTTGATGTTATTTTTCTAGTAATCACAGGGTAGAATTATGTAGCTGGATGTCAAGTGAATCTCCAAATATGAAGTTTCTAAGATAGGAGTTAAGGTGCACTTTGTTGTAGGTTCGGACAGCAATCTAAAACTTTGATGTTTTCTTCAAGTTTTGGATTTACAATGTGCAATGAAACTTAGCATAGGATGTTTCTAAAAAATGGGAAAAAGAGTAGGGAAGAGAGAAGGTTCATGGATCTGCAACTAACTGTGAATAGTGATCATGGAGGTTCTGCTATGGACAACTTCCTTCAAACAGGATCCCATTTAACCAAGAAACTTGTACAGTATCATGGAATTTGTGCTATCTTCAAAGGTCTACAAATATTTTATCATTCATTCACCACATACATGCATGAACAAAGATAAATTTTAAAGCAGCTTCAAGTTTCAGCCCAAACTAACTTTACAAGACCATTTACTAGTAGCACATGAAAAAAATTATGGACTAGAAGGCATCAACGTAGCATAAATTTCTATAATCATGGAACAACATTACTAAAATCTATTCAAGCAGTTTAAAGCTAACTAGAACAGTAATGTAAATGTAAATAAAGCATCTAACCATGGAGATTGAATTATGAAACATGTGAAGAACTCAGAAAATGCACCAAGTCAATGTATTTTCATTAGAAATTCCTGCAGCAGGTCTTTACAACAAATCAACTCTCCTTGAAAATAAGAGGAGACCCCTTATTTATAGTGCCCAAAAAGTAGAATGAATGGCCAAGATTTAATCTCATTGTGTGGCCAAGATTCACTATAAACTAGGGTTCTACCTACCCCCCAATATATATTACAATTTAAAATACAATCTTGTCCATATCCCTATTTTGTCCTCTAGTGATAGCACTGTAGCATTTTGTCTTTTATTGATTGCTCTTTCTGTTCTAGCTATTCCTTCAGAAGCTCTTCACTAACAATAGGGTTTCCTTCCTGCTTCTTCAAAGCCACATACTCCATGAACTTCAAAATTACCAATTGGAGTTTTTCGACCTCCATGATCTCAGACCGCAACACTTGATAACTCCATTCCTTGGAGTTGTCCTCAAGCCTTTTCTAGTCTTCATCATACTTGGTGGCATGGTCGCTGGGTAGTTCTGACTAGGCGAAGTCGCAGGCGGAAAAACTCATGAAATTTGTGGTTATCTCATCTGACATCCTGTCCTCCACCTTTTTCTGGAAATGGGGCTTTATTTTCTCTGGATCAATTTGCACCATGGGCATGTTATATCTCATTATCAACCTCAAATATCAGGTGCAATCTGCCCTAATTTCTTTGAACCATTCAACATCTAGATCCACTTTGTCAATTACCTGCTCCAACCTTTCTTTCCTACTATCAAAGTCTCGTTTCCATACATCCACTAGCCAATGATCGTCCCCTTTGAGTGCAATTTTTTTTTCCCATGTGGCTTTTGGAAGCCAGAGGATAGCCTCGATCTTTGGATAGGTGGACCTATACATCACAGGGAAGTCGGTGCAAATTTTCTTTGTGCCTTCTAGAGACTACTGTAAATCCAAGAACTTGTTGGCTATTCAAACAGCCCGACAGATACCCATATTTCTGACATATAGAACCTGTCGAAACCAATTTTATGTAGTTTTGTCCAGGTTCTTTCTTTTTTTGAGCTTGTCAATTTTTTCCTTGGACAACAGTTGGGGTGGAGCTGCGGATGTGGTAGGCATTTCTTCAGCTGAAAACCATTATTGGATGTAATCTATCAAGTCAGCTACATGTGCTTTAAGCTCATCTTTTGAGGCTTTATCCTATTGTATTAGATGCACCACCTTAGCCACAGACTCCTCAAGGTGCTCTACCTTTTGCTCTCTAGGAGTTCCCAATTCAACGGTGGAGATATTATAGCTTACTCCTTCTTGGATTACCACTTGTATTGCTACTTGCATAGTTCGGGGCCCAGAAGCATCCATCAGTACCTTAGATCTAATTTTTGGATTTTTCTCCTTCCTAGTTGTGATCTGCGCTCAGGCTAGGATAGCCTCTAGTCTTTCTCTTGGATCCTTTAGGGTGTAAGTCTTCTTTTCAAGTTGCCTCTCTAGCCATTCAGGTATAGCGGATTTTCCCTTGGGCGATTCACGATCACCTTCACCTTTCTTTGTTCGGATCTTTGTTTGTTCACTTGTGGGAGCCCTTTCTTCCATTTTAGTGTTGTCTCCTTCTTCCTCATCAGAGTCTTGGATGAACATGAGGCATTTGATGGGAGGCTTAGTAGGCAATCGTCCCCAAGGAATTTCTTCTATCTCAATTTCTTTCTCTTTCCTTTCTTCAGCTTGTCCATCCTTGTGCACATGCTCCTTGGGCTTGTCTTCCTCTACATTCCTTCTTCTCCATAAGGAGGTGGCACATCCTCCTGCTACTCCCCTATAGGGAGTTCCACATCTTTTTCTGCCCTGCCACCTTCTTGCTCTTCTCCTCTGGGAGGTGACCTTTCAACCTCTTCCTCATCATCCTTCAATTGTCGGGCCATTTCCTCCTCAAAATCATCATCGAAGGTTTATACAATAGTTCTACCATCTGTACCCTCCTCTTCTTCTCCACTTTCAGAAGACCTTGTTTCTTCTTCTTCACAGACCACCCTGTCAATTTTTCGGTGCTCATATTCTAGGTGTTCGTGGTACTCATCGGCTTCCTCCTCGACTGCCTTTGAAGCTTCTTTCTCCCGCTTCTCCCATTCTTCAGAAATTAACATTGTGGCCTCCACTACTAGTGGTCCCATTGGAGGTTGTGAAGGCATAGCACTGGTGAGGACCTATGCTAAGGCAGCTTGGATGGTGGGATCTAAAAAGATCAGGGAAATCTCAGAGGGGACATTCTGCATGTGTCGCAAGAAAGCCTCCAGAAATGCGAGTGCAGGCACTGGTATTGTTGTTGCCAGTGGAAGCAATGTAGTAGGTGACATGACGGTGGAGGAAAGTAGAGTAGTTGTGGTAGAGGAAGATTCAACCACTATTATGGGCCTGATCAGGGGAGAGGAGGCGAGATGGACTGAGATGTCCACCGTAGGTGAAGATGTGGTGACCATGGCCTGGGAAACAGATGGAAGGGTGGCAGAGATAGGGAGGGTTGTAGGAGGTTTTGTATGATCTATTTTCCCTTCCTCACCCTCCTGAAGGGGACCCTCTTGAATATGTGGATGCTCCACGTTGCTTCCCATCCGTTTGGGCCTCTTTGAGGGTGAGCCTCCTTAATCCTTTCTTGAATAAACCTTGGGATCTGGAAACTGTTCCACCTCAATCCCTTCCCTCTTCTTTGACCTTGTGAGCGGAGGAGATTTGAATGTCCCTCCTGTTGAAGTGGTAGCAGTGACATCTTTTGTAGCACTGGGCTCACTCTTGAGCCCCTCATATGTTAGGACAACCCCTTGTTGCTTTAATCAGGCTACTTGTCCATTAATCCATTCTTCGGTATGAGCCACAATTGCTTTGGTTATAATATCGAGGTCATCGACCTCCTACTCATCCCAATCTATTGCTGGCAGTGGCAAGTTAATGATTGTGTTATATCTAGGATCCATGATGGTGCTCTCATCCTCTTTCACTTGATCTGGTATGGGAAATAGTTGCACCCTCCTCACGAAGTATGTAGTCATCCACGTGTAATGCCTTACATGCACTTCCTTGTCATCCTGGAAATCTACCCAGAAATCTTCAATGTGATGCAAATGGGCATACCCTGGTCCTAGTGCCTACCTCACATGCCCATGTGGGTCCACCCATGGGCAAGCAGTGTGTAGGTAGAAATGGTACTCTGCCAATTCCTTCTTAGAATTTTCAATGCACTGGGAAGTTTGTAATTTGTACATTGCTTGGCCAAAGGCTAAGGGATAAGGGATCCCTACCAAATGTCTACTACTGAGGACTAAATGCACATGTTGCAACTGTCGGGAGAACTCTAACAATATGATTCAGTCATTAGGGTATCGGGGCAGCTTATTCGGCCTTTCTATGCAACCCTAGGCACAAATATATGTGAATTTGGGGTATTGTATGAATAAGAAGGCATATTGCTTTAAGAACGCCTGAGCACTGTGAGAGGCCCTTCTCTCAAAATCCCCTCCAAGCAACCTAATGATGTGGTCGATGAAGGCGTCATTCACCCTGCAATACTCTTTCTTGAAGTTCCTGAGCTAGGGATATCTGTCATAGACCTTCAATCTTTTCCCTGGCTCCTCATCGGATGCCATAAAAAATCCACTGTATTGCCTCCACTCATTCAGTGAGTACACAAGATAGGACGTCATATAGAACTTGGAGGTTTTCTTGACATTGATGAACTACTTGTGGAAGCAGTCGCTTATTATGCCTCCCTAGTAGAATGAAGCTTTTGTAGTGACGTCTTCATCCCCGTGGAGGATCTACTCTATGAAATACACCATCCATTCCTAAAAGTACGCAGCAGTGGGGAGACCCATCACCCTACTCAACATGGTGACCAAGTCATGGTAGTCCTCATAGAAGTTGTTGCAGAAGAGTTCTTGAGGAACCTTTGTAGCGCTGCCCCTTTTCTCTTTGAGCCAGTACTGATTTATTAGCTTCTTGTAGCCCTTCATGTCCTCATCCCATGTTGCTTTTCCTTCCTCTGTGGTGGGCATCTCCATCTCCCCAAAGGTGGGGATGTGAAAATTTTTAGTAATTGCCTCACCCGACATGTCGGCAAGAATGTTTTCATCCCTATCAACAATGGTTCGTGTCTATGGCTAGTAGGCCTATCGGGCCATGACCAATTCAAGGGCTATGAGGGATGGGGGGAAGCCTGCAACTTTTGCAATTCCACTTTGTCTGATCAATCTGGCATTATCGGTCTTGGAGTGGATTCTAACCCTTTGCTTGAACTCATCAATATCGACGTGGCCGATATTGGTGTCTATAATTTTTTTCTAGTCTGTGATTATTTTTGAATGAAAAGGCTCACCCTGGAACTGGTACTTCATTTTTTCTTTGTCCTCCTTTCCACGAGGAGTCTTTCCCACTCTCTTCCCTTTGTCCTTCTCTGCAGCGGACCCTGAGGGTCCTACACCTAATTCCATATATCCTGCAAATGGGGCATAATGAGTACAACCAATTATGAGAGAATTAACATTAGTCAAAATCCTATGGATGAAATCCAATTAGACAACATATGATCAATGAAATCAACTATTTACTTCCATATGTCATTAGTCATTTTCTAGAGGGATTTTGGACAACCCGGGCCTAGGGGGTCGGACTTCCCTAGCAGGAACGTTGTTTTGAAGGGAGAATAGTGTAGGGAAACCCGTTTGATTTCTCCTGACTTCAAATTTTGGTGGTTTCAAAGGCTCATACAAGAGAGGGTTAAATTTGAGCATGTGGGTCGAGATTGGTTTTCAATTTGAAGGTCATTTAGATCACTTTTGAGGCACCTGAAGATATGAGATCAGAAAGCCATCAAGGCTTTGCTGTTTAGAACGGCCAGGGAGGAATGGAATTCTAGGGTCCAAGACTGGAGAGGTCAAAGGACAGCCAACATAACTTTAAACTTAAAAGCATTTGGGTCTCAAGGCACGGGGAAGCCGTCGGGGTTTCACTGTGTAGAGCGACGGTCGCTGTGCAGAAGTCTAGTGGAAGCGGCCTGGTGGGCTGAACCTGGCATTGAGTCTCACCACTAGGTTTATCTCAAGTTTCTCTCAGCAATTCAGAGGGCGGGTATCGGAGGTCAGAAAGACGGACATCTTCTTCCCTTTTTAATCGGATGAGATGGGATGGAATCCCGATGGGTAGAGCTCAGTGAGAGTAAGGACGCTAGAGTTCTCCTTCTATTAGGTCATCGTGGAAACTAGAGGGTCGGGACCAGGGAGGTGGGAAGATGTTGCCCGACGGCTGTTTGAAACAGTGAAGATGCGAAGGAACTCCACGAATGGAGATCTAAGGAGTGGGGACCGAGGACATGACGAAATAGTTAGTCTGCATTTAATTCAAAATGACAAAAGGCAAAGCGAACCTTGGTGGTTGGGTGGATGTGTTCTCCCTGCCGTCTGAAATGGCAGAAGCAATGCGGGGTCCTGGGGATGGAGTTTCACAGGAGTGGGCCTAGGAAGCTTAGGCAGAGGCCGAATTTGAGGTGTTAAATTGGTTAATTTTGCTAAGTTCTTCGGCGATCGGCCGAAGGAGGCCTGGGGTCGCGGGCCTGGGATGCGGTCCCCCCATCGGGTCAGATTGTTGTTTGTGCGAGGTTTTGATGACGAAGAGCTAGCGCGGGCCCGGAGGGTATGAATGCCCTGTGTGACAAATGGCAGTGGTGAGGTCTAATTCTGGATTGATCTTAGAAGATGCCTTGGAGGTTTTTCTAGACTTTGGGCATATGGGTTTTCTAGGGGGTGTCATGTTTTATCAAGTTGAAGCATTTTAACCCATGTTTTTTCATTGTTTTAAGCGCAAAATTGCAAAAACCTCATAGGATGGAAGACAGAAAACCTACCTCAGAAGTCCGATGAGGGAAGATGCGAAATCCACTAAGGGCAGCCAAATGATGATCATGAACACGAGGGTGGTGGGCAACGGATGCACTGAACTCCTTAGTAAGCACTTTGAACTCCTCTGGAAAACCTGAAAAATGAAAATGAAAATTCAGGCCATATATTTATACCCCAATATGCATATAATACCCTCATTTAATGCCCGTAAGGATGACAAAATGGTTGGTGGAATTAAATCGCGGACGGCGTTGGGAGGTCCGGGGCCTGGGGACCGGAAAGACGCGACACTGCAGCCGCCTCAAAGTTCATTTACAAATCGTCAGCAAAGGGGAACCCAGGGCCTAGAAGGCAGAGAGACGCTGCAAGTTGGTGGTCAGAAACAAAGACGGAACGGAGTTCCGGGGACGGAAGTCCAAAGGGGCGGACCCAGGATGATGAAGGACAGTGCAATTTCATCATAAGTTAAACAGGGCGGCAAACGAGGACCCAAGTTCCAGGGCTTAGGAAGGTGAAATCCTTCCGCCATTTAGAACGAAAAATGCCCAGAGGAAGCCTGCCTATGGAAACCCGCTGAGGCGGGCTCGCTAGGCCTGAAGGCTGCTAGCAGAAGGAAACTGCCAAGGAGAGTCCGCAAGGATCCAAAACCTAACCAAGATGGAGGGGATGAAACTTGGTCAACTCAAAATGTGAATTTGGAGGTATGCTGACCATCTAGGACACCAAAATGGGGACACACAAAATAATGCATCAACAAAATGGCTTGGAAAGGTGAAAGAAAAGAGGTTCCACATTTTGAACGACGCGTGTGTGTTGAGGGCACAACAAATGGAAACTTTACTGGGAAACGCTCCCAAGCATTCTAGGGATAAGCGTTCATTCTAGACCCAGAATCTCTGGTTTTGATGACCAAGGGTAGACTTCCAAGAGTGAACTGGGAGGACAGGATCCTAAGTTGGGTCAGTCTATAGGACATCTCAAAAGTGTGTGTGGTGAATTCATTCCCTTTCGCGAGAACTATGACAAACGGCTGCTAATCTAACCAAGCAAGCTACATAAACAGTTCAACACCAAAAGTAACCTGGACATTGCCCCACTACCAATGAGGCATCCATAGCCCCGGCGGAGTTGTCACTATGATCCCATGGAAATTTATCTACTGTCGATCGGGCATCAATAGCCCCAATAGAGTTATCTGCACACCCATACGGTCATTTGATTTCATAATTTTCTTGTTCTTTGTTTTGATATTTCTCTCAACGTTATTTTCTCACTTATCTTTTGGTAAACCATGTAAGCACCGAATCCTACAATGGGTTTGGGAACCACAGTGGTCACTGGAGCAAACTTAAGTTTTTCACTTCCTAGGATATCATAGCAGCCATTGTACAATCCTTTAGAAATAATTAATATGTGTTTTGTGCAGGATCTGAGATGTGTGTAAAAAGATCCAACTAAGCGTTGAGTTCTAAGGAAAAGTTCAAATGAGGAAACCACTTCTGGGCAGCCTTCAGGGACTAGTAGTCGGGAATGAATTTTTAGCCGAAGAACACCAAGGACAGACAGCAAAGTGAACCATTCATTGAACGAGCATGGCCACCACAATGGGACAGAGAGCACCCTCTTTGAAACAAAACAGCTAGGGAACAAGCAAAATAGAGAAACAGCAAAACACAAGCGAACCAAAAGGCAACCTACTCTAACCTATGTACAGATATTTACAAGGAAGAGCTCAACAGAGCTTAGGCTTGGAAGTAATGCTTGAGGTGTTGTTAGTTGACTAGCAACAGGACATCTTCACCAGTTAAGGTCTTCAAGCAGAAAGCATTGTCTCCCAAAATTTTAGCTATTTGAAAAGGGTCAAGCCAAAGCTTGTCAAATTTTTTGTGTCCCCCTTTCTTTTCATGGGCCTTGTCCCAATACAAGACTAAATCTACAATTCTAAAAGTTTTGATCTTTGCTCAGCGATCGAACCATCTCTTAACCATGCCCTGATGTTTGGTGAAATTTTTTATTGCACGGTCTCGGACCTCTTCTAAATGCAAGAGCTCAACCAGCTGAGCTTATCTACGGTCCCTCCCTTCATAAAATTTGTTGATAAATTGGAGGGTGGGAATCTTTAGGTGGATAGGAAATATGGGCTCTAAGCCATAGACAAGATGGAATGGGGAATCACCAAGGGCAGCCTTGTGGCGAGTGCGGTCTACCCAAAGGGTGAATCAGAGCTAGGTATGCCAGTCCTTGGGATTCCTATCGAGCAATTTCCTTATCACTGTGATCAAGTTCTTGTTTGTGGATTTAGCAAGGCCATTGCCTTCAAGGTAGTAAATAGATGAAAATTTAAGGGCAATCCTGTAGTCGAAGGCCCAACTAGAAAATTTTAATGAAGCAAAATCAGGTCCATTATCACACACCAATGCATAGGGACAACCAAAGTGATTTAAAATGAAACTTTATAGAAAATTTATAACTACCTCAGTTGTGCATTGCTTACATACAATTGCTTTTGTCCATCTAGTGTAGTAATTAGTGGTGGTAAGAATGTACCTGTGTCCCGCAGATGATGGAGGGCTTACCGGACCACTGAAATCAAGACCCCATTGCGCAAACGGCCTCACCTCCAACACGGGCTACAGTGGGACAGCAACATTCTTCTCCTTGGTGGTAGCAGTCTGACGTGTGACAAATGAACATGACAATAAGCATCCTTGAAGATAGTTGGCCAATAATACCCCGCTCTTAATATCCGATGTGTAGTGGAAGGTCTGGATCCATGACCAATGCCAAATTTGTCATGAAACTCTTTCAAGACTCGATCTACTTCTTCCTTGCCAAGGCATCTCAAGTAGATGTCTTCATGATTTTTCTTGAATAAAATGGACCCTTGCAACATGTAACTACTGCTTTTTAGTCTGAGAGAACATTTTTGGACTCCTTGTAAATGGGATGGAAACTTGTGGTTCAACAAAGAATAAACGATGTCCTCATGCCATTTTCTTGGGGAAACATCCTCGAGCTGGTATTGCTACACAGTGAGTTTGGGTCCTGCTTATGCTGGTGCTTCAGTAATTGTTCAAGTAAGTTTTTTTCCTCTTACCAACTTCATTGTTCGGATTTCCATATCATACTCCTAGAGCAATGTGACCCATTTAGCTCTCTGTTTGCCTAATTCATTTTGTATAAGCAGCGTTTTCACTGCTGGATCGGGGACAATGGCGAACACTTTATTGCGCAAGATAAAATGCCTAAATTTCTTCACCCCCCTAACAAGGGAATATGCTTTCTTTTCTACATTGTGGTAGCGTAATTCAACATTTTTCAAAGGAGCACTCATGAAATCGATCGGGTTCTCATTTCCTTCATCATCTTTCTGAGTCAGAATGTTGGCACAGGAATGCTCTAAAGTGAATGAATAGATGTAGAACGGCTTCAGATAGTTTGGGATAACTAGCACAGGAACCTCAGTAATGGCCCATTTGATTTCTTCAAAAGCCTATTTGGCTTTGGGAGTCCACCAACTTTGGCATCCTGTTTTAACATGGCATTGAGTGGTTTAACAATCTCAGCAAAATCCGTGATGAATTTCCTGATGAAGTTGATCTTTCCAAAGAAGGATTTTAATTCTTTCTTACTGCCTGGCAATGGGATCTTTAGAAAAGATTGGATGCATTCAGGGTCTATGAAGATTCCCTACTCTGAAATAACATTTCCAAGCAATCTACCCTCAGCCACGTCAAAAATGCACTTCTTTGGGTTAAGGGAAACTCCAAACTCCCTACACCTTTAAAACACCTTGCATAAATCGGAGATATGATCACTCTGCCTCTTAGAGAACATAGTTAAATCATCCATGTAGATGATTATGCACTTCCCAATTAGATATTTGAAGGCAATATCCATGGCACGTTGGAAAGTGGCGCTAATGTTGATGAGCCCAAAAAGCATTCTCTTGTAAGCGAAGGTCCCCCACTTAGTGGTGAACATTGTCTTATGGCGATCTTCGTACTGCACCATAACTTGGTTATATTCAGAGTAACCATCGAGGAAAGACATCATTTGGGAGTCGTTGATGATCTGCAGCACATCATCCAATGAAGGCACTTGATAGTTATCCTTCTCTGAAGCTTTGTTCAAATTGCGGAAGTCTACACACAATATGATTTCTCCATTCTCTTTTTTGACCGGGACCAAGTTGGTCACCCATGTGGAATGCCTGACTAGGAAGATAATTCTTGTTGAAAGTAACTTTTGTACCTCTTTGTAAATGATGGGCTCTAGCAAGGCATTAATAGGATGTTGTCATTGGTGGAAGGGCCTAGTTTCTATCTAAAGAGGGATAGTGTGCATGATGATGGAGGTGTCATAAGTCTTTAGATCCTCGTAGCTCCATGCCACCATGTCGTGATACCTCCGCAAAGCATCAATGATTCCCTTCTTTTCCTCAGGAATGCACACTTTACCAACAAAAAAAAATTTGATTTCCTCAGTTGTCCCAAGGTTGTGAGAATCACACTGGTTTCTTATGGCTTCCTTCTTTGTTTATCGATCCTGGTCTCTAATCTGGTCCAAATCAAATATGTGTTCAAGCTTAACCATGCCTCTAGGAATTGTGTTGGTTTTGAGGTTGATAACTCCTTCTATATCCAATTCCACCTCCTCTGAATCAGCTTCATCAATTATTTGGGTGGCGAAGACATCAGAACTCATAATGAATTCAAGGATATGCTTATCATCTTTGAAGACCTGAAAATGAGTGACATTATCCAGGATGGACGGTGTGGATGTCAACTCAACTATGAATTTCTTAAGTCTACACAAGGAGAGGGGTTGCAAAGTGTTGGCTGCCTGAGCCAAGGCATCGGTCGTATGGTTCTGAGCATGAGGGATCAATTGTATATTAAATGCATCTAAACCTTCTAAGAGGTCCCAAACCCTATGCCTATAGTTTGCAAGTCTTCTATCATAGCAGGAATACAATCTTCTAACTTGCTTGACTACGAGTTCAGAATCCTTGAACACTTGCAGTATCTTGACATTTTTCTTTAAAGCAATAAGAAGACCATGGACTAACACCTTGTATTCTGCTACATTATTGGTGCAACAAAACTGCAACCTATAGGCAGCAAGAAAGGTCTTACCCGTTGGGCTGATGAGTTTGAACCTGACACCAGCTCCTTGTTTTGATTTAGATCCATCAAATTGAAGCATCCAAAACTTAGAAAGCTCTTTGACTCCATGGCCAACTCGGTTCTCGTTTCCTTTAGGCTGGGTGGTTGCCTCCGTGATCTTCGAGAAATCTTTTAGCTTAGCATGTTGAATAGTAGGTGGTTCTGCTAGCACCTCCTTTGGTGTTTTCTTCTAAGGGACAGCTTATTTTTTGACATGCTCAACCGTCATTTGGCACAAGCAGCAATCAAACTCAGAGTGGGTAGCATTGTGAATTATGCACCAATTTGGTAGCAAGAGATCCTAGAAATCCATTTGGGCACCCAAACTGAGTTGGTCCTTTGCACACTTTTCCATGAATTCCTAGAAACCATTGAGTAGTCCCAAGTTGTCATCTTCATCAGGTTTATCATCTGATTCTACCAACACCTTTGTACTTTGAGGCATTTGAGTGAAGTCGGTTGGAGGGCTTCATTGCACCAAGAGTACTTCAACAACACACTCTTCTTGGGGTTCAAATTCGTCCTGGCAGGAAAAGGGACAGTAATTTCCCAATTCTGTCTCAACAAACAACACCTCATTTAGGTTATTGTATCCATGATCATGTACTTCATATGAGGCTCGCAGTCTATACGGATTTGATTTGGCAGCCCTTTCCATGGAAGCCACATGTGAGAATGGTCTGTAGCAGTATATCCATTCAGCATTCTAGTGAAGTCTCTCCCCAAGATGATCCCATATGCATCAGGAATGTTAGCCACTTGAATATTAATGACTCATTGTATCCTTTGATTTGCAGTAATTTGCATTGGGATCCGATTCATTTCTCCCACGATGTTGATCTTTGTCTTGTCCAACTAGGTCACCTTCCCTTTTTAGGGTGTGGGAGTGATCCCAAGATCCTTGCATACTATCAGAGGCATAACATTGGCAGACACTCTTGAATCGAGTAGGTAGTTGTGCAAGTTCTTCCCAAATATCTAGATGGTGGTAAGGAAAGGTGTGGTTTCAAATTTTCCTTGGAAGAGGCCATTACACGTATCTATTTGAGCTACTTACATCATGTTCCTATCACCAGTTCTATCCTTGGTCTGCCCAGATGGCCGATCCTTGGCAATATGCCTATTGTCCCGATTTGGTTCCTTTTCTAGCTACTTAACTGTAGATTGATTTGAGGGAACATCCTTCCTTTTCCCTGTGTTGTCCTGAACCACAGGTTCCTGCCTAGGTTCTTCAAAGGTGACTCTTTTAGCTGATGTCTCTTGTATTTTGTTAGAGGAGGGGGACCCATTGAGTACCCTAAAGAAGGCATTCCTTACAATAGGTACTTTGAGCAATTCGAAGGCAGATAAACTAATTTTTACCTTCTTGAACTCTTCTACCACATATTCACCCATTTGTTCAATCTCAGAGTCAAAGTCTTAGCCTATGGCAGAGCTAGAAGGTTGGGTTTTTGTTTGACTTGACTGGTTTTGTGATTGTCTTTGAGGCTGATTTTGCGACTAATTTTGGGGCCTATCCTTATTGAGATACTGAGTGGGTATATGGGGAAGCCCAGGGTTATTGATGGCATTAGGGTCAGGTGGGGTAGTAAAATTATTTGGTGGAGTAGAAGTCGTAAAGGGTCCACCCACCTGCCTATTCCTGAGGAAGTAGGGAGTTGTTCTCTAGTGGAACATGTGGACTTCATCTGTGTGTAGTTCTTCCTCATCTAGTGGACCATTATCTACTGAATCGAAAAGTTGAGCCAAGGTTTGTTCGTTACTTACCTCTTGCACTTCTTCTCTCTTAACTGGGGTGGGTTCGACCTTGGGCTCATTGCAGTCGCTTCATGGAAATGGCTCTTGGTTTACCACAAGATAGGAAGAGTCATAAGGCTCAGATGGAACGATGTCTCTGCAACCGACACTATCAACAGCATTTTGGACCTCCAGTTGGAAGATTTCAGTAGCTGTCTCGAATTCAGGACAATCCAACTCAGAGTGTCTGCTGGTTTTGTGAATCCATGACCATCTGGACAGGGCTGCCTCAGCGAGGTACACTCCACTGGTTGTCTTTTCATTGTTGGCAGGCTAATCAAGGGGAGTAGGGACACCTTCGTTAGTGGGCCTTGTATTCCACATGTGATTTTTCCTTTGAGAAGGTCTCCTCTCGAAGTTTTGATTTGAATTCTTTCCTCTATCATAGTTCTACTTGGAAGAGGTGCTTGCTTCCTGGTTGTCCCTACCATCCCTGTTGTCTCGACTTTCCCGATTAAGATTAGCCTGGAGACTAAGTTGGGATGCCTGCAACTGATTATTCTGGTTCTTTAAGTGCATCATTTTTGTAGACATTTTCCTTATCATCTCAGTCAACTCTTCTAATTTTTCCTTCTCAACATTATTCAGCTGTGGTACTGGGTTTTGGAGTTGATGAGTTATTTGTACACTTTCTCAACACAAGCAGTGCGTATGTGCACTACCTCTCTTGAAAGGAAATCTCCAACATCAAGTTATTGAAAATCTCCCCAAGGTCTCTCGGGTATTAGGTCATGACGTGCATGGAACTCCTAAGTTGATGTTAGATGTGATTTTGCTGGTAATCACAGGGCAGACTTACATAGCTTGATGCAAAGTGAATCTCCAAATCCGAAGTTTTTGAGATAGGAGTTAAGGTGCACTTTGTTGCAAGTTCGGACAATAATCTAAAACTTCAATGTTTTCTTCAAGTTTTGGCTTTACAATGTGCAATGAACCTTAGCATAGGTTGTTTCTAAAAAAAGGGGGAAAAAGAGCAGGGAAGAGAGAAGGTTCATAGATCTGCAACTAACTGTGAATAGTGATCATGGAGGTTCTGCTATGGACAGCTTCCTTCAAACAGGATCCCATTTAACCAAGAAACCTACAGTATCATGGAATATGTGCTATCTTCAAAGGTCTACAAATATTTTATCATTCATCCACCACATACATGCATGAACAAAGATAAAGTTTAAAGCAGCTTCAAGTTTCAGCCCAGACTAACTTTACAAGACCATTTACCACCAGTAAATGGCAAAAAGTATGGACTGGAAGGCATCAACACTGAAGAAATTTCTATAATCACAGAACAACATTACTAAAATCTATTCAAGTAGTTTAAAGCTAACTAGAATAGCAATGTAAATCTAAATAAAGCATCTAACCATGGAGATTGAATCATGAAACATGTGAAGAACTCAAAAAATGTACCAAGTCAATGTATTTTCATTAGAAATTTCTCCAGCATGTCTTTACAACTCAACTCTCCTTGAAAATAAGAGGAGACCCCTTATTTATAGTGCCCAAAAAGTAGAACAAATGGCCAAGATTTAATCTCAATGTGTGGCAAAGATTCACTACAAACTAGGGTTCTACGTACCCTCCAATATATATTACAATTTAAAATACAATCTTGTCCATATCCTTATTTTTTCCTCTAGTGACAGCACTGTAGCATTTTGTCTTTTGTTGATTTCTCTTTCTGTTCTAGCTATTACTTCAGAAGCTCTTCACTAACAATAGGTTTGCCTTTCTGCTTCTTCAAAGCCGCATACTCCATGAACTTCAAAATTACCGGTTGGAGTTTGTCGACCTCCATGATCTCGGACTGCAACACTTGATAACTCCATTCCTTGGAGTTGTCCTCAAGCCTTTTCTAGTCTTCATCATACTTGGCCACATGGTCTCTGAATAGTTCTAACTGGGTGAAGGAACGGGTGGAAAAACTCATGAAATTCGTGGTTATCTCATCTAACATCCGGTCCTCCATCTTTGTCTGGAAATGGGGCTTTATTTTCTCTAAATCAATTTGCACCATGGGCATGTCATATCTTGTTATCAGCCTTAAATATAGGGTGCAATCTGCCCTAATTTCTTTGACCCATTCAACATCTGGATCCACTTTGTCAATTACTTGCTCCAACCTTTCTTTCCTGTTATCAAAGTCTTGTTTCCATACATCCACTAGCCAATGATCGTCCCCTTTGAGTGCGAACTTGTTTTCTCATGTGGATTTTGGCAGCCGGAGGATAGCCTCGATCTTTGGATAGGTGGACCTATACGTCATAGGGAATTTGGTGCAAAGTTTCTTTGTGCCTTCCAAAGACTGTTGTAAATCCAGGAACTTGTTGGTTGTTCAAACAGCCTAACTGATACCCATATTTCTGATGTATAGAACCTGACGGAACCAACTTTTTGTAGTTTTGTCCAGGTTCTTTCTTTTTTTGAGCTTGTAATTTTTTTCCTTGGATAGCAATTGGGGTGTAGCCATGGATGTGGTAGGAATTTTTATGCTAAAGACCATTGTAGGATATAAGTTGTCAAGTCAACTACCTATGCTTTAAGTTCGTCTTTTGAGACTTTATCCTGTTGTATTAGATGCACCACCGTAGCCACAGACTCCTCGAGGTTCTCTACCTTTTTCCCTCTAGTAGCAGTTCCTGAGTCAATGGTGGAGATATTATAGCTTACTCCTTCTTGGCCTACCACCGGCATTACTACTTGCACAGTTCGAGACCTAGAAGCATCCATCATTACCCTGGATCTGATTTTTGGCTTCTTCTCCTTCTTGGTTGTGATCTACGCTCGGGCTAGGATAGCCTCTATTCTTTCTCTTGGATCCTTTGGGGTAGGAGTCTTCTTTTCAAGTTGCCTCTCCAGCCATTCGGGTATAGCGGATTTTCACTTGGGCGATTCACGATCACCTTCACCTTTCTTTGTTTAGATCTCTGTTTGTTCACCTATGGGAGCCCTTTCTTCCACTTTAGTGTTGTCTCCTTCTTCCTCATTGGATTCTTGGACGAACATGAGGTGTTTGATGGGAGGATTAGTAGGAAATCGCCCCTGGGGACTTTCTTCTATCTCAATTTCTTTCTCTTTCCTTTCTTCAGCTTGTTCATCCTTGTGCACATGCTCCTCAAGCTTGTCTTCCTCTACATTTCCTTCTTCTCCATAAGGAGGTGGCACATCCTCCTGCTACTCCCCTGTAGGGAGTTCCACATTTTTTGTTGCCCTACCACCTTCTTTCTCTTCTCCTCTAGGAGGTGACCTTTCTACCTCTTCCTCATCGTCCTTCAATTGTCAGGCCATTTCCTCATTGAAATCATCATCGAAGGTTTGTACAATAGTTCTACCACCTGTACCCTCCTCTTTGTCTCCACTTTTAGAAGACCCTATTTCTTCTTCTTCGCAGACCACCCTGTCAATTTTTTGGTGCTCATATTCTGGGTGTTCGTGGTACTCATCAGCTTCCTCCTCGACTTACTTCAAAACTTCTTTCTCTCGCTTCTCCCATTCTTTGGAAATTAACATTGTGGCCTCCATTGTTGGTGGTCCCATTGGAGGTTGCGAAGGCGTAGCACAAGCGAGGACCTACGCCAAGGAAGCTTGGATGGTGGGATCCAAAAAGATCTAAGAAATCTCAAAGGGAACATTTTGCATGTGCCGCGAGACAACCTTCAGCAATGCGAGTGCGAGCATTGGTATTGTTGTGGCTTCCAGTGGAAGTGATGTAGTAGGTGACATGGTAGCAGAGGAAAGTGGAGTAGTTGTGGTGGAGGAAGAGTCAATCACTATTATGGTCCTGGTCAGGGGAGAGGAGGTGAGATGGACTAAGATGTCCACTGCAGGTCGAGATGTGGCAACCATGGCCTGGGAAATAGATGGAAGGGTGGCGAAGACAACGAGGGTTGCAGGAGGTTTTGGCTGATCTATTTTCCCTTCCTCACCATCTTGAAGGGGGCCCTCTTGAATTATTGATTGCTTTGTGGCATTTCCCGTCCATTTGGGCCTCTTAGAGGGTGAGCCTCCTTAATCCTTTCTTGAATAAACCTTGGGATCTGGCGACTATTCCCCCTCAATCCCTTTCCTCTTCTTTGACCTTGTGAATGGAGGATATTTGGATGTCCCTCCTATTGAAGTGGTAGCAGTGACATCTTCTATAGTATTGGGCTCACTCTTGATCCCCTCATATGTTAGCACAACCCTTTGTTGCTTTAATCGGGTTAATTTTCCATTAACCTATTCTTCAATACGAGCCACAATTGGTTTGGTTTTAATATCGAGGTCATCGACCTCCTGCTCATCCCAATATATTACTGGCAGTGGCAAGTTAGTGACTGCATTATATCTGGGATCCATGATGGTGCTCTCATCCTCTTCGACCTGATCTGGTATGGGAAATAGTTGTACCCTCCTCACGAAGTACACAATCATCTGCATGTAATTCCTTGCACGTACTTCCTTGTCATCTTGGAAATCTGCCCAGAAATCTTCAATGTGATGCAAATGGGCATACCTTGGTCCTAGTGCCTTCCTCACATGCCCATGTGGGTCCACCCATGGGCCAGCAGTGTGTAGGCAGAAATGGTACTTCGCCAATTCCTTCTCAGAATTCCCAATGCACTGGGAAGTTTGTAATTTGTACATTCCTTGGCCGAAGGCTAAGGGATAAGGGATCCCTACCAAATTTCTACTACCAAGGACTAAATGCACATGTTGCAACTACCAGGAGAGCTCTAACAATATGATTCGGCCATTAGGGTACCGGGGCAGCTTATTCGGCCTTTTTGTGAAACCTTGGGCATAAATATATGTGAATTTTGGGTATTGTATGAATAAGAAGGCATATTGCTTTAAGAACACACGAACACTGTGAGAGACCCTTCTCTCAAAATCCCCTCCAAGCAGCCTGATGATTTGGCCAATGAAGGCGTCGTTCACCCTGCAATACTCTTTCTTGAAGTTCCTGAAATGAAGCTGGGAATATTTGTCATAAACCTTCAATCTTCGCCTCGGCTCCTCATCGGGTGCCACAAAAATTCCACTGTATTTCCTCCACTCAGCTAGTGAGTACATGAGATAGGATGTCATATAGAACTTGGAGGTTTTCTTGACATTCATGAACTGCTCGTGGAAGCAGTCGCTTATTATGCCTCCCTAGTAGAATGAAGCTTTTGTTGTGACATCTTCATCCCCACGAAGGATCTGCTCTATCAAATACACCATCCATTTCTAAAAGTAGGTAGCAGTGGGGAGACCCATCACCTTGCTCAACATGGTGACCAAGTCATGGTAATCCTCATAGAAGTCATTGCAGAAGAGTTCTTGAGGAACCTTTGCAGTGCTACCCCTTTTCTCTTTGAGCCAGTACTAATTTATTAGCTTCTTGCAGCCCATTGGGTCATCATCCCATGTTGCTTTTCCTTCCTCCATGGTGGGCATCTCCATCTCCCCAAAGGTGCGGATGTGAAAAGTTTTAGTAATTGCCTCACCCAACATGTCGGTAAGAATGTTTCCATCCCTATCAACAATGCTTCGTGTCTGTGGCTAGTAGGCCTACCGGCAAGCCATGACCAATTCAGGGGCCATGAGGGATGGGGGGAAGCCTGCAGCTTTTGCAATTCCACTTTGTCTGATCAATCTAGCATTATCGGTCTTGGGGTGGATTCTAACCCTTTGCTTGAACTCATCAATATCGACGTGGCCGATATTGGTGCCTGTAATTTCTTCCCAGTCTGTGATGATTTTTGAATGCAAAGGCTCACCCTAGAACTCGTACTTCATTTGGTCTTTTTCCTCCTTTCCACGAGGAGTCTTGCCCGCTCTCTTCCCTTTGTCCTTCTCTATAGCGGCCCCTGAGTGTCCTGCACCCTATTCTATATAACCTGCAAATAGGGGATAATGAGTACAACCAATTATGAGAGCATTAACATTAGTCAAAATCCCATGGATGAAATCCAATTAGACAACATATAATCAATGAAATCAAATCTTTACTTCCAGATGTCGTTAGTCATTTTCTGCAGGGACTTTGGACAACTCAGGCCTAGGAGGTCGGATTTCCCTCGCAGGAACATTGTTTTGAAGGGTGAACAGTGTAGGGAAACCTGTTTTATTTCTCCCAACTTTAAATTTTGGTGGTTTCAAAGGCTCATGCAGGAGAGGGTTAAATTTGAGCACGTGGGTTGAGTTTGGTTTTCAATTTGAAGGTCATTTAGATCACTTTTGAGGCACCCGAAGATATGAGACCGGAAAGCCATCAAGGCTTTGCTATTTAGAACGGCCAAGGACGAATGGAATTCCATGGTCAGAATTCAGGGGTCCAGGACCTGGGAGGTCAAAGGATGGGCAACATAACTTTAAACTTAAAAGCATTCGAGTCTCAAGGAGCAGGAAGCCATCGAGGTTTCACTGTGTAGAGCAGCGATCGCTATGCGGAAGTCTGATGAGAGTGGCCTGGTGGGCCAAACCCAACATTGAGTCTCGCCACTAGGTTTGTCTTAAGTTTCTCTTGGTGATTCAGAGGGTGGTTACCTAAGGTTGGAAAGACGGGCATGTTCTTCCCTATTTAATTGCATGAGACGAGACGAAATCCCAATGGGCGGAGCCCGGTGAGAGCAAGGATGCTAGATTTTTCCTTCTATTAGGTCATCACAACAACTAGAGGTTCGGGACCCAGGAGGCAAGAAAATGCCACCCGACGACCGTTTGAAATGGGAAAGATGTGAAGGAACTCCGTGGACGGAGTTCCGAGGAGTGGGGACCGGGGACATCATGGAATAGTTAGTCTGTGTTTAATTCAAAATGGAAAAAGGTAAAGCAAACCCCGGTGGTCAGGTGGATGGGTTCTCCTTGCCGTCTGAAATGGAAAAAGTGATGCGGCATCCCAGGGATGGAGTTTCGCAGCAACGGGCCCGGGAAGCTTAGGCAAAGGCCGAATTTGAGGTGTTAAATTGGTTAAGTTTGTTAAGTTCTTCAGCAATTAGCCAATAGAGGCTCGGCGTCGTGGGCCCGGGATGCTGTCCCCCCGTTGGATCAGATTGTTGTTTGTGCAAGGTTTTGATGGCGACGAGTCGGCGTGGGCCTAGAGGGTGTGAAATCCCTACGCGAGGAACGGTGGCGGTGAGGTCTAGTTCTGGATTGATCTTACTAGATTCCTTTGAGGTTTTTCTAGACTTTGGGCATATGGGTTTTTTAGGGGGTGTCATGTTTTATCAAGTTGAAACATTTTAACCCACGTTTGTTCATTGTTTTAAGTGCAAAATTACAAAAAACCTCACAGGAGGGCGGATGGAAAACCTACCTCGGAAGTCCGATGAGGGAAGATGTGAAATCCACTAAGGACGGACAAATGATGATCACGGACACGAGGGCGGCAGGCGACAAATGCACTGAACTCCTTAGAAAGCACTCTAAACTCCTCTGGAAAACCTAACAAATGAAAATGATAGGTCAACCCATATATTTATACCCCAATATGAATTTAATACCCTCATTTAATGCCTGTACGGATGACAGGATGGTTGGTGGATTCAAATCCCGGACGACGGCGAGAGGTCCGGGGCCCGAGGACCGGAAAGATGCAACCCTGCAGCCACCTCAAAGTTCATTTACAAATCGTCGACAAAGGGGAACCCAGGGCCTGGAAGGTGGAGAGACACTGCAAGTTGGCGGTCAGAAATGGTGAAGATGGAACAGAGTTCTAGGGATGAAATTTTGGAGGGGTGGGCCCGGGATGGTCAAGGACAATGCAATTTCATCATAAGTTAAATAGGGCGACGAATGAGGACCCAAATTTTGGGGCCCGGGGAGGCAAAAGCCTTCCGTAGTTCAAAATAGCGAATTCCAAGAGGAATCCCGACTAGGGAAACCCGGCGAGGTGGGCCCGCCAGGCCCCAAGGCCACTAGCAGAAGGAAACTACCAAGGAGATTCTTCAAGGATCTAGGACCTAACCAAGATGGAGGAGATGAAACATGGTCAACTAAAAATGTGACTTTGGAGGTACGCTGACCATCTAGGACACCAAAATGGGGGCGCACAAAATGAGGTGGCGACAAAACGACCTGGAAAGGCAAAATGAAAGAGGGTCTCTATTCCGAACGAGGCATGTGTGTTGAGGGCACAACAAGACCTAAATTCACATTACATGAAACGTGTAAAAAGTTTGGTCCAAAATCAAATTTATTGCCGCCAATAGAGCATGATGTTGTGCTCTACTACAGGGACCTTAATCAAGTCCTATCTTAACACCACACCTATGATTTGAATTCTGCTTGCAACTAGTTGTTACCACATAGGCCAAGAACACTAACTGGATGACAGAAATACATAGAGAACCTTCTATCACTTCAAACTATTTGTATGCTAAACATATCCTTTGGAAACTCTATAATATGATAGAAAAAGTGTATGCATATGCTCCTTTCAAACTGCAGAGCCTACAATGTCTCCAAAAGAGAGACCTAAGAAACACTAAACCTAATAAATATTGGGAAAAAACATTTTGGTACATTCCTCTGGACCACCACTATCATAGTGAGTAGATAAATGCAAGATATTGCAAGCATACAGTAATCACACCAACCTCCAAAAGGTAGTCATGTCTCAATAAAACTAATAGTGATATAATTGATAAGACTTCTGATACACAACATACAACCAGAAATATAGCATATATTTATGCAAATCTTTGCAACTTAAAATGATAAGTCAAGGGGAATATAATGATAATTCAAGTACTCCTACAATCTTCTTCATCAATGATAACCTTTGACATCAATGACAACCTATGTCCAATAGGTTTAACCCCAAATTTGTGGAGAATACCAAGGTTATTTTGAAACTATTGAAAAGGGGGGGGGGTTAATCATACAAGAAAAGTACTACCTAATGCATTTGTGTAAATAAAAGATGTTGGAGTTAAAATGACAGTGAGAGGGGGGGGGGGTGAATCAGTGTCTTAACAGATTTGACCAATTTTCACAAATTCAAAAACCATAGCTCAGATATTATCTCAATATACTTTGATTAATGCATTCATGAGTTGAATGTAATCATTCAAAAACAGAATTGAGAAAAGTAATAACCAAACAGTGAACTGAAATAATCAACAACACAGTAAAGCAAAGGGAACTCGGAAGAACAAGAAGACTCAAGATTTTACCGAGTGGAAAACTCTCTTGGGGTATAAAAACCACTCCCTAAATGCCTTCCAGGCTTAATCTTTTAAACAAAAGTTCACAATGCCTTATAGGCTAATCTTTTAGCACCCACTCAAGGAGCACCAACCCCTCATTTAGAGATATCTATCTCAAGGAGTACCAACCCCTCAAATTATACATTTGAACAAATAAAAATATCTCAGAGGATCTCTCTGTTTTCAGTCAAGCTCATAACTCTCTATTTTTCTCATCTACCTAATACATTTTTGATACAGCCAATAAAACAATATTCCCGGATTAAAATCAGAGAGCTTTTACTGTTTTCAACGCTGGTATTTATTTACATTTCAAGTATGTCTATTGTGAAGAAATCTTCAAAAAAAACATTTTTCACAAGATTCTCAGATTCTCTTGTTGTTTTTTGAATATAAAGCTGAATACTGATAGACTGTTGATGATGATATAAATCAAGAGTAATGCTTATCCAAAGAGCTGCAAATCATCCATTAAATCAAAAATGCAACAGCTCAGAAAGAAACTCAATGAATATTCTGTTATGTAACCATTCTGAGATTTGATGTCAATCCATGATGACGACCGTTGTGTTTTCAGTCTTCATTAACTATTCGCTGAGACAACCAAATAGTTCTGCCGAAGGAAATTGCACCGCCAGACATTCCTCTTAGTTAACGCTTTCGCCATAACCCATCAGATTCAGGAAGAACACATAGTGAATACATCATGTCTCATCGATAGGCTTCCTTAGAGTATTATTCATTCGCTGAGACATCAGCAAGTCTCTCACTGAGATCTCCTTTAGTTTCATTCACTATCGCTGTGACTAAATGATATCGGAGAGACCTCTTGTAGACTTCATAATGTTTTACCAAGAGTCACTTGATACACATTGTCACCATGACAATTCAATACCTATGCCGAAGACCTTTGACATTTCCAAGTCGCCAAGACAATACATAGTCAGGGAGACACTATATAGACTGCCCCTTGTTTTTCCGAAACATCCTGAGCTCACAATAGATCTCCAAGACATTAAAGTTCTCACACCGACAGAAACCTTTTTCCTTATGTGCATCGCTATAACATTATGATATCAGGGAGACCTCCTATAGAGTACACCATGTCTTTTTGAAAGTCTTCAACCACTTGTGTGTCACTGTGACATTATACTATTGGGGAGACGTTATATAGCCAACATTGAGTTTCACCGATGGGCTTGTTCGCTGTAACATAAAGGTTCTCTTGATACACCCTTCTATCTTATGAGGGTCGCTATAACATACCAATTTCAGGGAGACCTCTCAACGAAAGCTTGAGTCATACCAAAAAACTTCACTCACTCGGAGTCACTGAGAAAGGATAGATCCTATGCCGACAAAGTTCTTTTGTGTTCCATCGGTGAGACCAGAGGTCACTCGCCGAAACCTCTCGCCGAAAACCCTAGCTCTTACGGAAGAGACTACCTTTATTTTTTGGGTCGGTGTAACAAATTGAATTTGCCAAGACCATATAACGACGCCACAACTCTCGCCAATAGACTTCCACATGCACTAGTCAGGGAGACAATATGATTTCGCTATGACCTCAGCCCGACGGCCAAACTCATGCCGGTATACTTATTCTGAAGCGGGTTGGGGAGACATAATGAAATCGATAAGACCTTATCCCGACGGTATAACATATGTCGATAGAGAACACTTTCTATCACCGAAACAAAAGAGAAGTCTTGCCGATAGCAGCCTGTAAGATAAATTCAATCGCCGTGACATCAAAAATGTCTTGCCGATAGGCAACTCAGACATTTCAAAGTGGATCGGGGAGACCTTGCCATTCTGACTCCAATAAGAGTAAGCATGAAAGAGAAACAACCAATACCTGTGATATGCAAGGAGAACCATCCTGAGATAGATCATCAATGAGAACAAACTGAAAGAGATTTTTTCATCAAGGAGAAACTGTAAACACAACTGAGATCCAACAAACTCCCCCTTTGTCCTTGATGGCAAAACACAAATGACTCTCCCCCTTTTTTCCTCAAGGCAAAGAATAGAAGAAAATGTGCATTGCCATAGCACAACTGAGTCAACCAAAAATACCATTAGAAACAGCTGCAAAAAGAGTAACAGTGCAACAACCAAGATTGTAGGAGAGCTTTAAGTGAATCAAAACATATAACATGCTCCCCCTAAGCCAATGCTAGTAAAATCAGAGAAGTAAAGATTGAGAGATAACTCCCAATCGAAGTCTCAACCTTTCAAACAACTTTTTAGCTAAGGGCTTAGTAAAATTATCAACCACCTGATCTTGAGATCCAACAAACTATAAGCAGACTTCATTAGCCAAAGCCTTTTCTCAAAGAAAGTGAAACTTGATAGCAATATGTTTAGTGCGAGAGTGCAAAATAGGATTTTTGGAGATACTTATTGCACTTGTGTTATCACAGAGAATAGAAATAGGTTTAGGAATTCCAATACCCATAATAGATAGAGTTTGACTCATCCAAAGAACTTGAGTATAGCATGAAGTGGAAACAATGTATTCTACTTCAACAGTAGAGAGAAACAGATTGTTGTTTCTTGTTGTGCCATGCCACTAAATGATCACCAAGAAAGAATGCGGCACCACTGGTGCTTTTCCTATCATCCAAACAACCAGCCCAGTCAGCATCAGTATATGAAATCAATGAAAAATCATTGCTTCTAGGATACCAAAGACCATAATTAAGAGTTCCCTAAATATATTTAAAAATCCTTTTAACAATAGTGACATGGGATTCTTTAGGTGATGCCTAAAACCGTGCAACAGTGCAAACTGCCTGCATAATGTCAGGTCTAGAGGTTGTTAAATATAACAGACTACCAATCATTAATCTATATTCAGTTTGATTTGTATCAGGGGAATCATCAATCTTAGTAAGTTTGCATCCAGTAATCATTGGAGTGCTAACTAGATGGCATTCATCCATCTGAAATTTCTTAAGCATCTCTCTAGCATACTTGGTTTGATAAAGAAATATTCCATTTTCACGTTGAGAGATTTGAAGACCCAAGAATAAATTTAATTCTCCTAATAATGACATTTCAAATTCAGATTCCATTAGCTGAGAGAATTTTTTACTTAATGTAACATTGTTGCAGCCAAAGATAGTGTCATCAATGTAAATTTCAACAACCAGAATATCAAAACCTTCAGTTTGAACATAAAGATTGCTATCTACACCTCCTCTAACAAAACCATTTGAAAGCAAATGACTGTCACGCCTAGAGTACCAAGCTCTAGGTGCTTGTTTTAAGCCATAGAGGGCCTTTTTCAATCTGTAAACATGATCAGGCTTATCTTTGCACATAAATCCTTCAAGTTGTTCAACATAGACCTCTTCATCTAAATAGCCATTTAAAAAAGAAATTTTGACATCCATTTGATAAACAGTAAAGTCTTTATAAATAGAATAAGCCAAGAATATTCTGATAGATTCTAATCTAGCAACGGGTGCAAAGGTTTCACCAAAATCAATACCTTCTTGTTGAGCATAGCCTTTGCAGACAAATCTTGTTTTGTTGCGAATGACATTACCATTTTCATCAAGCTTGTTTCTGTATATCCATTTGCCTCCAATGACATTCTTGTCATCTAGTCTTGGGACTAACTCCCAAGTCTAATTTTTCTCAATTTGATCAATTTCTTCCTGCATAACATTAAGCCAGGATGAGTCTGTGAGAGCTTCATTAAAAAATTTAGGCTCAAACTAAGTAACTAGACAGAAAGCTATTTGTGCCTTTTCATCAGATTCTGCAGCCTTTCTTCTAGTTTGAACTCCTACATTTTTATCCCCAATAATCTGATCTTTGGGGTGATATTTAGTTAGAGATTTTGATGCAACCTTTTCAAGACTTGTTGTTTCATTTCTAGGGCTTGTTGACTCAGTTCCTTCTGAAATTATTTCTAGTTCAAGTTCTTCTTCCTCATTATCCTGCAAAGATTCAGCATACAAATGTGATCTCTCATCAAATTTTACATTAACAACTTCAACAATCTTGTTAAGCCTTTTGTTAAGGAATTTATAAGCTTTGTTGTGAGTTGAGTATCCCAAAAAGATACCCTCATCACTCTTTTATTGAAAACTCCCAAGGTTATCATCATCCTTTTTGATAAAAAACTTACTTCCAAAAATTTTAAAGTATTTGACATAAGTAGTTCTTCCATACCACAGTTCATAAGGACTGTGTTTAGATTTCACTCTAATTTGCACTCTATTCAAAATGTATACAGTTGTATGAACAACTTCTTTCCAGTACATATCAGGCAACTTAGTTTTATCTAACATTGTTCTAGCCATTTCTTTTACAGTTCAATTTTTACGTTCAACTACCCCATTTTGTTGAGGTGTTTTTGTTGCAGCATACTGTCTTTTAATGTCGTGCTATTCACAGTAATCAATAAACTCTTGAGAAGTGAACTTGCCTCCTTTGTCAGATCGTAGACATTTAAGTTTCAAATCAGATTCCTTCTCAACCAATTTATGAAAGATTTTAAACCTTTCAAATGCTTCCGATTTGTGCTTAAGAAATGTGACCCAAACCATTCTAGTATAATCATCCACAAATAGCATAAAGTACCTTTCACCATTAATAGACCTTGTTCTGGTTGGTCCACATAAATCAGTGTGCACAAGTTGTAAAGGTTTTGAAGAAGAATGTTCTTTTGTTTTGAAGCTGATTTTATTATGTTTGCCACTTAGACATTCTTTGCACACATAATTTTTCGGCTTGTTAAGGATTGGTAAACCTCTAACATTCTGATTCTTACTTATTCTAACTAGATTTCAAAGTTTATGTGTCCTAATCTTTTATGCCATAACCATCTTTCTTCAATTTGGCTCATTAAACACATACCTTGATTATTGTCATTGCTTGATGTGTCGAGAAGATTGTACACATTTCCTTTTCTCCTCCTTCCAGCTGCAATAGCCTTTCCTAGCTTGTTTTTAATCTCACATCCCTGCGAAGTGAAAAGAACATGATAACCACTATCATAGATTTGACTAACATTTAGAAGATTGTGCTTGAGACCTTCCACATAGTACACATTATAGATAGGAATGTCTTCATTCAGAAGAAGTGAACCTCTACCTTTAATTTCAATACCAGAGTTATCACCAAACTTAACATATCCACCTATATAATCTTCAAGATTTACAAACTTATCCTTATCGCCAGTCATATGGTTAGAACATCCACTATCCAGGACCCATAAGTCCTTTTTCTTGGAATGAAAAGTTGTTTGAACCAACATAGTTTGCTCAATGTTGTTGGCAGTCTTAGGTTTCCAAACCTTTTTAATTTTTTGTTGTTTAGATTGCATATTAGTTTTGCACTGTTTGACAGAATGTCCCAAGGCATTGCATTTAAAACATCTGATTTGTCTAACAAAACCATAGTGTTTCCTAAGACCAAACCTGGGTATTCTAGGATTCATAAGCCTGCAAGTGCTCACCTTATGGCCAAATTTGTTGCAAAAAAAACAATAACCATAGAAGAAAGGATTGACTATGTATGAAGATCTATTACCTCTTAAAGACTGAACATGATCCTTACCAAATTCTGAGTGATTTGAACCTGAACCTTTGACTTCAAAAGAGGGGTTTTGTTTTGCATGGTCAATTGAGCATTCACCCTTTTCAAAACCAACACCAGTTTTATCTTTGTACATATTCTGCTTGCTGAGCATCTCATTCAGTTTTAGAGTGCTTTCATATTTTTCAATTTCATTCCTAAGACAGACTACTTCTTGTTCCAGTTTTTGAATTTTTTGATCTTTGCAACTTACAGTCTCTCAAAGACAGTCTTCAACTCTTTTAGCTCTTCAAGCTGAGTTTTCAGAGAGACTATTTCTTGATCTAGTTTATGTTCTTGAGCAAGAATTTTTTTTTGAGTTTTTTGATCTCTTGTAAAGCACATTTTAGCTCACTTTCAAGATCTACTTCACCTTCTTCAATGTCAATGGTGTTTGTATCAAATTGCTGAGTGATTTCAGCCATGAACAAAGTTTCATCTTCTTCAGCTGATGAATCTTCAGACTCAATATCAGATTCATCCTTACTAAATAGACTTTTCTTCTTTTTGAAATAGAAGTTTCGATTAGGTTTGAAGGCCTTCTTCATAGGCTATTTTTCAGTTGTCTCGTTGTCACAGATTTGATCATCATAGGGACACTTTGCAGCAAAGTGACCTATTTTGCCACAATTAAAACATTTAAAGGGAAGTTTTCCCTTATATTTTCTTGATCCCTTTTTAAATCTTCTAACAAAATGGGATTCTTTAGAATCAAACAACTCTGATTCACTGACTTCGACTTTTTCTTTCTTTTTAGTTTTAAAGGCAGTTTCTTTTCCTATTGAAATGTTTTTGCTAGTTCTCATTTCATAGGCAGTAAGTATTCCTTGAAGGTTGTCTAAGGTAAGCTTATCAAAGTGTTTCTTTTCTTCTAGGGCCGAAACCTTAGATTCAAATTTGGATGGTAAGGTTCTAACAACCTTTGTGACCACATCAAATTCATTAACCTCTTGACCTAGACCTTTCATTGAATTGACAACTTCATCAACTCTTAGGAAATATTCAGCCACTTTTTCATCATCCTTCATTTTCAAATCCTCAAACTGATGTTTGAGTGTAATGATTTTTGACAGTTTGACTTTCTCATTCCCTTGATATATAGTTTCAATTTTTTCCCAAATTCCATGAGTAGATTTGCAATGCATGACTTTAATGAACACATCTTTAGTTAACCCACACAAGAGGGCATGCTTAGCTCTAGCATTTGTTTCATACTTCTTCTTTTCAGTAGCATCAGTGGGAATAGTGGCTGGTACATTGTAATCTTCTAAAACAATGCTCCAAACATCAACATCAAAAGAAACAAGAAAAGCTTCCATTCTAATTCTCCAGAACACATAATCAGTTCCATCAAATAACGGAGCTCTGGATACAGAGGCACCGTCTTGAGAATGTGCCATTAAAAACAAACTCCAAGACCAAGATCAATCCAAGGTAATTAAACCTATTAGAGGATCCTACGCTCTGATACCAATTGTTGGAGTTAAAATGACACTGAGAGGGGGGGGTGAATGAGTGTCTTAAAAGATTTGACCAATTTTCACAAATTCAAAAACCATAGCTCAGATATTATCTCAATATACTCTGATTAATGCATTCATGAGTTGAATGTAATCATTCAAAAATAGAATTGAGAAAAGTAATAACCAAACAGTGAACTGAAATAATCAACAACATAGTAAAGCAAAGGGAACTCAGAAGAACAAGAAGACTAAAGATTTTACCAAGTGGAAAACCCTCCTGGGGTATAAAAACCACTCCCTAAATGCCTTCCAGGCTTAATATTTTAAACAAAAGTTCACAATGCCTTATAGGCTAATCTTTTAGCACCCACTCAAGGAGCACCAACCCCTCATTTAGAGATATCTATCTCAAGGAGTACCAACCCCTCAAATTATACATTTGAACAAATAAAAATATCTCAGAGGATCTCTCTGTTTTCCGTCAAGCTCATAACTCTCTGTTTTTCTCATCTACCTAATACATTTTTGATATAGCCAATAAAACAATATTCTCGAATTACAATCAAAGAGCTTTTACTATTTTCAACGTTGGTATTTATTTACATTTCAAGTATGTCTATTGTGAAGAAATCTTTAAAAAAAACATTTTTCACAAGATTCTCAAATTCTCTTGCTAATTTTTGAATATAAAGCTGAATACTGACAGACTGTCAATGATGATATAAATCAAGAGTAATGCTTATCCAGAGAGCTGCAAATCATCCATTAAATCAAAAATGCAACAGCTCAGAAAGAAACTCAATGAATATTTTGTTATGTAACCATTCTGAGATTTGATGTCAATCCATGATGACGACCACTGTGTTTTGAGTCTTCGTTAACTATTCACTGAGACAACCAGATAGTTCTGCTGAAGGCAATTGCACCACCAGACATTCCTCTTAGTTAACGCTTTCGCCATAACCCATCAGAGTTGGGAAGAACACATAGCGAATACATCATGTCTCATCGATAGGCTTCCTTAGATTATTATTCATTCGCTAAGACATCAACAAGTCTCTCACTGAGATCTCCTTTAGTTTCATTCACTATTGTTGTGACTAAACGATATCGGAGAGACCTCTTGTAGACTTCATAATGTTTTACCAAGAGTCACTTGATACACATTGTCACCGTGACAATTCAATACCTATGCCGAAGACCTTTGAAATTTCCAAGTCGCCAAGACAATACATAGTTGGGGAGACACTATATAGACTATCCCTTGTTTTGCCGAAACATCCCGAGCTCACAATAGATCACCAAGACATTAAAGTTCTCACACCAACAGAAACCTTTTTCCTTATGTGCATCGCTATAACATTATGATATCAGGGAGAACTCCTATAGAGCACACCATGTATTTCTGAAAGTCTTCAACCACTTGTGTGTCACTGTGACATTATATTGTCGGGGAGACATTATATAGGCAACATTGAGTTTCACCGATGGGCTTGTTCGTTGTAACATAAAGGTTCTCTTGCCGATGCACCCTTCTATCTTATGAGGGTCGCTATAACATACTAATATCGGGGAGACCTCTCAATGAAATCTTGAGTCATACCAAAAAACTTCATTCACTCGGAGTCGCTGAGACAGGATAGATCCTATGCCGACAAAGTTCTTTTGTGTTCCATCAGTGAGACTGGAGATCACTCGTCGAGACCTCTTGTCAAAAACCCTAGCTCTTACCGAAGAGACTACCTTTTATGTTTTCGGTCGGTGTAACAAATCGAATTCGCCAAGACCATATAATGACGCCACAACTCTCGCCGATAGACTTCCACATGCACTAGTCAGGGAGACAATATGATTTCACTATGACCTCAGCCCAACGGCCAAACTCATGCCGATATACTTATTCTGAAGCGGGTCGGGGAGACATAATGAAATCGATAAGACCTTATCCCGACGGTATAACATATGCCGATAGAGAACACTTTTTGTCACCGAAACAAAAGAGAAGTCTTTCCGACAGTAGCTTGTAAGATAAATTCAATCGCCATGACATCTGAAATGTCTTGCCGATAAGCAACCCAGACATTTCAAAGTGGATCGGGGAGACCCTGCCATTCTCACTCCGATAAGAGTAAGCCTGAAAGAGAAACAACCAATACCTGTGATATGCAAGGAGAACCATTCTGAGACGGATCATCAATGAGAACAAACTGAAAGAGATTTTGTCATCAAGGACAAACTATAAACACAACTGAGATCCAACAAAAGAAGCATTTAAGTAGGCACCAATCTTGGAAATTGTAGATTATTTTATGACTTTCAAATTTTTCTCCTTTGCATCATTTTATACCATAGTTATCCTATTGTAGAAGAATAAATATGGATGCAAGAAACACATTACCTTTTTCAAAAAAATCCTTGCAAAGAATGGAACTAAATTATTCAATTATGGGAAAACATGCATATGCACTTCTTAATGTTGTTAAAAGTTACAATTCATCTTTTGTAGGCATAGAAATTATTGCTAATGTGCTACACAATTGTGAAAGATATCTTCACTTAATAATAAGCCTCTAGAAAAAGGTGCATATGGATCAACAAGATTTTAGAATATAGCATGGAGGTGAAGTCAACAAAACTAGTTTGAGGACAAGGCCTAGCCAAGCTTATTATAGCAACAAACCTAGATGTGGAAAAGCTATATGATGTGAGTGTCGATCTCAAAATCATTTCTTGTCCTTTAAAATATAACCCATGGTACAAGGAGGTGGTATTTTACTTAGGAAACATGAACTTCCTGTTGTGCATTTTTCGCACACACGCCCCACTAAAAGCAGGGACCCTCTTTTTGCTTTATTTTTGCTTTCCTAGGGTCCTAAATTTATCCCCTTAAGGGATAAGTCCCTTGATCTTGGTCTTGGATCACCAATGTGCATTAATGAACTTTCTCTTTGAGGTGCTCTCTTGCAATTGAAAGTTATGAATTACCCTAAGAAGTCACCTTCAGACCCAAAATTCTGAAAATTGGGAAAAATTGGTTAAGTATGGGAAACTTTTGGAAAATCTCAGCAATCTCGGATTACCCGAACCATAATCCGGTCAGATAATCTGTGGTACCTCAAATTATCCAAAGTCCACCCTCTCTGCCTATCCCCAAAATCCGCATCCGAGTTGCATTTCTAAAAAAGGGAAAAATGTCTTATCGGTCATTTATTGAGGTCATTAATGGCACTAATTTGGTTTTATATTTGATTTTTCCCCTCATTCTGCACATTTACATTTGGAGAAGTTTAAAAAAATTCTAGCATCCTTTGTTGTGCATCAAATCCTGGCATTGTCGAGAAGATTGCTCATTTAAATTCAAGATCACCATCAGATTTCTTTGCTTTCATTGATTTGCTCGGTATCTTTTCTAGGGTTTTTGTGATTAAAGGTATTGTTTTGATTTCATTCTCTTTCTTGGCTTCCATTCTTAGTCACATTCGTGGATTCTTGGGTAATGAAATGAAGATGCATGCATCCTAAGGTCATATTCATCCAGTCTTCGCATTGATCATGATCTATGTGGCGTGGATTCAGTTTCTAGATTGCACTACGATTTCTAGGGCATAAAGATAGGGCATGATAGGGTTTTTTTATGGTGTTTTCTGCACAGCAACAACTCAGACAAGATACAAGTATCCTATCTCTCTTGAAAGGTAAATCTCTATCAGCAAGCCTCAAGAGATAACCCCAAGGTCTCTAATGTCAGGTCTCGACAATGCATAAACAGCTCAGATAATATGTGAAAATGTTGGTAATCACAAGGGGCCTTACAAATGAATAATGTTGGAAGTATACTTTCATCAGATGCAACAGTATGGTGATGCTTTTAATCCTAAAACTAACCCAGATTCAAAATAAATAGCAAAAGAGATAAGGGTTGAGAGAGATTCAACTCTAAACTAGCTCCTAAGATAAATCACAATAATGATGAATGCTACAAATGGATAGATCTCTAATAAAACCAATCTCTGCTTGATCAAGGACAAGCCCACAACTCTGCAGAAATGGTGCAATCTTCTAAGGAAACTGAAGATTTTCATACTATGAATACTCATCCACATACCCAATAACTGGCGTAATGTAAACAAGCATCCACCGTTGAACTTAGCACAAAATAAGGCCCATACTAACTTTACACAACAAATTACAATCAGCAAATTGCTAAAAGTATGGACCGGAGATCGATCAACATCATTAACATTTTACCATTATTGCAAAAGAACTGAAATCTAACATCTAACATTAAGAATTAAGAACAAGAAACCATAAATTGTCAAAGTGTAACACAAATCTTGCCAAATCAACAATCCAATTGCATTAACTTCTCCAGCATTACATAACAATTTCTAGTCTCTTTCCTCTCCTACAGCTACTATCTTGCATAATCTAACTCCTAACTTAGCCAATTTTGGCTTCTAATCAGCTCTTATAACCTAGTCTTACCTCTTACAAATGAGAAGGCACTGGCTTTTTATAGAAAATTACATTTTGAATCAAAGCCCGGGATTAAATCAATCCAATGGCACAAATTACACCTCTAGAAACATCCAACAGTTAAATTTAATTTGAGAGCTCGTGGTACATCATCATCCAATTGCATAAAAGAAGTTACATCATGGAACAATGAGAAAACGATATTATGTCAACTTGTCATTAATGAAAATTTTGATTGGATGATGAAATCAACTTCACATGTCTTCCAGAAACCCCTTCCAGCTATAGACAGTTTGGGCACAGATTCTTATGAATTGAACTCTTCCATATTTCCCTTTTGGCACAAATCCATATGCAAGTTCCCCTTTTTGATATTTATTTAATCCTAAAAAACAGATATCATCATTAGTAGCTCACATGTTAAAAAATTTAATCCAAATTAAACTTGAATAAAAATTTTGCCTTTTAAAAAAACTTACATTTTTTAATGGGAACTTTCCATTTTCGAAAAAATTTCCATTTTTGGGAATTTTTATTTTCAAAATTTCTATCCATCTCAAGAATTTCATTTTCGAACATTTTAAAATTTCAAGGAAAAAAATGCATTTCGGAAAAAAAATCATTTTTTGAAAAATCCATTTTGGAACCATTTTTGGAAATGTTTAGGTTTTGAGGGGGTCAAGGAATTTAGGGAAAATCCTTCAGGGACGAAATTTCCTGAATTCCCTACAGGGTCGAAATCCCCTAAACCTCATAACTTTTTTTCTAGAAGGAATTTTCAAAAAGTTCAAAAAGCAACTCTACCTAATTTTTCATCCTCTATCCACAGGTACAAAAAATATTTACATATAGCATTGAAAATTCACTTCAAAATCCCCATTTTCAAATTCCAAGACAAGAAAATTTCCCCTAGAGCCTCAAAATATTGTCCCCATCAAGCCCAGTCTAGACTTAATCCCAAAATAACCTCCCAAGAAGAGAAAAACCAAAATTTGACCAAGCCAAGAGGTAGAGACGCAAAAGAAAAAAGAGGGTCCCCACCTTCGATGGGGCGTGTGTGTGAAAATTGCACAACAGGGTTCTTGTTTTGAAAGATCCAGAGAAAGTGTGTTGAAGAGCTCCTCTATTTTAAGTTTTGCGCATCAAATTTATGCTAGAAAATGAATTCACTCCTCCATTTCATTGTGCTTAAACTCTAGGAAAAGAAAATTCTCACTCGATGTGTTGAAAATGAACATGACTATTTAAATCTTTAAGACATTACAAGAAATCGCTTGAATCCTAGCTTGAAACTATTTGAACAAGTGATTCATCAGACTATTTGACCAAATTTGTGAACTCAACTCGAAAAATCCTTGAACTTAGCGATTTCTAACTGCCCAAAAAAATCTTGGTGAATCCAAGCAAGCTCAAATTACCCAAGCCTTAATCCACTCGGATTAGCTGAGGGTCCTTTATCGTTTGATGAGTTTGGCATGGTTTCGATAATTCCACCCGATCGCAGATTTTCCAAACTCCAGATAATCCTAGGAAGGTCGGAGTTTCTGATTTCTTCCTAAATTGATGGTTAATGCTTTTCACAATGAAGTTGATGCATGAATAGGCTTTTGTTTGGATGATTTAATGTTCCATGCCTTTAGTTCATGATATAAATTTGAGTTGTTTGCACCCATGTAGATGACTTCAATAAATTCTAGCAAGGTTGGATTGACCGAACCTTAATTTGTTCAGAAAATCCGACCAAGCTCGAATTCTTAGAACTTTTTGTTTTGAGCTTAAATTCAATATTTAAATGGTTCATGTTGAATGTTGATGGTTGTTCATGGGAATTCATGTGCTTTAATGATGGGATTAGCTTCATTTATCATTGTCATATGTTATGATAGTTCTTTCTTTCTAGTAATTATGGCTTTGTGTTAACAGATGTAGGCAGTAGAGAGTCCTGATAAGACAACAAAGAACAAGGCTGCTCTGTAACAAGAAGAAGTTAGGAAGAGGCAAGAGAGAATGAAATATGATTTCAAGGGCATCTAGCCTGAGACTAAGATTGCCTCTACATGGTTAAGGATTGCGGACACTAACATGGGTCACGTAGATTATGATGATTTCCACCAAAGAATGTTTGGGAAGGCACCTACTGAGCATGCACAAAAGATTACCCATACAAGACTAGCACAAGCAGCAGACTTTCCACCCACACAACTATTCCTGGAGTTAGTTTTGGAGTGTGCAAGGAATTATGATCCTAGGAAAAGGATCATTTTTGGTCCTCAAGGCAGAGTAATGGCCAATCTAACTGAGGAGTCAATTGCAGGAGTCTTCAACATTTCCTCCCACCACAAGTTGATTGAAGAAATAAACATTGGGGAGTTTACTAAATTTTATGAGGAAGACCCCAATCAAGCTTTGGAGATAATGAACAATGCTTGGATCTTGAAGCCAAAACCACATTATTCAAATTTTCCCAGGAAATTGCATAGGAGTGATTTCAAGCAAGAATACAATGATATTATAACTTTCCTGGGTAGTCATGGGAGTGGAGGAGGCACATATATTCCAACCTTGGATGTTTCACCCTATCGATCAGATTGTTTCCAACAAGCATTATCATTGAGCAAGGATCATCAACAACAACATAGATGCCCAATTGAGGAGTTTGCAAGAGACTAACAAGTTCACCATGTCCTCATATTTGAAATATATCCTAGAGAACAACAACAAATACAAGGGTCTCAGCTATAAAGGAGTCTTGGGGTAGGACAAAATATGGGAGGTATATCCCCAGTTACAACATAAAACATCAAATTATAGAAGGGCCAATGATGCCTTCTTCATGTACATTCCTATATTATTATAAGATGCCCTTCACATGAGGATCTCTGTAGATGCAATGGATCTGATAAAGAATTATGGCCAGTGGTTTATTCAGTTCCAAAGGTTTACTTATATCAAATTGCAAGGATCACCAATCATTCCTTTCATGTAACCAAGGAATCCCACCAAAAAGATCATCCTTTTGGAATTGACTAAACAGATGGTTTCTTTTGAAGAAATACTACAGAGAGGAAACATAAAGAAGAAGGTATTGGAATTAGAATTCCCATTAAGAGTAGGAGTATTGGAAGCCTACCCCTCCATCCAGAGTGCCCAGCATTTTGAGAAGGAAATGATACAATTTGAGTTATACTCCCATACTAACAAAGAAAATTTTGATCCTTATGGAAAGGTTGCCAAGCAATAAAATAGGACTTTCAGGTATAAAGATCATATTGAAGATTATTGGGCTAATTGTAAAGATGGGTGGGAGGTCATCAGGAGAAGATTCTTTAGGCTGCCATTGAAGTTGATCAGATTAAACAGAGTTGTAGAAGTACCAGATCAAATGGAAGATGATGAAGCAAATCTCTTGCAGCATCATGACTATGAGCCATATAAGAATAGGCCTTTGCCTCCAATTAATTGGTCTAAGGAGGAGGTTACAGATCTAAATCAACTCACAGATCTAGTCAAGAAGTATTCTAGACTATGGGTTGAACATCAAGTTTTGGAATTGGAAGCAGATGGTGTTAAACTCACCTATGATCTAATGGGAGATATGGAATCCCATGATGAAGAGGAATTTGAAGTTAATAAACAGGATGATGCCATTGAGCAGGGTGATGAGGGGGCCATCCAAGAGACAATGTCAATAAAAAGAAGAACTAGGAGCCAAGGGAAACAAAAGAAGGTTCCTCAGCCTGGTACTCATGTTGAAACAAGGGAGACATCATAGCTAGTAAGGAAAAGAAGAATAATGACTGAGAGGCAGAACGCTGCAAAAGCCATGAAGAATGTAACTACTACAGATGCCCCTTCAGTAGAAAAAGTGATAGAATTGGAAAGTTCGGGGAAGAAACCCCAATTTTATGTGAGGAGACATTCTCTGAAGCAGAAGGCTTCCCAAATAGAGCAAAAAAAGGTAGTCGACGAAGAGCTACCAAATGAAGAGGCACCTATGGATGATCTTGAAAAGAGAGAAGCTACAGGAAATGTTTCCCCCATTCCCTCTCCACATTCTCACCAAGATGTGCAAATTGATGAAGAGGCCCTTTCGGAGGAAGGCAACATATCAAACAACCCTAAGCAGTTAAATGAAGAAGATGATAAAATCTCTACTCTTGATAGTGGAGAGTGGAGAGAATATGTCAAAGAAATGAAACAATCAACTTCAGGGGCCGAGAGAAAGAACATAAAGTCAGATGTTGTACAGGGAAAAGCTTCAAGGTCTTGTGAGAAGGTAGTAGTGGATGAACCTCAGAGTAATCCTGGAGAAGAAGCTTAACCAAAGGTTGAAGGAAATGTTGAGATAAATGTGGTAGATAGACTTGCAAAGGAAGTGGCAACTGAGGCCCCCACAACTCCAAATTGGTTTGAAAAGAGACTAAGCAAAAATCCAATCATTGTACAAGAAGAAACACCAAGTTGAGACAAACTATTGGATCAATTTGGACAACCCAAACAGAGGAAGAGGGTCGAGACTGTGTCTACAATTACAAGGGATGAATTCAATGATAGGATGGTTCACGTAGCAGTCCCTCCTTCAAACAAGTTCAAGGATGAGGTCAAACCTTCATATTACAAGGTACAAACCATCAACTTGGGACCTACAAATAAAGATCAAGAGAAGGAGGAATTTCAAGAGTCTTCTCAAGCCATCTTGAGGAGATTGGATAAGGAGACAGAAGAAAAGGAGAAGTTGCAAAAGAGGTTGGATGATGTATACATGTATGTGCAACATTTGATGAAGCCTCTACAAACCATGGGTAGTGAGGGAATGTTTCCATAAGGCCTATTGCCTAAGGAAGCAGTTGATGAAATTGAAAAAATGAAATCCTCTATACAGTGCACTTAGAATTGGTTGCAGGATGTCAACAGCAAAGGAGATGAGGCAATTGTGCAGATCTTGAAGATATACAATAATGCTTCCAATTTTTTGGAGCATATTTCATAGGTTATTACAGATTGCAAGAATATTAATGAGACAATTAATAATGAAATTTTGCAGATTTCCAAGAATGAGCTGGCTAGGTTGGATTTCCTTTCCAAGGATGAAATTAGCAAGGTAAAAGAATGGATTGAGGTCTAGAATTATAGAAAGGAGATTTTATCCAAGGTCATGAAGAAAATAACAAAAATACAAGGTAAGGTGAAAGAAATAAATGATAGTTGTATTAGTTTCTTAGAAATAATGACTGGAAGGAAGAAGTTTGGCCAAAAGAATATGAATGTCAGCAAATTATAGAGTTGGTGGCATGAAATATATGCTCATTCTAATGGTGACCTCATTTCTAAGGAAAATCTGGAGGATGTTGCCATATATATTTCAAAATTGGATAAATATCTGGAGCTATAAGTTGAATGGAATAAAGTGATGACTCAATATTTGGAAGAATTTGAAAATCATAAGACAAGAATTAAATTTATTCCAATTTTAAATTTAGAAGACATGCAAGATGTATTGAGGAAATTTAAAGAATTATCCAATAAATCAAATGCTGACAAGGAAGGAGAAAATAGCCAACTGGCAGCCACCTAGATTTTTGTGCCAGACATGTGACCCCAACCAGGATAAACAAGGCGACATTGGAGTTTGTGCCATATGAAGATATAATTGGAAAACCCAGGCCAACTTGGAAGAAGCCCCAAGTATTAAATGCTAGAAATATTATTTTATTGAAAGAAGCTTCTAGGCCGACCTGTTTCAGTCGTCCATTTTTGTAACCCTAATTGGGCCAACCTAGTTTGGAATTTTTATAAATTGGGAATTTTGCCTCATTTGTAAGGGTTAGAAATTAGAAAGAGCTAAGTGATAGTTGCAAGAGCTAGAGCTAGGAGTTAGTATTTTTTGAAAGCAAGTGATGTAACACTGAATACTAGAATTGTTGCAACATTGGCTGATTCAATATAAGTAAAGACATTGTTCTTTGGTGCTCTTTCTTGTGTTGATTTATCTTGCATGGTTCTTGTTATTCCATCTCTTTGAGATTGCTTTGAGATCATTAGATATATGTTAGATTTAGAAGTTGGATATGATACAATGGTGTTTATGGTTTGATATTCAAAATTTTTGAGCAATCCTTGGTCCATACTTTTAGCCACTTGTTGATTGTAAGAAATTGTGTAAAGTTAGCCTGAGCCTTTAATTTATGTGCTTAGTTCAATTGTGGGTATTTGATTTGGGTGAACGTCTCATGATCTGAAAATATTTAATTCCTTAGAAGATTGCAGTGTTTCTGTGATATTGCAGATTAAATCTATGTTAAGTAGGAATTGGTTTTTTGAAGGATTGGTCCATTTTGAGTTTTTCTTCATTTACATTATTGGTCTTAAGAATTAGTCTAATCTTAGGATTTCTCTAAACCCTTATCTTTTGTCATTTCTTTTATTATTTGAGTTATATTTAGGATTTTGAGTATCATTACATTGCAAAATCTGATAAGTTACAAGTTCCAACATTTGTTTGTAAGGTCCCTTGTGATTACCAGCATTTTCACATTTATCACTGAGTTGTTTATGCATTTTCAAGACCTGACATTAGAGACCTTGGGGTCATCTCTTGAGGCTTGCTGATAGAGATTTACCTTTCAAGAGAGATAGGATATTTGTATCTTGTCTGAGCTATTGTGCAAAAAACACCATCAACACTTCCATCCTAGAATGAGTGAGAAGCAACAAAGAACACTAAAGGCTCAATCCCAAAAATGTGTGTTTATTCATGAAGAGTTATTATGGATAAATCCTTATGTCTCTTCTCAAGTTTTTGGATTAGGAGGAGTCTCTTTGAGTGATGGATGATCTCACCCAGTACTTTGTAGTGGACATTTCATGGTCAAGACTAACACACAAGATTTTTAGGTTACTAGTGGCCAAAAATATTCAAACATGTGGCCAAGGTAGTAAGGATATGTGATGTTCGCCATAAGTTTTTAGGTAAGATAAAATTAGTAAGTATCATACCCATCACATATATAATAGTTGAGGCTCACTTCCACTATATTTGTTTGGAGGATTTATTTGGTTTTGGTGACTTCTATTGCCTTGCAATGGTTGTTGTTTTCTTGGGTGTGAATTAATGTTGCAATAGAATTCCTATTTCCACTTTGATCTTTTGCACTATTAGATGGTTTGTTTACAAGGTTGTGGTGATTTTTCTTCAAAATAGTAATTGATATCCTCAACAATTATCCCATGTCACTTTGTAATGATGTATCTTTCTTGTGGTGGAGGTTCTTAGGATGAAATAGTGTCCAACTACTTGATGTTGAAGTTGTTGATTCAACCCCACAACACCCAGAAATCACTTGCAAGTAATTACCTGTCACAAAAGAGAAGATCAAAGGAAAGATAGTGCACACAACATGAGAATGTATTAATGCAAAATAACTTAAATGAATTATTACAATGAATGATCAATCCTTATGAAAGGAGATAGAAACCCTAGGAGAGGATTAAATTATTAGCATGTGACAAGTGTCACCATCATATGCAATGAGACAACATATGATATAATTATCCAATCTAATAATGAAAAAAATCAATTCCTAAGTTTACCTTAAGTGTATGAGAATAAATAAATTAGAATAATAAGGATTAGATTAATTATTTATTATCTAATGCACAATTACTCTAACACTTAATAGTGTTCATATGAAATTATTGTGGTTAGTGTAGCTTGACGTATCTTATATTGTGACCACCATCATATTAGTGAGGTGTGATTTAGTAGTGTGTTTAGTGTTTCTCAATGGCAACATGTCAATGGTGGCTTGGAAGCACTTCAAGGTTTCATTTTGTCTAAGGAAATTTAGGCCATGATCTTGGTGCATCTGATTTGTCATCCACATCCCATCCATCATTTATTGTCTTGCTTCCACATAGATGGCCTATATTCAAAAAAAAATTGTTTACCAACCTTGTCATTCATTATTCATTTTGACCTACACTAACCCTATACTACATGTTTGTGGGATATTTTCAAATGTGTAGCCCATTCAGTTGATTTGGCTAGTGGTTGGTGGTATCTTCACCATTGCATGGTTTGTCCTCCTTTCATCATAAGTGTTGATGTGCTCTAGCAGGGTATTATTCAAATATTCACCTTGAGTCTTGTGTGTGGTCATGAAAAGCTTGTGTATTTCAATCCTTTCTACCTTAGGATGGTGGAAAGTTTAATGTTGAACTAATCTATGGATGAACCTAGGGTGATTTTTTGAATCATTTTATGGTTTCTTCCTACCATTAAGTATCTTTTTGTCTCACAATTATGTGACTATGGCTTGATTATCTTCACCAATCTAATTTTGTAGGATCGCACATGATCTATTGGGATTTTTTTGTGCCATAACATCACCTTTAGAATGATTTGACTAGAAAATTGTATTTCCCCTCCAACATCGATGAAGCCAAATGTTATATAATCACAATTTGGAGAAGGAAAATGGGTTGGTTTCTATCATCATGTTTCATTATTTTTCTTGTGGAATAAATCTAAAATAACAATATTGTAGCTCTATGTGTGATCATGTAGAAAAATGCATAAAGAAAATATAATGTGGATGAAAGAATGTGTGAAAAACATGAAGGAAGGTCTCATGAAGACCCCCCAAGGACAAATTCCTTCACCCCAAGCATCAATTGCAACTGGAGGTAAGTAGGTGATGCCAAAGGTTTCATGATGTCTACAACCTACTCCTTTGTAGGCACATACTCCAAGGTGAGAAACTATCTTGAATCAACTTTTGTATGAAGTGCATGTGGATCTCTATGTGCTTAGTACATTGATTCTCCACTGGATTGCGATAAATGAAAATGGCACTCTAATTATTGCACCAAAGAATAGTGGGACTATCAAGAGGAAAATTGAACTCAGTTAATGACTAATGAAGCCATAAAACTCCTGGTTGGCCAAAACCACTATAGGATACTCAACCTCCATGGATGATAATGCAATAGAAGATTACTTCTTGAAAGGCCATGTAAAGTGGCTAGAACCAAGGCAAAAACAAAGCCAAAAGTGGACTTCCTATCATTGACATCACCAACCCAATTTGAGTCAGTGAAGCCAACTATCCAAGGATCTCCTAATGTATAGTGAATACCATAATGTGAGGTGCCCTTAATATATCTCAAAATACATTTGGAAGCTTTCCAATGACTCTCATTTGGATCATGTGAGAATCGAGAGACAAGACCAACCACAAAATAAAGATCAAGACATGAATGTGTCAGGTACAAAAGACTTCCAACCACCTACCTATATAATACAACATCTATGAAAGGAGTAGTACAAGTGGAATACAAGAAGACACCTAACTAAAATGGTGTGGGAGTAGGCTTCCAATCAAGTATGTCAAATCTTTGAAGCATGTGAAGAGCATACTTTTTTTGAAATATGGAAATCCCATCTAAAGAATGAATAACTTGTAAACCAAGAAAGTAGTGTAGAAGGCCGAGATCTATCATCTCAAATTGCTCCATCAAAGCTTGCTAAAAACTCTGGATCATGAAGGATGAACCACCTGTAAAGATCAAATCATCCACATATAGCACAAGGATCAAAATATCACCCTCTTGTCTTTGAATGTACATTGTGGGATTAGAATGACATCATGTGAAGCAAAAAGAAAGCATAAAAGTTTTCATCTTCTCATACCAATCCCAAGGGGCTTGTTTGAGACCATATAATGAATGACAAATCTTGCAAAGCAACAAAGAGTCCTCAATAAAACCATGCAGTTGCTCCATATAAATATCCTAATGAAGGTCAACATGAAGAAAGGCAATCTTCACATCCATCTAAAATATTGTGCATCCTTGTGAAGCTGCAAGTGAAAGTACAAGGAAAATAGAATTCATCTTGGAAATAGGAGAAAATGTCAAAATAATTAATGCCTTCAACTTGAGAGAGCCCCTTTGCAACAAAATGAGCCTTGTACTTATCAATGGAACCATTTGTAGCATATTTGGTATGGTACACCCACTTACATTGAACAAACATTCTTCCCTGAGGAAGTGGAACAAGATCCCAAGTTTTATTTTTCATTAGAGAAGAATACTCATCTGCCATAGCACTATCCTATTCAAGAATACCAACTACCTCTGAAAAAAAATTAGGATCATATGAAATGGTATGACTCAAAATACTAACACCTAATGTTTGTGCACAAGTGTGACAGGAGTCTAAAGGATCACATGCCAAAGATCCAGCTACATCAATAGTATTGCATGCCCATTTGGGTAAGGTTTGAATATCTAGAGGTGGAGGGATAGCTAGATCATCATCCTCATCCTCAAGAGATGAATAGTGAGTAGTAGGTGATGAGGGATATCTAGGGATCTGGAGAAACCATCTGAGGAAATTTCTCATCAAACTAGACATCCCTCTAAAACAAGACATATTTGGATTTAGGATCAAACAATTTGTACACATTAACATCCTCATAGTAGCTAAAAAATATGAGTGGTCGACTCTTCCTCTCTATGGCTTTCTGTTGAACTTCAAGAATGAATGTCCAAGCCTCACTACCAAAAACTCTATAAAATGAAGATACATCAAGCTTTCCATGGAACCAAGCCTCCTCAGGAGTCATATGCTACAATGCCTTGTGAGGTACGTACAATTTTTAATATTATTGGCACAATTAACTACCTCAACCCAAAAGGAAGAATGCATATCTCATGACTGAATCATACAATTGGCCATCTCCCGTAAAGTTTTGTTCTTTCACTCAACACCATTTTGCTGAGGGGTGTATGAAATTGTAAAGCTGATGTTGTAAACCATGCTTAGTACAAAAGTCCTTGAAAATTTTATTGACATACTCCCCCCATTATATGTGTATCCACTTGATAGAATCACTAGATTACTTCTCCACGAATTCTTAAAGATCCTGAAAGAATCAAAGACATCACTCTTGTACTTAAGAAAGTACACCCATGTACACTTGGAGAAGTCATCAATAAATGTGAGCACATATTTGGCCCTTGAAAAATGGAGTCAGAAATGACATGAGGTCACTATGTACCAACTCTAAGGGTTCCTTAGCACATGCGGATCTACCCGTAGGAAAAGAATCTCGATGATGTTTGCCAAGAGCACATCCTCAACAAACACCACCAGTACAGGTAATCTTAGGTAGCCCTAACACCAATGCCTATGTACTCATCTGTTGGAGATATTTTTAATTGACATGACCAAAACATTCATGCCAAAGCATATTCACGATGTCTGCATGTGCTATAAAGGATGAACATGTACCAGTTAAACTCTCAAAACCATCAAATTGGTATAAATGAGAGGAAGAATCAACACTAATAGTGGCCACAATAATATCAAGATCATGAAGGTCTTGGATAAATACATCATGTGGGGTAAAATTGATTGTCCTATCGATGGACAAATTGGAAAATCTAATACATTGAAAGAAGGTTGGTGGAGATATCAAGAACAACAAGAACTTCCTTAAGAAAACCACCCTCAAGTGTGACAGTACATAATTCCACAACTGCAATCTAAGTAGTGCTAAAATCTAAAAGGGATGATACCAAATCCTAAGAGTGTGCCATGTGATGTGTTGCATCAAAATCAAGTATCCATGGAGCTGTATAAGGTAAGGCTTGTGCAGAAAGAGCATGGCCTTTACCTGTAAATGAGGAAGAAGACTTAGGGGCTGAGATGTTATGTTGTTGCATGGATTCCTCCAAAGCCTCTAATATTTCTAACATCTATTGATTGGATGTCCCTCCTTACCACAAAAACTAGAAGGTTTTCCTGATTTCTTCTTCGTCTTGGAGGAAGACTCACCAAACTTAGAATATTTATCATACCACGGAGTGGTTTGACATTTTTGTCCTGAATTCTTAGATGGTTTGGAGGAACGCTCACTACCTAATTAAGTATTTGTATTGGGATTTTTTTTCTTGTCTTTCCCTTTGGATGTTTGTGCTACCAATTCCTGGGTTTTGGAATTGGAAAGAGAATAAAATTGAATCAACTTTGCTTTTTCATGAGTCAAACGCTCACCAAAAACTTCAAATGTAGGCATGGTAAATGCATCACCCAATGCATCCATAGTAGAGTATAATGTAGAAGAGAAGACCTAATGGCCCTTTAAGCTTAAACAATATAAGAAAAATGCACTCTTGGTCAATTTTATTCTTCCCACAACCCTGCAAAAGTGATATAAGTGACTTAAAATTTTGCAAGAAGTCCTCAATGGAGGGGAAAGAATTAAGTACAAGTGATGTCAAATCTACCTCAATCTTTAGAGCTCGGTACTCATTGATCTGGTGGCAAAAAGATCATTGAAATTCACCCACAAATCCCTAGGAGTGGTGCAAGACTCAAGATGAAATAAGAGACTAAAACATGCAGTGAAATCAGTCTCATAGCCTCATCCATATTGTTCCTATGCCAAAATATCTCAAATTGATGAGTCAATGTTGGTTGTACTTCATCCAAAGTGGACCATAAACCCTTAGACATGAGCAATCTGGTCATATGAGCTAGATATGATAGTTGTGCGGTGTAAGAAAATCAATTGAAAGCAAAAAAGTTGAAAAAAGGAAAAATAACTTCATACAATTCTTTGTGTACCTAGTGAATATTCTAGAAAAATAGACTATATGTTTGTGTAGAGAACTTAAGCACCTTTCCAACACCTATTCATTCATAAAAAATAGAGTTTGTATGCCTGAGTTATGACCCCAAAAGCACAGAAAAAAGATCTGACTTCAACGGCCTATAGAAAATTTATGGAGCAAAATCTTAAAAAATAGACTGTGCCACATGAACAGGCTCAGAACTAGCTTTCTAATGATATATTTTTTTCAAAAAATAGACTAGCAAGGCAAAAGTTATGCCTAATTTTGTATAAGTTACTAAATTTTCCTTGCAAGGTACTCTTGGGGGGCAAAAAAATCCAACCCCTGGTTGCACGCAGGTCTAACTATTAGGTGTAGGGGGCTTAAGTGTAGGCCCCTAGTCACTCACCTGACCGCAAGGTATGCTAGCAGTGTGAATGGATCCTTCGTAGAATAGGTGATCACTCAGGTGACTGTGTGCCTCAATGTGGAGTCTGCGAGGGCTAGAAAGTGAGGGTCCAAGCAGAGGCGAAGTGTTAGTGGGTGTTTAGTGGTGCAAATGTGGCAAGGAGTCGGTACAAGGGGAATGGAATATTCTAGAGAATTCATCAAAAAAATTCTTCAGTCATCATAAAAACCAAAAAATAGCCACCCTTTTAAAATTTCACAGTTGCGTTAAAAATTTTGCTAATTTTTTTTTTACCCATGCTACAATTTTATTTTATTTTTTGTCTTCAAACCCTATTCAGGACAATATAGGCCATACCTATATGACCTGTATGCTATACAGATTTCACACACTATACAAAAAATTTAACTCAAAAATTGTGCCCTTTCAAAAAAAATGCCTCAAAATTTTTTGCTCGGATTTTCGCTAAACAACAGTCAATCTTTAGGTTTTTAGCTATTCTGGACTTAATGGCAAGGTCTATTTCACTCCAAGATGCACCAATTTTTTTCTCAAAGCTAGATCCCTCAAATTTTGAATAGGAAGTTGCTAATCTTAAGCTTTGATACCATGTTGAAGTTGTTGATTCAACCTTAAAATACCCAAAAATCACCTGCAAGCAATTACCTATCACAAAAGAGAAGATCAAAGGCAAGATATTGCACACAACTTGAGAATGTATTGATGCAAAATATCTTGAATGAATGATTACAATTAATGATCAATCCTTATGAAAGGAGATAAAAACCCTAGATCTAAAACCCTAGGAGAGGATTAAATTAACCTATGACAAGTGTCACCATCCTATGCAATGAGACAACATATGCTATAATTAACCAGTCTAATAATGAAAAAATCAATTCCTAAGTTTAGCTTAAGTGTATGAGAATAAATAAATTAGAATATTAGATTAATTAATTATTATCTAATGCATGATTAACACTTGACATTGTTCATATGAAAGCATTGTGGTTAGTGTAGCTTGAAGTATCACATATTAGCGAGGTGTGCTTTAGTAGTGTGTTTAGTGTTTCTCCATAGCAACATGTTGATGGTGGCTTTGAAGTGCTTTGAACAAGATTTCATTTTGTGTAAGGAAATAGGCCATCATCTTGGTGCATTGATTCGTCTTCCACATCCCATCCATCATTTATTGTCTTGCTTCCACGTAGATGGCCTATATTCAAAAATAAATAAATTGTTTATCAACCTTGTCATTCATTATTCATTTTGACCTACACTAACCCTATATTCAAATGTGTAGCCCCTTCAATGGACTCGGCTAGTGGTTGGTGATCTCTTCACCGTTGAATGGTTTTTCCTTCTTTCATCATAAGTATTGATGTGCTCTGGCGGGGTATTATTCAAATATTCACCTTGGGCAATGGCTACGCAGTCTACAAAAAGGCATGGATGCATGGGCATGGATGATGCCTCGTTTCTTTCACCTGTCATGCAAACTCTGTCCTCTGTAAGTTGTCCTATCAACAGGCCATGCTCTAATTCATAACGTATTTCAACTATGTAAAATTTAGTTTCTTTGATGTTCATTTATAGTCATGTGCCTTGGTCATTGTAATATTTTATATTATTTTTAAATATAATGAGATTTATTATATCTTAATGTAAAGAATATCTTTTAATAAAATGGAATGCCTCATTTTTACATATATATTTTTAATTGTATTAATTTAAATTATATATTTTTTAATTGTATTAATTTAAATTATATATTTTTTAATTATAATAATTTAATTATAATAAATAATAAAATAATAGTTTTAAATTATATTATAGTATAAATATATTGAAAATAAATCTACAATTATTTAATCTTTTATTTTTTTAAACAATTTTGAAAATATATGTTATGTTTTTTTAATTTATGATCATCATAAATTTTCTATATAATTTAATAGATTTTGATAAACATATTTTCCATCTAATAGTTTGTTCCTTATCTAACCTCCATACACTTGTATCTTACATATTCTACACAAATCTATTAACAATATCATAATATATAAAAGAATGAAAGAATGAATTTCAAACATAATCTTTTTTAAATAATAGGATTAAAAAGTAAATATTATTTATATATTGAAAATTTTATTTAATATATAAATTAATGTATTGTCTAATTTGTTGCAGTATAAACATGTATTAAGTTTGATTTTATAATTATAAAAAAATTAAAATTAAAACACTATTATCAATGAATAATGTTTTGAATTATATCAATTCATATAAGATCTTCCTTCTTTAGATCTTCACATTCTTTTTCACTTTGGGATTTGAAAAACATTTTATTATTTAATTTCTTTGATGTTTATAGTCATGTGTCCTCTTTCGTATTATAAATTAATTTGAATGATGTGAAATATAAATTTCATTGTGATAGTTTATATTATTTTTAAGTATAATGAAATTTATTAAATCTTGTCTAAAGAATATCTTTTAATAAAATAGAATGTCTCATTTTTATCATATATATTTTTAATTGAATAATAATTAGAACAAGTCAAATAATAGAAAAAGATAAATTTTAAATTAAAATAAAAGAAACAGATTAAAGGTAAAAGTATAAGGACTAAAATTATTAGTTCCTGCTAAGGAACTATAGGCACCAATAGAATTTAACTAGTTATTAATAACTCTCATTTTAACCAATGAGAACTTGAGTAATTTTTCTATTTGATTTTTTTCAATATATTATCAATGTATAGATGCGAATTATATAACAAAATATATTTCAAAAATTAATTCTCTTGAATTTGGTACACAATTTTCACCCCATATAAGCGATTTTGGCGCTTCCATTAACGATTATTATGGAATGGTGGGTAATAAAAAAATATTCAATTAATTTTTAGGAAAAAAATTAAACTCTTCAAAATTTATTTACTTGTTACATATACCTATGAATCGCTGAGTTTTTTATAAGGTTAGCATTTATATATTAATTTTATAAAATTTATATAATCATACTTGGTATTTATCTATTAATCTTATCAGTTGTATAATCCTGCATTATAACAAATCATACTTTACTTGTTACATATACCTATGAATCACTGAGTCTTTTATAAGGTTAGCATTTATCTATTAATTTTATAAGTTATATAATCCTGCAGTCTAACAAATCATACTTAGCATTTATTTATTAATCTTATCACTTGTATAATCCTGCATTGTAACAAATCATACTTAGTATTCATCTATTAATCTTATACATATTGTAACAAATCATACTTCATATTAATTTAAAATATTTTTAAATTAAAATAGTTAAATTATATTGATATTAATATTTTTAATTTTTAAGAAGATTATAGTTTAATCAACAAATTTATATTTAAATTTTAGTCCTTTTTTAATAACTTCCTTAATTTGTAGATGGTATGGCTATTTTTATCATTCAACCTATTCATTAAATTTATATTTATATTTTATATTTTGAAATATTTATTTTATATATAATTTAGATTTTTTGTTTACATTCTTTCAGATTAGTGTTATAAATTGACTATTCTTTTCATTGTTTTAATTAAAAAGAGTTAAATTTTTAATAAATAATATTTTTTTAAATAATAATTTTTACATTCTTAATACATAAAAAAATGTGCTAATGTAATAATTAGGTTTTTCAATTTTACCAAGTAAAGGTATATTTTTTTAGTTTCTATAAGATGCAGTTTGACTAAGTTTCCAATTTTACAAAGTAAGACTTTTTATAGATCTTTTTTCATTCTTTTAGGTTAGTGGTATAAAGTGGGTATAAAGTGGTAATTATTTTTATTCTTTTAATTATATTTTGATATTTTTAAATTAATTAGAATTTGTTCTATTATGCTATACTATAATATTTATTTATTTTATTAGGAATTTTAATAGTCACTATTTAATAAATGAAAAAAATGTGTTGCTATAAGTAGGATGTTTTCCAATTTTTTAAGTGCGAATAATTCATTTTCATGTGATCTTTACCCTTCTTTTAATATAAACAAACTCATCATTATAATAATTAGGCTTTCCAATTTTACAAAGTAATACTTTTTATTTATTTATTTATTTGCATAGCATTTGACTACTGATATAATTTAATTTTAAATGGTATTTTTTAGATATTGAAAGTAGGGGAAGGCCCCTAAACTCATGAGTTCAATAAAACAATCAAAAGAAAAAGCATAGACACCTCAACCCACCGAACAACTAAAAGGAGAAACACAAGCATAAACAAAAAGAGTGAAAGAAAAATGGGCAACAACCTAGCACAAACAAAGCAAAGAAGAAAAATACAAACCACAACAAAAATTGTTAGCCTTACCATTCAACCTATAATTTATAAATTTCTAACCCCAAAAAAATTGTTGCTATAGATAGTATATATTTTTATTTTTTAAATATGAATAAATTCCTTATACCTTTTTTTTTTTTTGATTCGTCAACCCCAGCCTGAGGCTGCGAAGTTATTTATATTAATTTCAATAGGATTTACACCAGTTCATCCAGTGGCTAGACTGGTGAATTTTACAAAATGGAGATCATCCCGACTCCCATTACTATTTACAAAGACGTAAATCCAAGTTAGCTCGTGGTTGCATGTCCATCTTGGATTGTGTATTGCGAGAGGTTTCTTTGGTGCTAAAACTCATCCCAATCTGTGCTGAAAACTCCTGACCCAACATCTTTCACATCCTAAATCCTTAAGTAACGTTGCATTATGCCTCTGATTTATGGTTTGAGAGATTGCTCCCTCGCGCAAGCTGAAAAGAGATGGGATGGCGTCTTCCTTTCACTAGAGATGTGGGTTGTTGGGAACGGTTGAGTTGGGCATCATTTGAATAGGAACAAGCCTTAATGTTGGCAATAGGATGAATCGCCCATATGCCAAAACTAGCCCAGGCGGCTTAGCCTAAAGCACCCATTTGGCACATGTATAGAAAACTTAGACTCAAGTTACCCCTACATTGGCGAGAGCATCAGCCTCTTTATTTCCCTTCCTGTAAATATGATTGACTATATATAGTTTGAATGATTTTAACATTTCAATTACTCTCGAGAGGAGCGCCTGAAGCTTCCAATTTTGAACCTTACCACTCCTAATGGCGTTTACTACCAGTGCCGAATCTCCTTCTATTGCAATTTTAGTAGCTCCAATCTCCTTACAGAGCTTAATCCCCTTAGTCACTGCCAGGAGTTCTGCCTCGTTATTTGTCCCAAGAGGAAGTTTTACCGAGGAAGAAATGATTATCTTTCCTTGCCAATCTCTTACTATACAACCCCGCCCAAGGTCCCGGGATTGCTTTAGAGGCCCCATCAATTCGGTTTAAGCCAACCTTGTTTGGGTGGAGACCAAACAGTAGAGGAGCGATCTTGTTTGGTTTCCAAATTGCCTTGACCATACCATGTTGGGATCCACAACAATGGCCAAGTTAGCCTAATCTTGGCATCCCATTCTGAGAAGGTCTTTCCTTTAGCTGCTCTTTGTTCAATCTTGGTGTTAACAGTTTCAACTAAGACCACTTCTATTTTACTGATCAAAGACACAATTCCCATCTTTTTATCTTGGAATAGATGCCTATTCCGTTCTTTCCATATCTCCCATGCCAAGATCGATGGGCTTATAATCCATATATCCCCATAGACTGATTTATTTTTGAGAGATGGCCAGGATAACAGCCAACTTAGAAGATCTTTGGGCATTGCACAGGACCACCCTAATCTTTCACAAAGCCACTTCCATCATTGTTGTGCATAAAGACAACCCAGGAGTAGATGGTTGGATGACTCTTCCGCCTATTCACATAACATGCATCTTGAAGGACCTTGAAAACCAAGGCGGGTAAACCTGTCTGCAGTTAGAATTCGGTCTTGCATAGCTGCCCAAATGAAGGTCCCTGCCCTAGGGAGGCAAACATTGCTCCAACATAGGTAAAGAGGAAGTCGCTCTACTTGTCTCACATGCTCCTTATGTAATGCTTTGTATCCATCTCTCGCATTGTAACTACCTATCTTTGAGCCCGCCCATACCAGAGTGTCTATTCCATTACGTATAGTCAGAGACCTACCTTGTAAAACTTCTAGCAGACATGCCACTTCTCTTTGGGGTAGGTTTAGATTTGTGAAATCTTTCCATTTCCACTCCATGACCGAGTTTCTTACTTCTACTATTATGTAGTCCTTAACATAGATACCCCAATTCTCCTTTAATTTGCTTTTGATTGCTGCCACTTCTATGAGGCTGTCAAGGCTCGAAGCACCTGCCCACAAGTCTTCCCAAAAGAGTGCTTTGCTACCATCATGTATATCCCAGGTTAGATAGTCACAAACCACCTTTTTGCATTGTTGCATAAAGTTCCAAATACGAGAGTCTTTAGGGGGGTTAGCTATGGTTAATATATTCACGTCTAATTCGTCCTTTAAGTACTTCTGATGGAGGATCTTTGCCCACTTATTCTGAGGTTCCTTATGCATGCGCCAGACTAGTTTTTCCCCCAGGGCCTTGTTTTGCAATTCCAAATGCTTGAATATGAGCCCTCCAGCCTCTTTAGCCTTGCAGAGTTTTTCCCAAGCGATTAGAGCTAGCTTCCTTTTCTCAACGTTCCCTTGCCAAAAAAACTGCCTATAGATCTTGGTGAGATTTGATACACAGTCACTTGGAAGACACATTATAGACATTAGGTATATTGGAAGAGCTAATAATACAAATTTTATCAGTGTAATTCTTCTGGCCCATGTTAACCACTTGGCCTTCCATGCGTTCACCTTAGCATTGGTTTTCACCTGAAGGGGATTCCATAGTCTAGTTGACCTTGTTCCTTTTGCCAGAGGAACCCCTAAATATATGCATGGTAGTTTTCCTTTTTTGAAGTTTAGGATCCTCATGATTTCCTTTTCTTTTTGGACAGTTGTGTTAAAAAAGAAAACTTCAGACTTATTCTCATTCACTTTTTTCCCAGATGCCTTAGCATATTTCCTCATAATAGTGTTCAAATGTATTGCCTCTCTCCTCTTTGCAGTGCCCAATAGAAATGTATCATCAGTAAATTGTTGATGCATTATTGGCTGAGTGTCGCTAGTTACTGTGATTCCTTCAATTTGGGCAGAACTAAGAGCATGTAGTATGGTTCATCCTAAAGCTTCAGCCATTAGGATGTATAGGAAAGGAGAGATAGGGTCTCCTTGGCGTAACCCCCAAGAGACTTCAAAAAACCCCTTAGGTGTACTGTTAACTAATACTGAAAACTTGGGAGTTGAGATGCAAGTATATATCCAATTCAGCCACCTTTTGTTGAATCCAAAGGCTTCCAGTACTTTGATCAAGAACCTCCAATCAACTATGTCATAGGCTTTTCGAATATCCAGTTTGATTATCATACTAGCTTGCTTGTTCTACTGAATAGAATGTATTGCTTCTTGTGCTAGGATTACTCCATCCAAGATTGATCTACCTGGAACAAATCCCGTTTGTTCTTCTGCCACTAATGATGGGAGGATCAGTTTTAATCTATTTGCCATGACCTTTATCATAACTTTGTAAATTGTATTGCATAAGGCGATTGGCCTATAGTCATCCAGTGATTCTGACTCTTCTTTCTTAGGGATGAGAGTTATGAATGTATTATTGACTTCTTTGAGTAAATTTCCTAAATTCCATGAAGCTTCTATCGCATCTGCTAGTTCATCCCCCAATAGATACCAAAATTTTTGAAAGAAGATTGTCGGTAGGCCATCTGGACCTGGAGATTTTTTAGGGTGCAATTGGAAAAGATCATTCTTAATTTCTTCCCTGGTGAATTTGGCATTTAACATCTTGTTTTGTTCTTATGTCACCAGTTTAGGGATGTTTCTTAGCATCTCTTGTTGCTGTTGTAGAGCTGAACCATCAAAATTGTTTAGAAGATTGGTGAAGTAATTTACTATTTCTACCACCAATTCCTTAAGCTCCTCTATCCTCTGCCCATCATCCCATTTTAGACTGGTTATCCTATTCACACTCATGCGTTGCCTAGTACTATTATGATAGAATTTTGTATTCTTATCTCCCTCTTTTAGCCACACCTCTCGGGATTTTTGTCTCCAAAATATCTCCTCTTTGGCTAATACCCCTTCATACTTTCCTAGGAGCTCTTTTTCTTTTAAGAAACTTTGTTGATTCATTCCATTCTGGATGATATCCTCTTCAACTTTGCTGAGTTCTTCTTCAATGTTTTCCTTTGACTCAAATATGTTCTTGAAACAATTCTAGTTCCAATCTTTAATCTTTCGTTTTAACTCCTTTAGCTTGGTTATAAAACAATGCATCTTCAAACCAGTAACTTGAAATTCTGCCCACCATTTCTCCACTAGGCCTGAGAAGTTTGAATCTTTGAACCACATATTCTCGAATTTGAACGGGCAACAGGCAGGACTCTTATCTTCTTGTATGTCCAGCTGGATGGGAAGGTGATCTGAACTAGCGAAGGGGGAAATAGTCACTTCAAAGAGAAATGGGAAGTTTTCTAAGCTCCCCCGAAAAAAAACATGTCCAATTTCTCTGCTATCATACATGGACCTATCCTTCTGTTTGTCCAAGTAAAGGTCCCATTTCTGAAATCTATGTTTAGCAGGTGATTCCGAATAATCCAATCCCGAAAATCCTTTTGTGACTGATTTTCCCCATGTATTCCTCCAAATTTGTTTGAGTCCTCCAATATCGCATTGAATTCCCTAGCCACCAAAAAGCATTTTCCTTGCATAGACTGCAAAAACAACTCCAACTCCTGCCATAGATTTCACTTTCTGATTACTGAATTAGGCCCATAGACGTTTATGAGTCCGAACTTTATTTTTGAGTGAATACTGTGAACCCAACAGCTTTGCCAGCAGGGATTTTCTACAATCATCTCGATCTTCACTGAATTTGGTTTCCAAAGGGTAGCAATGCCTCTGGAGGCCCCACTGGCTTGGACCCCCAAAACATTCCATCCTGGCACTTTCTTCTTGAATCTTTCCATATCCTCTTTACTCATTTTTTACTCTTGTATCAGAATTATGTTTGCATTGGTCAAAGAGAGTCTTCTTTTGACCAAACACTATTTGTTAGGGGATTTTAAGCCCCTAAAATTCTAGGATAGTAACTTCATGATGACCCGGGAAGGGGGGCTCCCTTCCCTGACCTCAGTAACATGGTTAATTTTTGTTGACCTTCAGTATCTCCTGCCATGGCTCTAAGCTCTTGCAGTGATTTCCTCCCCCTTGACTTACGCTTTCCACAATCTGGCTTTGATTTATTGGATGCCACTTGTTTGATTTCAAGGATACCTGAAGCTTGATCTTCTTCCATTTATGCTACTACCTTTAATAGAAGTCATTGTTCAGCCGGAGACAAGGCATCATTAACAGTGTCCTCACCATCACATTCTGAGTTAAGCTCAAGGGCTTCCAAATCTCCTGACTCTCCTTCACCCATGGTTAAAGCCAAAAGACCTTCATTTATTCCTTCCTCTACTCCAAGGTGTTTGTTTCCCCAGCTAGGGATTGCTTCAAACTTAGTTTCCCGCTTCTTGAACGGGGCTCTGGTGAACTCTTGGGTAATGTCTTCGACCATTTCATTCTCAAGAGAGACTTTTCCTGGAGTTTGTGGTGTTTGATGGGACTTGTCATTGTCTCCTCTCAGGACATCTGACCCTTGCTCTTGATTATTGAGGGCCCCCGCTACCAAGCCTTTCACAGGTTCGATTATAGGGAATGCTTATGTGTTTTGTGGAACTTCTGAAGACCCTTCCATCCTCAAGTCTTGACCCTGGGCAACAGCCCCATATTCCTTTCCTGGTTGTACTATTTTCCTAAGGGGTCTTTGTCCCACCCATCCTTCATTGAGAGTTTGTTCAATGGTTTTTCCTGCCCCAGCCAAACAACTAGCAACGAATCTGCTACTTAATACACATTTGCCTCCTTTCCTGCCTACTATTATTTTTTGGATCCATCCTCCATTTTCTGTGAGGATCTCCAAATTATCCATATATCTATAGTCTGTATTTAAGTTCACTAATAGTTTGATTCTATCTGATTTCTTCATAAAAAAGTCCTCAAATCCAATCGAAGATCCTATAGCTTCCCCAATCTTGCTGTGTGTTTCTTCGCTCCAATATTCTGCCGATAAATTGTCCAGGCTAACCCAATGTGGAAAGGCATTTGGCTTGTGTGTTTTAGGATTAAAATTTGGAATCCAGTTTGTTTTATAGAAACAGAAACCGTTATAGAATATGGGTTCCCCATGCAGAATTTTGTGTTTGATGCATTTTTCAGAACATTCTAAGAGAAAATATTCATCTAATAGAGGAGTGGCTTTTACCCAGCCTTCAAAATGCATTGCGAACTAATCCTTGAGTTCTTGTGTTGAAGCGCCTTCTCCGGACCATTTAACGAATAACCCCAACTCCTTGAGGTAGTCCCATCGAGGTTGTAGATAACTATTCAAGATATGCATGGTTTTACTTCTCTTGTCAGAGGGCGGAAAGGGTTTTGAGTCCTGGAATTTTTCCTTTGGCACAGAAGCCCTTCTCCCGTTGGAGATACCATTTTTTCCATTGAGATGGTGATGGTAATTTTGGGAAGCCCGAGCTCCGTTGTTTCTGGCCTGAGAGAAATTAGGGGGTCTGCTATTCATTTTGTTCCCTGGCCATCCATTCCGTTGTCTTTGGCGATTTTGAGGTTGTGGATTCTATCTACTCCCACCACCCATATTGCGATCATTATGCCCTCTGCCTCTGTATCTTTGGAAATCAACTTCTTGCCTTCCAGATTTGTCTCGACCAAGATTGACTCTACCTTGCTTTTCTTCCCTCCAATCCCCATTCTGTGGAAACCCTAATCCATTGTCTGTCTGTTGTCCTCTTTTAGAGACCCCCTGTGGATTATGGAGATCTTCGTACCCTGGATTAGTAACCTCGCGCAGAGCCTCCAGGAGCTCCTTGTCCGCTATATCCGCCCAAACTCTGCGACTCTGCTCTGCTTCAAACCTCTACCTCGGCCAGGGATCCCATTTTTCTTTAGGGGTGTCCAGGGTATCATGTCGTTTCTTTGCAGGTTTACTTGCCCTCTCCAGAGGCTCACCCCGTGGTCGGTATTCTAGATGACATTTGTCAACCCATTGTCCGTCTTCGAATACCCACTGTGGGGTATGATCCAGGACCTTCTTTGCCTCGTTTTCCTTTGTTACTTCATCCCCCCAGCTTAACCTTGCAGGCACTACTCCGTTCTTCACTTCATCCTTCTTCAGCTCTACATATGTCCTCGATGCTCATTTTTGCTCTTTCGCCGATAGCCTAATTCCTTATACCTTTATTAATACATCTAAAATTGTGTCATTATAATAATCATGTTTTCCAATTTTACCAAGCAAGACTTTTTATCTCTTAGTTTTCATTTTCCCTACATACCATTTGACTAGCAATATAAATGCTTTAACTTAGTGTACACATCATTTTATTGAAATATATTTTATTAAAATTTTATGTTGGTTTCATTCTTAGTTTTGATCTCAACCCCTTTAATTTTTTTATTATCTTATATTTTAATTATTAATATAAATAATTTTAATTTTAATAATTTTCTTCTTGAATCAATCTTTTATTATAATTTTTAATTTATTCAATCTTTAATACTTACCTTTTTTTATTAATCAAAATAAAAAATATTATCTATCATATATTTTTCTTGTATCAATGAATTATGGTTAATGTAAGCATGCAAGATCAAAATAATAAAAATAGGGAAAAATAGAAATATAAGTCTAAACTCTAAAAAACAAATTACCACATTTTAATTAGATTTTTATATTTTAAAATAAATTAAAATTTATGTTATATATTTTAATGTTTATGTTTTTATTTGAAATTTAAATAGTAACTTCATGAAAAAATAGTGTTATAAGTAGCATATTTTTCAATTTTTTTATAATTTTGAATAACATATTTTCTCTTAATTTTTGTCTCTCTTAAAAAAGTGTTAATATAACAATTAATATTTTTTAACTTTATAAAGTAAGAAATTTTATCTCCTATGTTAGCAATATAAATGATTTAACTTAGCTTATCTATTTTTTATATTTTCCATTCTATTAAATTCAAATATATAAAATAATCTAATAACAAATTCAAATAAATAATATATTTTAATATATTATATTATTAATTTAACAACATATTATAATATTATAATATATACACTATATAATACATACGTAACATATATAATGTCTAATATATAATTTTAATATCATTATAATATTATAATATATATACAATATATATGTAACATATATACCATCTAAAATATAATTTAATATATTAGAACTAAAGTTATAACAACAAATACAATACTTAACTTAATCATTTGTTCTTCTTACACAATAGTCCCGCCTCATCAATAATTTCATTTCTAACTTTTTAAAACATAACTATTTTATACCTTTTTGGCAGGAACTTCGTTGCACTGTAGCTCTTGTTTTTAATAGTTGTTTCAAGATGTGAAAATAAATATGAGCAGGCATGCAAGTCAAATAATATAAACTATTTTTTTTATTATAATCTATTAAATTGTTGATAAGACACCTTTAAATGGCAATTGTATTTATTTTAATATATATATAATTATGACAATATTTAATTGATGTATAAAAGAATGATAATAATAAATATTTTTTAATCAAAAATCAGTTTTAAATATATAGATTTTATTATTTTATACAATTAATTTATAAATATTCTTATTTTTATTATATTATTTATGAAAGATACATGTCTACAATTTGTAATAGTAAATGAGAAAAAAATAGATTTAATTGAATAAATGTTTTTATCAACTTTTGTGATTCACTATGATAATGAGAAAACATTGTAGAACTTACTACATAATTGTTGGTGTATAACTCAACATGAGTTATTCTAACATAGTCATAGTTAGTAGCTTTCCTCACATGTGGAAAGACTAAGTCTCCTTAGGTGTGTCACTAGTCGATGTGTCAACTCATTTTTGACACATCGCTGCTACATAGAAGGGAGGTTGAATTATTGAGCTAGTCTCATGGGTTCTCATCCGCCACCTTTCCTATTCTTGTGGAGTCTTGTTGTAGACTTTGTCTCAAGCTTCACCTATAAATACCTTATTGGTTGTAAAGCTGAATATTCAATTTCACTTGCAATCTTGTGCTTGTTTGTTTTTCCACGATCTTGGCAGTTTCCACAATAATGAGAATAGAGAATTAAAAAAATGAACATAAAATAAAACTCTAAATGTTGAAATAACAATAATAAAGTCAAATAGAAATCAAATTCAATATAATGAAAACAAAGAACATAATAGAAAAGGAAGGAAATAAAAGAAAATTCAAACATATTAACCACTCTTAAAATATGCTCAATAATAAAAATGATGATTAAAAAGAGAAAGAGAGAGAATGATATTAACAAAAGGAGTCCAACTTAATGGTTAATGATAGGAAATCTAAGGCATGATTATCAAAAAATAATAAAATTCTAAATAATTATGAAAGATAATGATAATAATAAATTTATATTTATATGTTTTTAGAACTCTACATGTTAAAAAATTTCTCAACATTTGTTATCCTAAAATTTCAAAAAGATATTAAGAATGTTTTTCAAAAACCAAATCGAAAAGGAATGTGAAGATCTAAAGAAGGAAGATATTATATGAGTTGATATAATTCAAAACATTATTCATTAGTAATATTATTTTAATTTTAATTTTTTTATAATTATAAATTAAAACTTAATATATGTTTATACCTACAACAAATTAGACAATACATTAATTTATATATTAAATAAATTTTTCAATATATAAATAATATTTACTTTTTAATTCTATTATTTAAAAAAAAATATTTTTGAAATTCATTCATTCTTTCTTTTATAAGTTATGATATTGTTAATAGATTTGTGTAATATATGCAAAATACAAGTGTATGGAGGTTAGATAAGGAACACATTATTAAATGGAAAATATGTTTATCAAAATCTATTAAATTATATTATAGAAAATTTATGATAATCATAAATATAAAAACACATAACATATATTTTCAAAATTGTTTTAAAAAATAAGAGATTAAATAATTATAGATTTATTTTTAATATATTTATTTTGTATGTTTTTATTTTAAATCACATTTTAATATATTTATACTATAATATAATTTATAATTATTATTTTATTATTTATTATAATTAAATTAATATAATTAAAAAATATATAATTTAAATTAATACAATTAAAAATATATACGGTAAAAATGAGGCATTCCATTTTATTAAAAGATATTTTTAATAAATCTTATTATATTTCCCGGAGAAAATAAATCTCATTATATTTAAAAATAATATAAAATATTACAATGACGAAGGCACGTGACTATAAATGAACATCAAAGAAATTAAATATTACATAGTTGGAATATGCTATGAATTAGAGCATGGCCCGTTGACAGGACAGCTTACGGAGGACAGAGTTTGCACGGCGGGTGAAAGAAACGAGGCAGCATCCATGCCTTTTTGTAGGCTGCGTAGCCAGTGCCTTCACCTTGAGTCTTGTGTATGATCACGACAAGCTTGTGTATTTCAATTCTTTCTACCTTAGGATGGTGGCAAATTTACTGTTGACCTAATCAATGGATGAACGTACGGTTTGTTTTCCGAATCATTTTATGGTTTCTTCCTACCATTAAGCATCCTTGTGTCTCACAATTAGGCTATGAGACTATGGCTTGATTGTCTTCACCAATCTAATTTTGCAGGATCGCACACGTTCTATTGGGAGTTTTTGGTGCCACAGCATCACCTTCAAAATGACGTGACTAGAAATTTGTATTTTTCCCTCCACCATCGGTGAAGCCAGATGGTATATAGTCATGAGTTGGAGAAAGAAAAGGGTAACAATATTGTAGCTCTACGTGTGATCATGTAGACAAATGCATAAAGAAAATATAATGTGGAAGGAAGTCGTAGAGCTATAGTAACATAATTTTTCCATCCTTTAGATTGTTGTTTTAGTAAAATAGAATTTTGAAACAATAAATTAGAAAATGTAAATCCTTGTTGGTGAATCATTCATTGGAATATCCACCCCTTTCAGTATGTGTTTAAGGGTTACTTCGATCTATCACTTGCTTTTGCATAAGAAAAAATAATTTAACAAATAGATCCACATGTATTATGGTTTTACCAGAAAAATTGCAATTATTTTGTGATTTTTCAAATAGTCTGCATGAATTTAAACTGGAAAGATGCCCCAAGAATGGTCATTTTCCTCGAAAAATCCTTGAAGAGATAAGGGAGTAAAAAATCTCAAGACTTGAACATGACAGTAGCACTAGAAAGGATTGTTTTCAACCTCATCCACAGAAAAGAAGCATAAAAAGCATAGACAACAAATGTTTAAACACGGTCAATTGCTAGATAGAGGAACACGCCATTATCTATAAGCTAAATGAAAAAAAATTCTTGGCTATTTGATTAACCTTCGGAAGAACATTAACATGCTTAATATAAGCGTAAATTATATTTCTTTAGAACATGTTAGTTCAAAGATTAGAGTTGCTATATAAATTTGAATGGAGAAAAGTACGTAAATCACTTTGCATCCTAAAAATGCAGGATTGCTTTAGAAAAGTCCATCCGCTCGTAAGGATTTACTTCTCATGATGGGGCACTGATCAATTTCATGGTTTGTGCTATTGTCAATTTCCAGGACTAATGTGATCATATTTCTTACTGTAAGGAATTCAGTAGATGTGACTTCTAGAATCTTAAGCAGTGCAGACTGTTAATTATATAAAGAAAACGACCAAGAAGGAATGTAGCGATTTTCAAATTTCTTTTAGTTATAGTATAAAATCAATCTTCAAGAAGCTGGTATAAGGAACTTTGCAGGTAAGTGTTCCATTGGTAATAGATCATGAATGACAAAAAATATAGAGAAATTAATACAACCACATTGCCAAAAGCTTTTGATCTCATACGATGCTTGTACAATAATTTCATTCCAGTTCAATTTCAAGAACTAAAATATCTGTGTCAAGCTTGCAGAGAAAGCCCGAAGGATGATTAACAAATCAATTAAACTTAAAAGGTAAGGGTTATTGAAAAGCCTGAGGATATTTCTGCAATCAAGAGCAAAATGCTTAACATTGTTTAAAGCAGACATTGTATGATGTACTTCCTCTATGATCAGATTCAGTGCATATCCTGATCAAGTCTACAAATTTTTTGAGAATGCGAGCCACCAACAATACTGACAACCGTCTTTATGCTCAAGAACTTTTTGCAATTTATCTAATAACAAATGATATATATTTGGGGACATGTTGGGGAGATACAACCCTATGATGTTTGTTTCACAACAGATTCCTTTTGGTCTGGTTACAAGAATTAAACCATGCTTGCAAAGCTTGCTCCAAAACTACAATGGAAAGACACATAACCAAGTGAAGTTAAGAATCACTGAATCTCTGCAGGTGTTTGCAATGATCATGACGTGAAATGCTCATTGCTGATTTGCAGGCTACGTGTTGGCATGTTTGCTCTTGGAATTGGAATCGGGGCATCTCTTCATCACAGCTTACAAGTTTCTAGAAAGCGATTCACCAACAATACTAATCGGGAAATTCTTTCCCATTATTGTTAAGAGCTTCATACTTACAAAGTATATATCAATGAATGGCATACAATTAAGGACATGCTAGTATATCCAGTCATGCTTGTGCTGAATGAGTCACCATTGATATTTTGCAGAAAGAAGAACTTCTTCATACTGCTGCGCAGCATTGTCCCAACTAAGGTCTTGACTCATACAACACTTCTGGAGTGCCAGCCAACTTTGTTTGAAGTCACAATATGTCCGCAAGGCATTCCCAAGAGCATGGATCAATGCTGATGATTCTGCAGGTTCAAACGTCCACCCAGTGCCAGAGTTTGAAAATGGATCATAAGGTTTGACTGTATCTCTCAGCCCCCCAACAGCACGAACAACAGGAATGGTACCATATTGCATTGCATACAGTTGGTTTAGTCCACAAGGTTCAAATCTTGATGGCATCAATAGAATGTCTGCTCCTGCTAATATACGATGAGATGTTCTAACAGAGAATCCCACCCATCCACGAACATTATCACGATATTGAGCCTCAAAGGAGTGCAACATAGTTTCCAAGTCTTTTCTTCCTGTACCTAACATCACTAACTGTAGATCTTGCTCCATCATCCAAGGCATGGCCTCTGCAATGAGATCTATTCCTTTTTGTTGATCCAATCTACCAATGAAACAGATTAATGGGACATTGGAGGATACAGGCAAGCCAAGCTCTCTCTGTAATGCTGATTTACATGTGGCCTTACCTGTTTCAAGTGTATTGAAAGAATAGTTGACATATCCATCAGACATCAGATGGACATCAAATTCTGGATTCCACTCACTGTCAATTCCATTTAAAATTCCTCTGAGTTTCCATCGATTTTCTTTGAGTACATCATGTAAGCCCCACCCACCTTCCTGTGTTTGACATTCCCAAGCATAGGTACGGCTGACTGCCACAAGACGATGAGCAGTTTTCAAGCCAGCCATGAAAATATTCAAATGTGTTCCTCCTATAGGGTCTTCAAGCATGAACTTCTCAAGATAGTGATCTGGCAGTGTTAGCAATCGGAAATCATCTAGTTGACCCCGGCCCTGCAAATTTATGACATGAAGAACGTCCAAGACATTTTAAAAATTATTCGATGTAAAGGAACAAAATATCATTTGACAAAAGAAATATTTTAGGGATCTGTTTCATAAATGTTATTAAGTGTGCAAACACTATTGATCATCAACAACAGACCTCAAATGGAAAGTTTACAACTTCCACCCATCTAATCCCAACAAGAAATGGAAGAGATAGAGTTAGCAGAAAGCTATAAATGTTTTGCATTGGAGAAAAATAATTCAAGCTCAAATGGATGTTTAGAGGTGAGTGCTATTTAGAAAGAGGCAAGATAGATACTTTAAACAACGAACACAAGAAATTACAGGTTAGATATCTACTTATGCGAATAGCAAAGTTTGATGATTAAATGATGAGCTTGATATCTTCCAAAGCTTGTACTAGAGAGAATCACATGTTAATATGTGAAAAAAGATGGCAACTGAAAAAAGAGCCTCCTGTGTTCTTTTTTCTTGATGTCTTAGTGAATATAGACAATCCTAGAATATCAAGACTCATCTATTCAGCAAAGTGAACATTTCAAGGAAACAAGATGCTAAACAGTTTAACCAGGAACAAGAGAAAGAGATCCAATCCGCTATATTCTTTCCTGATAGTCAACTATTAAAAATTTATTTTATCCATTTTGTTGCTACAACATACCAAATTCTTCCAGAGTTGGGAGCAACTGCCTTATTTCATAGCCCTGGTTGATTTGCTTTCTGCGAATTGGAATTTTAGCTTGGCTCTTGTCTGGATTGCATTATTTTGGTGTTTTTTTCATCCTGGGAATTGTATTGTTTATTTTATGTATTGAATTGTTAGTCCTTTCTCTCTGATTGTTGGTCTTCCACATTTTTGTTGGAATTTTTTCTTTTGTTATTTAAAAGTTGCAGGCAAGGGCATTCCCAATTTGAGAAAAAAATAAGGGACTGTCTCCTGGATGTCCCAGTTTTGTAGGAAAAACAGTAGAGGAAAGGAGTTGGGAGGAGAGGGAGATAGAGAACATCCTATCCCCAAAATGTCTCATACAAGTGCCAAGGCCCCAAGGCTGCATTACCAAGAAACACTGGTAAGTCCTCCATGGAGTAGAATGATGAATCCCAGTGTTTCACAATCAAACTTGATTTGTTCATGAGCTGCAGTCTTCCTTGGAAAGAATTGCATCTTTACTATTTGAAGCTGAAAAACTTATGAAGAAGCCTTTTGGCATCATTAGTATATCGGCTAGTCCAGCAGGGTTCTTGCTTTCCTTCAATTATGTCTGAGTTTTGGGTCTTGGGTAAAATCCCATGAATCTGCAGATCAGCACTCTATCTTTTAGAATTCAAATACAGAGAATATTTTTCAGAGGAAAAAATATTGCCCTCTTCAGTCTAAACAGATCATATTTTTTCTGGAATATAAAGAATGTTTGTATTGTCCACTTGGAAAATCAGTGGGACCTGACAGATAAATACAAAGCACAGATATGTAATGAATAAACATTAATTTATGAAATATATCAAACTCATGATTCATTGTCTTTGAATGGTCCAGCTAATTCTGCTATTGCTAATCCTTTCCTTGCTTTCTTTCTTATTTTTCAAAAAAGAGGAAAACATAACTTTCACAATTAAAATATGAACCTGATGTGCTATGTTATGGATCACAAGTATACATCGGGCATACTTCATCAAGCCATACTCATGATAATATGCCTTTAGATAGACTGGCAAAAGTGCTGTATGCCAGTCATTTGCAACAAAGACAAGGTTTCCATCCCCATAACATCCACCACCACAAGGCACATGCCACGGAACCTGTCAAGAGGGACTCAATTTCAGTATAATGTTAATGCATAATAATAATAATAAACTTCTAAGAGTCTACAATATTTATATGATGAACTCATTAATAGCCAAACCATATGTAGAAAGAAAAGGTATTTAAAAAGACTCGATAAACCATATGTTGTTTGTTTGGTGAGCATAAGAAAAACGACAATATAATATACCAATAATGATAGAATTCAAGGGATTTAATAAGAAGTATGAATCTCATCTTTAAAATTCTCTGTTACCGGGTTCCTCAAACATCCCCACCTAGGACAACCTAGGGTACCTAGGGAACTTAGGGCAAACCTGGGTTGTACCCAAGAGGAAGAAAAAGAAAGTCGAAACTTAATTGTTTTCATTTTCTTTTAAACAAAAAGCCATTTGCCAACCTTAATTTCACCCTAAGTGATCTTTATTCACTTATTTAAAAATTGTGTAGCCCTCATCATTTAGATTGATTAGAATTTTCAGTTTTACTATTGGTTTTCTAAAGAATGAAGATTTGGTTAGAAATAGTGAAGACTTGGTATTGCAGAAAACATTGTGATAAAATTGTAAAAGTGATGTGTGCCATGAAGGTTTGTGTGGTTTCAAAGGTGTTAATTTGGACTTGATGGCATGGGATCCACCCTCAACCCTACCCTATATTAGTATAGGGAACACGCCAAGGATGCTACCTTTGGACCCCACAAGGGGTGCTGCCCCTTGACCCACCATGGGGCTCTATCCCCAAATCCCTACCAATTTCCATCCCTAAACCTAGGTAGGCCATTGGTCCCCTAGTCCTCAAAACCCATCCCCATGTCCCCCAATCCCCTCATTCTATGACTATGTAATATTGATTATTTTTCCTAAATTTAAACAATTCAATATGTTGTGAGTTATTCTTCATCTAAGCAAGATTGGAGTACATGCTCCTTTATCCACTCAATTAAGCACATTCGATTGGGTAGAAAACAAGTTGAGGATTTGGTCTTTGTGCACTCCAACTTGCATTTTTTTCACATAAGAAATTTGATTACAACAAGGGGGTGAGGAGGAATTGGGATCTAACTCTCGAGTGCGGCAACTTAGACACCACTATTGCATAGCTTGCTGATGTCCCTATAGATGAGGCAACTTCTACATTTGACATGGCTAGTGGGAGTGACATTGTAGTTGATTGTGGTTCAAATGAAATTGAACCAAATGTTGACTTTGATGCTCTCGGTGAATAGCAATATGAAGATTATTGATTATTGAATATTGGCATATGACAAATCATTGAATTATGTGAAATGTGGAAAATTGTTTTTGCTTCCCTCTTAGGATTTAGAACCTAAAAGAGCAATTTTCACTAATTTTCACTCAAGAACAAAACCTTGAGATCTCAATGCAAAAGAGAAAGAGATCTTGCAAGAGGGTTGTCCTAGGGGCTGAATATGATCTAATAAGGGGTTCACCACTAAGTAGTAACTTGGAAAGACTAAAGAAATGCAAGATGCAATGCAAAACCCTAATTGAATGCAAAGTAACACTAAATGACCTAGAAAAGTGAATGAAATGAAACAAAAAAATGCAGAAAGGAAGGTGTGCACCTGGGAAACTGGAAATGGCTAGATGGAGGTCTGAAACACTGGAAAATTTGTTTTTAATGTTGACTGGGACTCATTTGCCAAGCTGGGCGAATCAGTCCAGTTTTTGGAAAACTGTGCGGGAACAGGAATCTCTCAAAAGGGTATCCGAATCTACAAAAATCTGAAAATTGACTGGAACTGGGACTCATTTGCCAGAAGTGGTGAATTAGTCAAGTTAGGCTTTTTTGAAACTTCAAAGGCTGATCCTGCTCTTCTCTATTTGCTATGTTCTTCTTGAGTGATTTCCGGATTCGAAACCCTGATTTGCAACCTGTAGGTCTTCTCCAATGTTCTCCAAGGCTTGATGATAACTTTGACAACTTTTAACTCTTGACAATTTTTCTCCAATCTTGCTCCTTAGGAAATCTCCAACCTAGACCTGCAAATCACACACCAAGGAGAGGGAAAAATGTTGGGTTAGTGGATAGGGGTTTTCCTTGGTCAAACACCGTTTTGGAAATCAATCCTTGAAATGAAATCAAATAAGAATGGAGAATGATGAATGAACAAATGACAATATTGCAACTCACCAAACCCTTGCAATAAAGTGCTACAATTATGCTTAAGATGGCTCTAATGGATGTAGAATTTGACTCCTCTTGCTTGAATATGATAGATCTTGAATGAAACACTTGCTTGAATCAAAAACCCTACATCACAATTGTTAGCACAATAACAAACATGATGCATGAAATCCTTGACATGATGATTGATGCTTGAATGCTACTCTAGAATGCTTGATAATCTGCTCTTGAAGACACTTGAAAACACTTGAATGCTCTTGTGAACTCAAACTTGCTATAAGGATCACTTGATTTCCTGTTAGGTGAAAATGAGTGAAAGAAACTTGTATTTATACTCAATTATGCAAGAATTCCTGAAATTACAACACTACAAGCCGACATCAAATCTAGGAGAATAAAATCCCGCTAGAAATTTGAATTAATTTTCATTTTGGGCCACACGGGACTCATTCGCCCAAAGGGGTGAATGAGTCCCACCAGGCTTAATTTTTGGGACCAATTTTAAAAATGCTTACAAATGGGGGTTAATCAAACAAGCACGTAAAACGAAGGATAAATGGATTAACATCAAAGCAACTGCATCCCTGCAGGCAAAGGGCGCCCAACATTGAGAGCAACTAGATGAGGTTTTTAGCAGTCGTCTTCTCCAAGGCATTTGCTCAAAATCCTTCCAACTTCGCGATGGATCCAACTGCCAACTCACGGGACCTGTCAAATGCTCATAAACGAAGATCAAGCATCAAATGCTGAAAGTGGAAGCAAGTTGAAGAATGTGAAAATATTGGCCAAGTGTTGAGGAAAATGCACCCTTCTAGAAATAGGCGCCCAACTTTCTAGAGCACCAAATGCAGCTTTCAGGCTTCGCAGCTTCCAAGAAGACCTCTTCAAATTTGATCAATCTTCGCGATGAAATCGTTAGCAGATACATTGGAGCAATCAAACTCCCAACAACAAAACTCAAACTACAGCATCCTGTCAAAGGTTGCAAAGTAAATTATAGCTCAAAAGGTCAAAAATGCCCCTGCAGGCTAGGGGCGCCCAAACTTTCGAGCCCTCTTAATCAACTTTCAGGACTTGCAATACCAGTCATCCTTTCTAGAATTGAATTGGTTTTCCATTCAATATCTCAGCACGTTCACAAGGATCGTCAATCACCGGCAACTGCAGATTGAAGCATGGAAGGTTAAGTTAAAGGAATTGAAAAGCATCCAAGAAATTGGCTAAGTCTGGCAAAGAAAAGCACCCTTCTAGGAAAAGGTGCCCAAAGATTCAAGCCATCAAAACCAATTTCTGAGGTTTTCAGCTCCCAGAAACATCTCTTTAGAGTTGGTCCAACTTCGTGGTGAATCTTTAGCTAGGCTTCATGATCAATCAAGCGATTGGAATTCAGGAGCGAACAAAGGCTGTTTACCAAGCAAAAGTTGAAAATATCCTAACATTGGCAACGTGGCATCCAAAGTCAACTCCCAGTGAGGATTTTTGAAGACTTTCTCAAGTGTAGACATCCCAAAATTGGTGGAGATTGTTCCAATTAACTCCCAATCACGCAAATTGACTCCTCAATTAGGATTTTAGACACCCTAATTTGATGTTTCCCTCAAAAGGATATTTATCAAGCATCTAGGCGTCATAATTCATTATTCTTTGCAGGTTGAATAGCTAAAACACATATTTTTTCTCCAACACCATTTGAAGGATCAAATGGAGGCCATTGTCAGTGTTCTTCGTGTTTCTAGGTTCAAGTTGCACAGAAGGACGTTTTTCGCAAGACTTCATCTCCAGGCATCATTTTCCAAGGCAACAATTTATAACTTCTAGCTTCTCCCCACAAATTTCTTCTATTCCTATCTTAGGTTTTCTTGCATGTCCAGGAAAACTCCATTTTTTCATAGATTTGGCCTTCTGGGTTCATTCAACATAGCATTGGCCACAAAACCCACGTGCTAGAATCTTCTGAAAAATTGCCCCGTTGCCCCCAGTTTTTAGGTTTTCTACAAAAAGTCACTTTTTTCAAAAGCTAACAAATTGGGTATGCTTAGCACAAAGGCTCCTACAATAACCATGTACCAAAACTTTTCGGGAAAAATAAGCTTTTGCGGCTTCTACAACTTCTGCCCCGAGGGGATATTGCATGTCAAAGAAAAAGCCATCTTTTCGAAAAACTGACATTTTGGGTACATTCAAAAAAATATTCCTAACAGAACCCACATCTCAGAAATTTTCATAAAAATTGCCCCTCGAGAAGCTATTTTTAGCCACTACAGAAAAAATTGTTCGAATAGTGTCATGTGCCCAATCAATCTTCAAGATTTTCATAATGCAATTCTCTCAAGTTGAATACAAGACCAAATCGGTGTTGCTTCATGATTTCTTGAAGATGGCTAACACCTATTTACATCGAGCACACCTAGAAGTTGATTTGGACAAAATTGAAAGGTGTAGACACTCAAAGTCCACGTATTCCATATTGTTTCATACCTCGTATAGCTGATGGCCTTTCAAGGCTACTTTAGAGGGTTGAATACCATTGGAATTCTTGGTGTGCAACGAGTTCATGAGCATTTCTCACAGCTAGAATGTTTGAGTCAAACTTCACGGTTTCATCATACAACACTCTTCCGTTGAGAAAAATCAAGGAAAGCATCAGAAGCATAAAGCTGTAGAAGAAACAAAGATCATCACTCCAATTACAGAACCACCAAAGTTACCAATTAGTGAACTGCCAGTTAAAGTGTGCAGATATTTCCAGGATTGCTCAAGTTGTTGATAAGCAGTAAATTGATAGTTGAGGCATGTGATGATCTCCAGATGATGAGACTGTTAACAACTTCTTGGAGGAGATGATTGCTCGAGATGGCAACCAATGAACTACCAGTTAGGACATCCCACCTTCTCCAAAGATAGCATTTGACACAACAGTTAACTTGATGCCTTTTTCCAAGTTATCTCGCTGTCCCACCTTTTATGCATGTCTATTTTTGGAGACAACTTTGTACAGTGGAGTTCTATTTAGTTTAGAATCAGTTAACTGAAGTAATCTTTCCAGTTAACTGTTAGGTTACATTTAATTAGACATAGGAATAAATCTTGTTGATTGACAAGAATTGAATGTTAACTCAAGGAGACTTTAGAGTTCCCTACTCCTATGAGTATCTATAAATAAGAGCAACCTTGTTCATTATTGTTTAACTTTACTTCACCATAGCAAAACGTTGAGCTCGAAATCCTTTGACTTTTTTTACTTAGTATATGTTCTTGAATCATACTTATGATAGCGAAACACTGAGTTGTTTCCTTGCATTCTTGTTGCTCATGTACTTGTGTTCAATATTTGTTAAGTGTATTTGGTTGATCGCATGTTGTGTGATTGTCCTCTTTCATAGCATTTGCTGTCCAAAAATTGTAATCTTTGATTTAGTTTGAGATAATAAATCAGGAGAGCAATGAGCCTTTGATCCAAAATTCTCAAGATCTATCAATATTTGTTTTGTTCTTGTGATCTTCATTTCAGCCTACACCTCGAAAAGAGCACCTCGCCTTCAAGGGAATCCTAAGAATTAGCTTACCGTTTTATGTTATTTCTAATAATCTTCATTTTAGCCTATACCTCGAATGAGCAATGAGCCTTCGAGGGAATCCTAAGATCCAGCTTATCGTTCGATGTTTACTTGCATATACTTTATTTCAATATAAGACTGAAAGACCAATGAGCCTTTGGATGCATTCTGAGAACAAGTTTGTCTAAGTTACCCAAATACACTCCCGTTACTTCTAAATCATCTCACTCTGGATTTACCTGAGGAGATAAAAGCCTTTTAATTTTTCGCCTAGTTGTAGTTGAGATCTATGAAACCAGAGAAAACCTCAACTGCAATGCATGGTGTTTTATAACCTTGTGCTCTACAACTGAGTAAAAAGAAGGAAATTTAGTTTACATTTCTTTTTCCGCAATAACAGAAAAAGAGGGAGCTTCCCTTCCTAATTTGAAGAGCAATTTATCTATGCATAGTTGTTCGTTTCCAATATGCACTCCAGAGGTGTGAATTGAAGCGCCAACATGAAGCAAAAGGCCAGTGTCAACATGAAGTATTGGTTATTACTCATGCCCAAGCAACAAAGGCTATGTACTCAGACCCACGTACAGAAAAAGAAAGACTTCATAGAGCAAGGCAAAAAGTGGAAAATACTATGGCTAACAAACAACGCCACTCAAATGCAAATGTAAATACAATAACTAATTAATTACAATCCAAGAAAAATATTGCACAAGTACTTCAAGCTACCGTACCATTTAAAGTTGTAGATTTATTACAAAGTATTTTTGAACTCTGAAATTTTATGACTAATATTGTAATGAGGGACAATGAGATGATGCATGCTACAGTCCAACTAGAATTTGATGAGAATGAAGATCCAATAATTGAACCTCTAGTATCTAGCGACCAAGTAATTGATCCTATGTTACTAACAGTTAGCATTGCAAAGAAACCAACGGTGGTGAATATGGAGATCCTTGGAAAGAATCTCAACAATGCAATTGTTGATGGCAAGTCTAGTGCAAACACACTTCCAAAAGACACTTGTAGAAGTTTGGGCAAGCCGGCCATTAAACCCCCAACTTATCAACTAGTGGGTGCAGATCAACAAGGTATTAAGATACTTGGAGTTTTAATGACACAAAAGGTAATTGTCAAAACCTGAGCATTTTTGTTGATTTTTGTGGTCATTTCATTAAGGAAGAAAGCATACAACACATTGTTAGGTTGAGGTTGGCTGGTCGCAGCCAAAGCCGATCAAAATTGGAAAAAAAACTACAATCTTCATTGAGAACAAGGGTTGAAAATATATAATCAATTTGAAGAATCAAACAGTCAATGAGGAAGCAACTTCTTCAGATTTGTTAGATTTGGACTCTGGAGAAGAATGGACAAAGAATGAAGGTCCGATGGAACCAAAGGACGAAGGAATTTGGAGTTATAGTCATGTTCAGAGGATGAAACAAATTATCTCCATGGGCTATTTCATTGGAAAATGGAGGATTATGAAGCGTTTTCGTCAAACTATGATTTTATTGAAGCTACAGAGATCTATGAAGATGAACAAGGATTGTTTGATGATAAGAAACCAAGGAAGAATGACTTGAAAAAAATGGATAGTTTACATGTGCCGAATGCAATTCATGGTTTGCAAAAGACAACAGTTCCAGTAGAGGTATCCAGCTTCACATAAGAATGCAAAAATTATTGATAGTACGTCTCAGAGTACAGTACTTGTCGTCAAGTTAAATCAACTTCACAAAAAAATTACAAAAAAAGAAAAAGAAAAATAAACAATAAGGAAAAAGTGAACACCAAAAGGAGCAAATATTATATTGAAAAATTGAATTACAAAAAGGTGGTAATTGATGAAGAAATAGAAAAAAAATAATAAAATAAGAAGTCTTATATTGGCACAACATAATAATCTTCTTGTATGACAAAAAAAACCTTGTATTGTATGGCCCTACTGATCAGGCGACATTGTACAACCCTGCCTATCTAGCAACATTATACAGCCCTACCTATTTGGTGACATTGTAAAACCCTACCTATGTGGTGACATTGTATGACCCTACCTATCTAGCAACATTGCACGGCCCTATCTATCTAGTGATATTGTACTATCATATTTTTTTTTGCGATATTATATTTTTGTGACTATTGTACAGCTGTCTCAATTCCCTGTCTACATTATATGGCTGCTCAATTCCCCATATACATTGTATGACTACCTCACTACTCCATCTACATTGTGCAGCCGAAATAAAGGAAACCACATGTCAATGTTGTACAACACACTCCTTGCATTGTACAGCCCATTAAGAATTGCATTGTACGGAACAACAACTTTTCACTTGTACGGCACAATATTGTCCTATACAACACAACAGGTGTGAGCATATTGTGTAAGTTTTCCATTATACAGTGCAAGCTTTCCATTGTACGATGCAAGTCTTCAACTATACAATACAACAAAACTCTCACTGTACAATGTAGCTGCAAGTTTCCAATTGTATGACGACTATATATTCCTATTGTATGGTCCAAATTGTTCATTGTACGACGACTATACATTCTTATTGTACAACATGCAAATTCCATTGTACACCCTTCTTGGATTGTATGGTCTACAAATTCCATCGTATGCCTTGCAAATCAAGATTCTCTGTGATGTCCCCACTCTAGTCATTCACCTGATGCAATGTGTTAGCCCTTTTCTTGGACCCTTGTGGGCTAACTGGTTTGGTTAGAGGGTTAGTGGTACCTTCTGGAGAGTTTGGTCGATTTCATTTTTTGAGATCGTGGATAGGCTCATTGCAGGCATTGGCAGTACAGGAGTTTCTTTGCTTCTGACGGCACTGAATTCTGTTGAGAATTGAGGGAGATAGGCTTACTTAAGTGATTTAAGTTATATTTTAACTTAAAGACTTTTTATAAAGTCAAATTGACTTTATAATTCTTATATCACTTAAATAAAGTCTAAAGTGAATATTTTAAGTTATATCTTTTATTCACTTAAAGGAGGTGCCAAAAATCAAAGTCTAGACTATGGAAAGTGACTTAAGTTTATTTCCATAAATTTAAATGATCTAAAACCCTAAAATGTACGGCCTCCTTGGGTTTTCACCTCCTTTGCTATATAAGGGATTTGGGCAATGAGAAACTCATCTTTTGAATATTTCAACTTTGCCTTGGAGGTTTTTTCCCTTGCTTTCATCCTGTGATCAGGTTTGCAGCAAATCCACCATTGGAGAACGAAATCTCTTCAGTGTGAGCACTTGTGAGGCTGTGAGAGATCAGCTGAATTGGTGCAGATTTAGAGAGCTTCATTTCAGAAGTTCTGCAGTGCTTCAACAGATTTTTTGTAGTGTTCTTCATCAGAAACAGAGGGTTTATTGGTTGGTGTTCTTCCTTCACCATGGCAGGCTTCATGGCTGTTTGGGCGCACCTTCAAAGATGTTTTTTTCTGGTTTTTTGCTTGAGCTGCGTTGGTTTTTGAGCTAGGGCGTGTTTTCTTCTTGGAGAAACGCCTATCTTTCTGAGGATCTCTCTTCATGATCTTGGGCGCCCTACTTGTACTTCTCTTTGGCTTCAGTTTCAGATTAAACTTTGCAATCTGTAACGTTCTACTCCAGTTTTCGTCAGTTTTTCCCTATTTTGATCGGAATTTTTATATAAAAAATCTGGAGGCTTTCGGGTATGTTTGTATGTTTTAAATCCATTGTTGATGCTAATAAACACCTTCTGCAATTTCAGTTTGATTAGATTTGCTCAAGTTTTCGTTCTGTGAGCTTTTATATGATGCGCCCCTTCTCTTCTGTCTACAAAATTTCTCTAAAAAACTAAAAAACACAAATAGACTTAAGAAAAAGACAGGGGTTTGAGCAGTGAGCTAGCAAGGCTCATCACATTCTCAATGACAATCTATTGTTGGGAGCCATTCTCAACAATAGTCTATTTTCGGGAGCCATTCTCAGTAAAATTCTATTCTCAGGATCCATTCTCAATAAAATTCTATTTTTGAGAGCCATTCTCAGCAACAGTTTATTCTTGAGAATAGTACAATATATTCTCAACCTCGGTCCTTTCTCGATGCTTCTAGTATTGTGCATAGTCAGGCGCAAACAAAATGTGTTGCAATACAATATGGGCTTAGTGATCAATTGGGTGCAACATTCTCAGCTTTCAGCGTGCAATCAGATAGGGTCTCTTGGTTGCTTGGTCCAAAGCATTATTCACATATCAGCATACATTGGTTAAACACTCAAAAATCTCTGCTTTTTGGCTTTGTCAGCATTGTTTTTTGCCTCTTAAAAAATCATGAAAATGATGTGAGTCATGAAGGTCTATGCAATTTTGAAGGTCTTACTTTGGGTACCATTTGGGCTTAGTGATTAGTTGGGAGCAACATTCTCAACTTTCAATGTGCAATCAGATAGGGTCTCTTGGTTGCTTGGTCTGAAGCATTATTCATATATTAGCATACATTGGTTAAACACTCCAAAATCTCTATTTTTTGGCTTTTTCAGCATTGTTTTGTCTCAAAAAAAATCATGAAAATGATGTACATCATGAAGGTTTGTGTGGTTTTGAAGGTCTTCCTTTGGGCTTGATGACGAGGGTCTCATCCCTTGACCCTGCCCTATATTACAACAAGGAGCACACTAGGGGTGTTGCCCCTTGAACCTAATAGGGGCACTATCCCCAAACCCTTGCAATGGTACCCCTTGACCTCGCTAGGGGTGTTACTCACAAACCCTCACCAAATTCATTTGATTTTCCAAGTACTCTCCAAGTCCGAGTCTGCAAAGTACACTTCTAAGTTTGTCTATAGATCCTTGTCTACAATATCGTCATTAGTTTGGAAAGTCTTCCCTAATGTTACTTGATGTTTACTTGTCATCTAGAAGACGATTTTTTCTTTTGGGGGAGGTGATGTAGTTAGTGTACAATGACTATTATTATGTTTCGATAAAATGGGTTATTTAACTATGTATTAATTGCTTGTCAGTCTCCGGTGGTTACAAGTGTCAATTGGTTGACAATTGTGTTCCTCTTGACAACTGTCAGATCCTTTAAATAGATTATGTATCATCAAGGAAACAAGTATGATCTAGTATGATCGACTCTGACCCTTGGTTGACCATCTTTGGTCCTCTTCTGTAATAATTTCATGCGCGAATAAAAATATATTTTACTCCTGTATCTAGTATGCTTTGTCATATCTATTATTAATTCATGTATTTATTTTATCAAATAGAGTAGTAAACAATTGTTCAACCCCTGCCCTACCAAAATAAATTCTACTTGATACATAAGTGGATGAAATGACTAACTCCTTTATAGTTAGTCCCAAGGACACTATTAGAGCCTAATAAGGAACTCATCATTAAAACCTTCTATATAAGATTCCCTTAGAGGAGCACAACTTCCACCAAGGCTCAGCATAGTTTAAGGCCTTTGATGATGATGACTCTCTAGGAAGTAGCTCACTTGACATTTCCACATCATATCCTCATTCCTCTATGGCACATAATTTTACTTTGTCTCTTGAAGCCTCATGAATCTTACCTAAAAGTAGAGGTTAGGCTTCTACCCAACTATTCTTGATCCTCACTATCTTAACTAAATATTTTCCTGCCTTTCTCTTGTCTCCTTGTCTCCACCAAAAGATAAAAACTCTTGTTATGATCCTTGATGATCAATTTACAAGCAAGCTGTAGAATATTACACAATATAAGATACATTATAAGTGCATGTAAGTGAGTTTGATGAGCACACAGTGATACTAAGAGGGGGAGTGAATCAATATCTAATAATCTTTTACTTTTCAGAACTTAACCAATCACAATAAGAACATTCAAGTAAAATCTAGTAATTAGAAACACAATGAGAACACATGATTTACATGGAAACCCTTTCGGGAGAAAAGCACGGCACAATATTGCTTATATATTATAGATTAATCTTTTTCTTCTTGTAAGCTCCAACCTACTATCAAAGTCTCCAATCTCTATACAAAATGAGCTCCAACTCAGCAAGAGGCTCCAATCTCTACTTGATAGGCTCCAACCTATTGGAGGCTCCAACGCCTACAAATCTGATCCAAACTTTTTTCCCTTATAAATTTGATCACAAATCAAAAATCTGATCCAATTTCAAATCTAATTCAACTCATGTACTCTCTCCTTCCACAAATCTGATCTAAATCATGTATTCTTTCTTTTTGCAAATCTGATCCAAATTATGTATTCTTTCTTTTCACAAATCTGATCATAATGTTGGCCCCACGGTTGCCGTTGCGCCAAAAGGTCAACCTTTTAATGCCTCATACAACTCCCAGAATTAACGGATCCACAGGAGGCGGTTAAGCCATGTCACGAATCCCAAGGGGAGCGCTGACCATCTACCAACAATCTCCCTCTCAGCGTTACCCGAGGTGATTCAAACCCAGCACCTTTGGCTTTGATACCAATTGTTGGCCCCATGGTTGCTGTTGCGCCAAAAGGTCAACATGTTAATGCTCATACAACCGCCAGAGTTAACAAATCAATGGGAGGCGGTTAAGCCATGTCACGAATCCCGAGGGGAGCCTTGACCATCTGCCAACACATAAATATGTCAGTATATGCTAATATATTTCTGCATATATCCTTCATGGCTATTTGCTTCAGTTCATATAAACTTGCACACTTTCTTCATAAAGAGCTACACAAATTCTTCATAAATAACAACATGAATTTTTTCAATATAAGTCTGATTGACACTTCATATTTTCTTCCTTTTGGACTGCTGCAAATCTGCTCTTTCTCACATATATTTCATTGAATTACTTGTTTTTTTTTTCCCCCTACTTTTTCTTTTTATACCTTCCATTTGCCCTTTCACCAAGGTAGGTGCCCCTTCAAAAGGAGGTCGGCCTCATTGTTAATAATTTATTTTATTTATTTTAATTTTAAACTTCCTTTTAGGAAGTCGGCCCCCATAGTCTTTAAATGTAGTTGCAGCCTTTTATAAATTCTTTTTGCTGCTTTCATCACTTCTTTTAAATTGTAATCACTGATATAAAGTTGCTGCTCCATTTGACATATCAATTGCTGTCTTTGGTAAAAGATAATCACTGTCTTATTCTCCTCATGAATCACTGTCTTCCTTTGTTAAGCTCTTTATAAATTCTTTTTTCTGTTTGTTATTGCTGCTATTAATAATCTTCATCGTTGTTTGTAATGGGTGCTAATAAGGAAGTCGGCTAGCATATGAAAGAGCTATTTTAATCACTTCTTTTATATTTTCCAATTAACTTATTAATAGCTGCTTTTTTTGTTGTCTTTTAATCATGAATAAATCGCTCCTTAATCATTTTCCATTACTTCATAATTCTTATTCTTCTTTACTTAGTCAATTCATGCATTTAGACTTGGGTGCCAAAGTAAGGTCTACTACAATTTCCTTTGACATCAATGTGAAAAAATAATCTTGCCAATACGCTTTGATATCATTGACAATAACTTGATTATTTTCTTTGACATCAACGATAACATTTCCAACATGAGTTTCATGATATAATTCAAGTGGAACGGGAAGAGATTAATTTTGAGAAATCACATATCTACATAATATTATAAAGATGTCACCCAATAGTGTAGAATTCAATCAATATCTGTATAAGAGCAGGGACCAAAAGAGTTTCAACAATACCTAGGCATTAAAAATGGTTCACAACAACCATGAATCATATAGAATTATTTATGCACTTGAACACATCCACCACTATATCCTTTCCACCTTCATTCCCCTTTTTTAATTGGAAAAAGTTACATTGAAAACATCCATAGCTTTGCCATTGCCACCTCCAAAATTTTGCTCCTACTTCCACTCTGGGAGGACATATGCCCTCTCTCCCTTTGGCAAGAGGTGGTTGAAATCCATCCCACAAGACAAATTGCCTTTGCCATTTCTCCTGCCCACTTTTAGCAACAACTGCACCTTCACACAACAAATGCCCAAAATCAAGAGATGGAGGGAATTGAACAGCTGGGATAGAATCCCTTACCCAAGCATGTTGACCTTCCTATGGATGAGATTGGATGTGGGGGTAAACTTAATGATCCTCTACTACCTCCTACTACTAGATTTATCACACTAGTGGCTTGTTTTACTTTTTTGATGCTGTGAATAGGACCTCTGCAATTTTGAAATTATGTTGTTTGTTACTTTTGATTGTGATGCCTTGGACTTACTACCAAATTTCAAGGAGAAAGCATATAATCTTGTTCTAGGTTGTAATGTCCCCATTTTTAGCACTACGCTTTCCAGTGACTATTAGCCTATTTTTGGAGGCCTGTAGGCTAGTCAAAGGCAAAATTAGGGTTTCCTATTTTCTAGGAGGTTTCCTTCTAAGTTATCAGGAGTTGCATGCAGGAGTTTGGCAGTTTGTCTTCTAGGTCTTTTTGGGTTTTCAGAGAGCTTCAAAGGGATGTGAGATGCATTTTAGGGATGTGACATGCAATTCAATCAGGGGATTGCATGCAGGAGTTTTGAAGAGAGGTTTTTGGGTTTTTAGAGAGTTTCAAAGTGGTATGACGTGCATCTGCATCAGATGACTTTTTCAGACTTGCTATTTTTAGTAAGTTGCGATGGTTGCTCAGTTTGTGCTCTAACTGAGTTTGGAGTCACTTACTATTTTTAGCAATATGCTATTTTTAATAAGTGTTATTTTTGGCAGTGCTATTCTTAGCAACAGTCCTACAATTCAGTGCAGTGCTATTTCTAGCAGTGGTTCTAGTAGCAGTTCAGCACTGTGTTACTATTTTTGGCAATGGTGGCAGTTGCGGTGGTTGGCATCTTTCTATTTTTAACAGTGGTCAGTTCTCAGTTCTTGCTATCTATAGGTCATTTCTTAATGAGGCGTTGGAGAGCCTAAGGTTGAATTATTTAAAACTGCTTTTAATCAGTCACTTAAGTTGTTTTATAAAATAACTTTATGAACTTAAGTGATGGGGTAAGTGGGCATGGATTTTAGGAGGGAAAAAGGAAATTCAAAACTAAAAGTCGCCCTAATTCCCTCACTCATTGTAAAACATCATTTTGGCTCTCATTTAGGTATCTTCATTTTGGCAACATAACAGGATGCTATTGGATTGCTTCCAAAGTGCTTGGGCTGCGAACTAGGGACGAAAAACCCTCACCGTATTGGACTGATTTCGGTGGTGAGAGATCCACCCTAGTCAGATTGTGAGTGATTCCACATCAAGGATCATACAGTGCTTAACAGAGTTCATATTTTTCAGGGTTTGAGTGGTAGAAGATGAAGATTTTTGTTGTGTTTTGATTTGGGTTTGCTGGTGGAGGTTGGTTTTAAAGTTCGCTTCATTTTTTTGATGATTAGTAGACATTTTGATGTGATTTTGGGGTCTGATATACTTTATCAGAATTCTGGAAACTCAGTTTTTCTCCAATGCCTGAAGGTTGAATCTCTTCATAACTCCTTGGATAATTGGCGAGCCATTCTGGGTATTAAAGAATCTGATTCCTCATTCCTTGGTGCCTCATTTCAAATCATCATTCAGATTTATTGGTGAAGGTTTGATTTTTTAGGCCAAATTGCCCTCAAGAAGGGCCGTACCATTTCCAGGGCATCACTGGTTGGGGTTACTGTTGTATAACCTCAGTTATATCAGCTCAGTTTCAGTGTTTGGTGGCTGTTTGAAGGCTTAGAAACTCAACAGACTCTCATGGCGTCCTCCTAGAAAATTTTGGAGGTGATTGGAGCTTTACTGTTGCTGTCATAAGGCTAATCTCAAGGCTGAAACTTCTTGTAACAGGTCTGATTATTCATTGTAATATTCTGATTTAAAGCTGAAAATGAATGCTCTTGATGTCTGTTGCAAATTCTATTGAAAAGGCATTGTTATCTATTGGTTTCTTGTTTCATTCACAATCATTTCTTTATGCTGTTATACATCTGAAAACACATTTGAAAACATACACAAACATATCATTAAACTAGCAAACAGCAGACAAAGGTTTCAAAAAAAAAAATCAGGGGTGTATGTTACATAGGTTTCGTAAATCCACGTGATATCCAGGGTGTGATGTAACGTTGCCAGTTTATATGTATTATTAGCCACGTTAGCCTCTCCTCTTATGTAATATAAGCCAGCTTTTCACTAAAAAAGGTCACTTCTGAGGTCAACAAAGAGATTTAAAGGCAACCATTTAAAGTCAGTAATTATTTCTCTCTATTATTTGAAATAATATATTTGCTTCTCCCGACAGAAATATTATTTCTCATTGGAGGCATTTTTTTGCCTCAACTTGAATGATACTCTCAAATTTACCTTTATATTTCATTTGTCTTGTGGTTTTCCCTCATGGGGTTTTCTACAGGATTCAGTTTTGGCCTTGTTACAAGACTAAAAATCAATATTAAAATCTTAACTTTTGAATGTTCATGACATGAAAAATGCATTTTCTAAGCCTAAATTTATGATACTTTGTGTGAGGTTGAAAATAGAAGAATTTTGTTCCTAGTTCTATCTGTCAACTGACTTTTAACAAGTAATTCACATGAAACTAACTTCCAAATTTATCTTCCTTGTCAATAACACATGGCATTTCCTTATATTAAAGATACTCTCTAGGAGAAATAAACATCAAAGAATGGATCTTGAATCGACAAGATAAGCACCATACCTCAATAGAAGCTTTGCATAGAAGAATCATACGAGAAAGAATATCCTGCATTTCAAGTACCTCATGTCAAATTCAAAAACAAACATCCCTAATATAAATACTTCTGGCACATAAAAGAAATGCTGATCTTATAACTTTTGTCAAGCAAGACTAATATCACTTCCTGTAGTAATAGCTGTAAAACATCAGAGATTTGACTGAAAGCAAAAAATGGGAAATGTATTTAAAAAAGCTTCTCAAAAAAGCCTAGGAGTTTAAAATAATCAGACGTCACAAAACCTGCAACAAGTTAGCAATTAGATGAGAGTTGTGTATCCTTAACATCGTAAAACAACACCGTACCAGGTTAAAGGAGTTTTAACATTCTTGATTTTAATTATCAGTATTGTCCAAACACGTGTCTGTTTACTGCTCTATCTGATAAAACTATTACTTGAATTAATGACAGAAATAACAATGCATATCAGACAGATGTAAAAGTATATCTTTATTCACACATGAAGTTATTGCAGAAGTAGACCAGAAATGGTCAGCCAGAGATCAGACTACTTTCCTTGACTACGCTAAGGCCATTTAGAGGACTCAACAGTTGCCAAAAGAACACAACCATCTATCAACCAACTCCTATAACTACTTGAAAGTTGATAAACAATTAAAAATAGCCAGATACAACCATATTAACTGAACATAATAAAGGCATTGTATGCTGACTATAATGTCAAAAGGAGAAAGGGAATTTTAAAGCACAGACAGATTGAGCTCACTGAACTCATCCTTTAAGGAGATTGGATTTGTATTTGTAGAACAAAAATAACAATATACAACAAAAAAATATGTGAAAAAAGAGGATTCTGGTGGCTGGTGTAGCCTGTGCAGGCCATTGTCCCTATGTACTACTATGGCAGTGTGACAAATATACCTTTTTGTGTTTGTCTTCTAACATGCCCATAGATTTGTTCTTCATAGCTTATAAACATGATGATCTAGTGACCTTAATCTTTTGTCACCTCCTCTTGTCCACTCCTTGGTTTATCCATTGCTTAGAACATATAGCCACCTTGCCTTGGTTTTGAGTTCTGTTGGCTCTAAATATACCTCTTGAAATTTAGGCTTGCTTTATGGAAGTAGATTCTTCAAACCTCTTTCTTACTCTTTGTTCTTCCGGCAACAAATAACCACTCAACTGTTCAAATGTTAAATTGTCAATTTTATCAGCAACTTCTAGAAATTCCTTCTCTTTAAAATTCTCCCATAACTTCTCGGCTATTCTTAATTTCCTTCAGTTTTGTGAGGTGTTCAATGAAAAAATGATCATTTTTCATTCTTAAATTATGCAATTGTTTCTTGATAAGCAAAACCCCAATCTTTTAAGGCTTCTCGAATATTTCCTTGACCATTCCCCAAGATTTATGTTAATTAGTGATGCCTTGAATGTGTGATATGATTTCATCTACTACAGACATACCGATAATTCAGAAGGCTTCATTATTGATCTTTTTATATTGGGTTATTTGTCTAAGTTCATCAGGTATTTGTATCTTTTCTCCTACAAATTCCCATAAATCTTTTGCAAGCAACACATTTTTGTATTGTACTTCCATAGAGAAATGTTCTCTGCATTTAGCTTACAATCAAGCAACATGATACTTGACGTAGAAGCCTATTATATGATAGTATGAGATAACTTTCAACAACACCTTTTAAATTTACTTATCCTTTCACAACTTAATAACTTCAAAACTACCCAAAACAATTTTTTTAGTCACCAGATCTGTTCTTCCAAACTTCAACTCGGAGACCTCCTCTTATTATTATTGTTATTATTATTATTATATATCTGTGTGTGTGTGTGTGTGTCACATGCACTTGATTATAACCAAATTCATAATCTTCTAGTTAGTGTATATCTACTATATATCAACAAACAAATTACATTCACTTGGCAAACTCACATTTTTGCAGTGATTTTGAATGGGAAAAACTCTTAGTCTATCCTGCAGCTTTACTTTCGAAATTAATTTTCTTTACAATGAACTCAGAATCCACTCTTATGAAAGATCAGTAAGACAAGAACAAATGGATAGTGGTGGATGTAATATCTTACACTTTGCTTTTGACACCTAACCACTGTTTTCAACCTTCAAAAAAGAGACTTTGGCCTTTAACGTATCAAACGACGTCTCCATTACTTTTGCAGACTCTTCATAAATTTTTTCACTTTATCTTCCTCACAAAATCTCCTTCAACATGGTACTCTCAGCATAAAGATCACCCCCAGCCCATTCACACTAACAGTCTGATAACATGTTAAAAAACTAGCAGATTGGACCACCTGAACCTACCTTTTGAGTGGATTGGATTAATATTTATTGAATAAAAAATAACAATGCATAACAAAAAGACATGAAAAAGAAGACAATCTGTGGTGGTCAGTGTAATCTGTGCTGATTGGCTTGGTCTGTACTGATCAGTGTGGTCTGTGCACTGCTGTAGCTGCATGACAAAATTACATTTTTTGTCTTTTTTCCTATCAGGGAGACAAAAAGATATGACCTCACCTTATGTGATCCCCCATATATGTTATCTTTGAAGGCATGAAAAATGGGATTGTCAATGAATATGTAGTCAATGCCATCAATATCTGCATGGAAATAACCAACCTCCATATCCTGCAAAATGCAAGTAAACCTTCAGTATTACAATCCAAGATTACATGTTCATTCTCACAACTATTTTCAAATCCATGCCTTCAAAGAACATACCTCACCAGCTACATTATAACACCTGTGGACTCCGTGTCCCATGCTTCAATATAATCACTGTATCGTGGAGCAATGACCTATAAAAATGATGCAAAACTAAATATTAAGAACGAAGAATTCTAAGGAAAATAGTCAAACGTCAATTCAGAGAACTTATATTCCATCTTATAAAACCATCAGAGGAAATTTCCAAGAACATGCAAATGCAGAGACAACTTATTAGAAAAAGGACATGTAGTAATGCCTACAAACACACAGAAACAAAAACAAGAACCCAAGACAATCAAATTAACATCATAAATGAATAATTTTAAGGTTCATCTTCTAGAATTAGTTGGTCTCATCTCATCTCAGGAGCAAATTTTAAGGTTCATTTTCTAGAAAATTTGCATTACAGAAAACCATCATATTAATAAATCAATTTGTATTTATTTTCTCGAAGAAATCATCTTGCACATAAGTGTTCTTAGACTTTAAAAAAATATAAAAATAAGAAAACACTTTTAAGAATGGGTATGAGATTCATTACAAAGTAGATAAATAGTAATACTTTAAAATAGCAATTAAATTGAGCTGCTGAAAATTGCACTCTGCAGAAAGAATTTTTCTTATAAACAATACATCTTTTATTACACCTATTGGGTCCCAAAATCACTGCTCCAGAATCCTAGAACTCCACTCAATTATCTAGCCCAGGGTTGTCTTAATGATAGTAGAGTTATGGTTCATCCACAGATTGTGGAGGGTTAAAGGCCAGTTGGTGAGAGTGGATAATCTCCCCTTCACTTTGGGCTCAGCTTAAACCTAGAAAGGTGTTCCTAGAGGTATCCCTTAACAGGTATTCAAATCAAATCAAATAAAAAACTAATGCACTTCACAACAACTATACCCAAATATGAGCTTAACCTCAATAACTATCACTAGGGTAAGCTCAACTAGTCATAAGAAAACCTCTTTATAGCTAATAAATACTTTGCACATTCATCTGTATATAAAACAATATTAAAATCCCTTGAAATAATTTCAGATAATTTCAGTTATGTTTCCATAGGCATCAACAAAGTATAAATACATTGAGCCCGACTCATTGAATGGTTTAACAATTAGGTTTTGCTTGAGATTTTCCTTGTTTATGATTGAGAGCAGATAATCTCCCCTTCACTTTGGGCTCAGCTTAAACATAGGAGGGTGTTCCTAGAGGTATGCCTTAACAAGCATTCAATCAAACAAAATAAAAAATTAATGCACTTCACAGCTACTGTACCCAAATATGAGCTTAACCTCAATAGTTGTCACTAGAATAAGCTCAACTAGTTGCAATAAAACCTCTTTATAGCTGATAAATACTTTGCACATTCATCTGTTGTAATATCTTAGGGTTTTCAACTGAATAACCAGTTACAAATCTTGGGTTAACTCAGCAACAATAGCATCTATGATACAACCCTTACGGTTTGACCCTTGTTCTTTCAATCAGATCTAACCTGATATATTAAAATCATAGGTCTGCAAACTAACTGTTAGTGTTATAACTGCAAACTGGAACTTAAACTTTCACCATTCACACAAATGTAAAAAGACAACTCAGTTACCATACACTTTTGCAAATAGGCAATAAATAACGATCTCAAAATGCATTAAAATTTGAGCATGAAAGTACAGAGTTTATTGTTGTCGGCAGAACTGTGAGGAATGCTGACAATCCTTGACCCGATTCAGGTATGATCTCCTTAGAGTTTTGACCTGTTTGACTCCTGGAAGGAAAACCCAGATGCACAATGATATAATCGCTCAATGGAAAGAGAGCTCACCTCCAAAATGAGGGATTGAGGCATGCAACCCTCAATCTGTTGCTTCTCTAATTCGCAGATCCTTACACAGGTTGATAGTCTGTGTCCAATTCTGAGTTGTAAATCAGCTTCCCGTTAGATATTGGTGAGTGCTCTTAACTTCTGCATAAACTTTGGCTTCCAAATCTAGCTGCCCAGGTCTCCTATGTTGTTCAGTGATAAGCCCTTGACTGTGGCAGATCTTTGTTTGAGATCTGCTTGTGGAATTGCCTCCCAACAACCTCAACACCTAGGGATTGTTGCTTGACAAACTTGTTGGAATATTTTGTCATTGATGTCAAGGTTGAGCTGTGTGCTTAAGTGCTTGAGCTGCTTGAGCTGCTTGCTCACCTGCTTGAGCTGCTTGGTTACTTGGTTGGGGTGCTTGCTTGTCTATTTCACCTGCTTGGTTGTGTGCTTCAATTGCCTGGTTGTCTGCTCAGCAGCTTACTTGGCTTCTTGTTAACAAGTCATCTTGCCATATCAGCTTGTTATGTCAGCTTGATGAATCTCCTTTTCCACAGCAGTTTGAAAAGTCTAATTCTTTATAAGGCAGCGAACACTTTCTATGAGGCAGCTTCATGTTCATAGGTGGCTTAATGAATTTCTGACAATTCTCATTTTAGCGGTGGCAAGGTGGATGTTTTTATTGAATGGCATGAATTACTTATGGAGGCGGCTTTGTTATAAAATAAAAACCTGTTACCCCCCGATTGTATAGCTACTATTTCATAGGGCAATTGATTGTAATGATTGGATCAATGTGATGAATAAAACATACTGTTCTTGTTATCAAAATGAGTGTGTTCCATTTAATGATTGTCTCATTTGATTGTTACTTCTATTGATGTAATTCTTGATGAATGTTGCATGCAAGTCGTCGAATAATGTTTATTCTAACTTTTGAAATGTTTCATGTATACTGCTTTGTTGTGAACATATGACTTCCGTTGTCGTGTCATTGAATGCAGGTATGCGAACCATTCTTCCAAGCTGTAATGTCCCCTTCTCATCAGTGATATGTTCAGACGCTCATCAGCCTATTCTAGAGGCCCGTAGGCTCGTTGAGGTAAAATTAGGGTTTCCATGTTTTGGAGGTTCTATGGCATTTCTGGGAATTTACTATTTTTAGTAAATTCTATTTTTGGCAGTATGAAGTTTGTCAGCTTTCAGGACTTCATTTCCAGTTGGAGCAATTATTTGAATTCAAGTTCTGGCTTCTAAAAGCTTTATTTGGTGAATTTCATAAATAAAGGCATTAATGTTATAAATTGCAATTGACCCCTTGGCCTAGGAGAATAACTTCAAGTTGTGTTAAAAGGTGTTCTTGAAGGGGGACGCCTTCGTATGGATTAAATATTATTTAAGTTTAAATGCCTTGGGAAAAAGGACGCCACCCTATTGAGGAGTTATTTTTAAAAATAAAGTGAAATTGTATTCTTGCAAAAGGGACGCCTTCTTGAAGAATTATTTGAATTTTGGAAATTTGAAGAGTCTCTTTGTGACTCTTGGCATTCCTTCTTGAGAAATTGAAGAGTCTTCTACTCTTCTATAAAATGAATGCTTTGCTCTAGCTTTGGTATCCATTATGCTTATCATATTGTTATGCTGTCGGAATGACTTCATGAATTTAGCTTCGAGGAATGCTTACCTCTTAGCATTTATCTAATTTCGTATTTGAAAGATAACACCTAGTTGGTTTTGGGACTGTTTCTCATCTAGACTAGCAAATTGAGTTCGAATGTTGAAGAATTTTGAAGTTTTGTCAATTTTGAAGTTGCTGATGCACCTACAACTGAAAGTGAATTTTGCTAGTAGCTCTTTGAATAAATTTTATTCTGTTTTGGGTATTTTTGCTATGCATTTGTAGACACAAGGCGACCCTTCTTGCAAAGTTAGAGATTTTATTTCAAAGTTGGTGATTTTATCTAGCAAAATCGACCCTTTCAAGGGCCGTACCATTTAGAGTGCCTTGGGAATTGTGCCAAGAATTAATGACTGATATTTGTTGCTGTTTCTTCATCATGGAATGGGCGCCTACCTTCCAGCAGCTCATTGCAAGTGTTCTCACGTCATTCAGAGGTATTTGAGTGAGTTGTGAATATTTCTTGTTTTTCACAGTTGCTGGTTTTTGCAATCAGTTTGATAAAAGTACAGATTTCTGGTCTCTTTTCAGTATTTGAGAGCTTTTTTATTGAGAGAATTTATCCTTCACACGTTGGCTTAGTTCTATCATTGTAATACTTGTAACTTGTAGTTTCTTTCAGTTGTAAGGTTGAGCATTAGTAGTACTAATCCAACCATTTCCTTTAATGCTGCAATTACTTGTAATTTTTAAGCACACATTATTTACCCCTGGATGGTTTACCGCCAATGTGGAAAATTAACTTTGTATCTCTCTTTGTACCCACTATCAAGTAGTGAATCCCCACTTTCTAAGTGAATGCCCGCCGCAGCGGATGAATTAGATAGATGTATCTTCATGGCTGGTTATCCACCTAATTGTTTCAGTTTCAATTAATAACTCCGTCATATGTTAGCACCTCGCCCTCAGTGGGATCTGTTGTGACCTTTTTCACACATCGCCCCATTCACGATGGGGACCCCCTAATTTTTGCTCCATTCTGGTCTTTTGTCTTTGGTTTTGTCTCTCTCCCTCTTTCTGTCTCTTTTTGTTGTCTCCTTCCCAAGGGTGTGCCTGTCTGTGAGCTTAAATGTGAAATTTCGACCAAGTCTGAAAATTAGGGTTTGTACTTTCATGGTCAATTTAAAGTCAAATGAAGTGAATGAATTGAAATCTGAGACTAACATTGTAGTCAATATGCTTCCAGCAAGCTCTCAGCTAAATTTCATCAGACTCCAACGACTTACTATTTTTAGTAAGTGTGCAATTCAAGGCGTTCCTTCAGCATTTTTGAAGTTTCGACAGTCACACTGCATTCAGAACACATCAAGCTGCTCCTTTGCAAATTTTGGGCTTAAACAGACAACTTACTATTTTTAGCAGTTCGGCTTCTGGAGCAAATTTTAGGGTTTATATGCAGAGTTCTTCAATGCATATCTGCATTTTCTTTTTGGGTTTTCTGAAACCTTCGCAACGGTATAATATGCAAAGTGAGATAATGACTTTCAGTATTCAGCCTTCGGAGGCTATTTTTAGGGTTTGCATGTTGAGATTTTCTTTGCATGTCGGGTGATTCCTTATGGGTTTTTCAAGAGCTTCGCAGTGGTGTGACATGCAAAGCAAGATGATTGGTTTTCAGTGACTTACTATTTTTTGCAGTTCCATTTTGGCAGCTGCCCAACGCATCAGAATCACAAACAGGGCAAAGTGCAACAGAAATGAGGTCAAACAGAGGTCATTTGATATGCATGCAAGACAAATTAGGGTTTCCAGCTTCGGGACCCAAAAAGAGGGGTAAAAGGTCAGAATTTCCAAAAATCGGTGTATCCCACTGCGTTCAGCATCTTTCAAGCTATCCACCGGTAAAATTTGAAGGCAATCGGAGCACTTACTATTTATAGTAAGGCATTCCAGAAACTGGCTAAAAATAGTAAATCAGCAGCAGGCGCTAGTGCCAACGGGCGGATCACCCGATGAGGAGCACGTCATTCAAATTTCAAGTCAAACGGAGTTGTGGAGGTCTTAGAAACGAGCAGTTACTATAAATAGTAAACCACCTTCAGAAATGTGCTATTTTTAGCAGGTCAACTCAGGATGGCAGTATGAACAGGCTAACAAGGTCATGAAGGTCTTGTGCTTAAAATTTCAAATCGATCCGAGACTCGAAAGTGTGAAAATTGAAGGACTTACTATAAATAGTAGGACATGGAGGAGCTAGCAGAGGAAAGGAAAAACGCCTAAGTCTTGAACTTTGTCCTCCTGCCTATGTCATATGCGCCCAGCTTGCCTTCAAGATGATTGAAAATTTTCTAAGTGTTAAGTTTCATCCTGCTCCACATATCAAATGCGCCCTCTTCACAAGCATGAGATAAAAAATTTCTAAAGCATAAAGTCTCGTCCTGCAGGTACCCCCATATGCGCCCAAAGAAGAATGAGGATGTTGAAAAAAAATTCTAAGTTTGAACAAATATCCTCTTCCATAGGCCAAATGCGCCCACCTCAAGTCAAGCATGCAAAAGGATTCTAAGTGTTAAGCTTCATCCTCCTCCCTAGGCCAAATGCGCCCATGCAAGGTGGTAAGGGTTGCTAAAATTTTCTAAGGCATGAGTTGTCCACCTAACCCCTCCATATGCGTCGTCAAGGAATTAGAAGTCAAGAAAAATTCTAAGTGTTAAGCTTCATCCTCCACCCTATATGAAATGTGCCCATCCTCTTGCAAGTGTGAAATGCGCCCATGCTAAGAAGCTAGAAGAAAGTCAAAGAGTCAAGGCGTTGGAAAGTGTCTCATACTCCAGCACATATGAAATGCGCCCATGCAAGCCAAGAAAAGACAAATTTTAATCCTCTTGCAAGTTTAAAGGAAGTCAAAGAGGTCAAAAGGTGTTGAGAAGTTCATCCCCCTCTATGTGTAAAATGTGCCCAAATAAAGGCATGTGAAGACAAAATGTTCACATTCAAGGAAGAGTCAAGGGCGTTGAAAGTCAAAATCCTCTTCACCATGCTAAATGCGCCCATACTTGAGCTAGTCAAAGGAGGTAAAAGATGTTTAGAAGTTTATCCTCCACTACATGCTAAATGCGCCCATCCTCCTCAGTAAATGAAATGCGCCCAAAGAAGTAAGTGAGGTGATATGAAATAAAATTACCAAGGCGTTGGAGTTATTCCTTCTACATGTGCTAAATGCGCAAGATGTAAGGTGAAGGTGAATAAAAATATGACTAAGGCGTTGAATTTAAAATCCACCTCACTGTGCCAAATACGCCAAGGAAAGGGGAGATAAAATGCTAGGCGTTAAAATTAAAAACATCTTCCATGACATATGATATGCGCCCAAGGTGTTAAAAGAGAAAATTGTATAAGTGAGTTAAAAATAATATATTTTCTCACCACAGGAAAAATGACTTGAAGATGAATAAAAATTTTCTAAGGCAAAATTCAAAATGTGCTTATGCTAGTGATTTTAAATTTTTCTAAGGCACAAAATTTCACCCTCTAGGAAAATACGCCCAAGTTGGAGGAATGATGAAATTTTTCAGAGGCATGAATGAATTGGCAATGGACGAAGTCAGACGTGCTAGCTTCGCAAGGTTGATCAAAATCTTCAAGTCAGAGCAAGAAAATACTCACAAAGATGAAGAAATGGATTAAATTTGATGTGGAAATACTTTTCTAAGGTTAAAAATTCAAAAATTAAATGAACCCCTTCGTTGTATACCCATGAATTCGACAAGTTCTAAAGGGAATTTTCTTTTGGGTATTGAAGATCTTTGACAAGGAATGGATTTTAGTGTCTTCTGCACTTCGCCAAGGCTTTCGAGATGGAGAATTTGATCGGCACTTGAATTATGGAATTTTCCTAAGGGAAATTTAAAATTTTCTAAGACAAAGTGAATAAAATGTGTTTTTGAAAATAAAATGCTTCAGATGATGAAATTGAAATGAATTGCCTAGATAATTTTGATCGAATTCTCTGTGAGATGAATCTTCCAGAGTCAGGGGTGAATAAAAAATTTAAATGACAGAGCTTCAGCTAGTGAATTAAATTTCTTAAAGAGTGAATTTGAATTGGATATTTTCAAATGTGAATTAAAATGCTAAGTACACCAGTCAAGATAAATCTTTGAAGTTCTAGAAGGTCAAGATTCTGGACGTCAGGTGACAAGTGTTGAAATTGCCAGAGGAGGGAAATTTGAATTCCTGCTGTGAGGTAGTGGAGACTTAATGAACTGGCTAAAATTGGCCTCCTTCTAGAATTCGATTTGGCTATAAGAATTGAGAGTTTATTCATTCTTCTTCACCAGTTGAAGAAGTTCGATTCTAGCTCTGAGATTGAATTTGCAGTGCAAGTGAGTGATTGAGTTGAGTTGTTGAAGAAATTTGATTTAGAAGAAGAGGAATTGCTGAAACTGAAATTTGAAGAGTCCAAGTGTTGAAGAAGTTCGATTCTAGCTCTGAAATTGAATTTGCAGTGCAAGTGAGTGATTGAGTTGAGTTGTTGAAAAAATTTGATTTAAAAGAAGAGAGGATTGCTGAAGCTGAAGTTTGAAAAGTCTAAGTTTGTGGCTGAGTATTGAAGAGGTACGACTTGAAGTGGAAGAAGGTTGTTGCAGCCAACTTAGAAATTTGCTAAGTCTTTTTGAAGTTGGCCGATTTTCTCAAGAGTTGAAGTTGTTGAAGCTTGCATAAACTTTCTAAGTGTTGAAAGTTCGAAATTGTGAAGGAGAAGTTGAAGTTTGCAGATGAATAGAATGTTGCAACTTCTCAAATTTTAAAAAGTCGACTGGCGGCCCTCTACATGTTATTTTATTTTTCTAAGTTAATTGTTGATGGTTGTTTATTGTTTTGCAGGATGGCTGAAGTAAGAGCAACTGGCAAAGATGGCAATGGTGCATCCAGGCAGGCTGTTATCAAGAAGCTGAGCAAGCCTTTCCTGCGAGAGTCTAAATTTACTTCGAAGTTGAGCAAGCTGGCTGATACCAATTTGGGTTCTTTCAACTTGGAAACTTTCAAAAGTCGGATTATGGGAGTTGGCAGTCACCGTCCTTCAATGACTTCGCACAATATTGTTCGAAGTGGGCTGTATGCAGTTGTTGGTTTCCCACCAGCTATTCAGTGCTTGGAGCTGATGATGGAGCATGCTAATTACTATGAGGCTGATCACAGGTCAATTGTCTCATCAAATGGCCAAGTATTCGCCAACCTCACTCCTGCAGCTATCGGCGAGGCTTTTGGAATCCCAGCGCACGAGAGGATGATTTACAAAACAAGAGAGCGAGTTGAACAAATGTATGCTTCTACATTCGAGAGATGTGCAGAGGTGATCAACACTCGCTGGATGAATAAGCCCAAGCCCTCTCGTACAAAGTTGCCAAAGCAGATTATATCAAATGATTTGAAGCAGGAGTATTGCGACCTTATCATGATGCTGAGTAGAGTTGGAGGCTGCCCTCAAGCATTTATTTTTGAGCCATGGATGTTTTATTACATCAACCTAGTGCTGGAAGGAAAGGAGCACATCAACTGGCTGTGATGATTAGTGACAATTTGCACAAGCAGCTCCTGAGTCTGAGAAGGACGAAGACATTCTATATGGGCTCCTACCTTATTTACATGTTGGCTCGTATGACAAAGTATAGAGGGATTTCATATAAGGAGCCTATTGGTTGTGTTTCTCATCAATTCAAAATCCATGAGGCTTGTCCGCAATTGCACCTGACGAGCACTGCTCATTACAAGCGTGTCAATGATGCCTTCACCATGCACATAACGAGAACACTTCAGCAAAGGACTCATCATAGGATCTCGAGGGAAGCTCAAGAATTAATAGAAAGGTATGGGTGCTGGTTTATTCAGTTTCCGAAATTTTCTTACATCAAGCTACAAGGCTTTTCTTCATATCCATATAGGCTGCCTAAGTACCCAACCAATAGAATTTTGATGTTAGAGATATCTAGGCAACTGGTTGCCTACGATAAGATTCAGAAAAGAAAGAAGAAGGGGGGAGTTGACTTCCCGATTGTCATGGGTAATTCAGACGAAGTGTGTCCTTCACTTCAGGCAGCTAGAGAAGCTGAAAAATGAGCTTCAGTTCTTTCATTTTTCCTATCACACTAGTAGACAGCATTATGATCCACATAGCAATATCAGATGGATACTGTCAAAAGAGTTCAAGCATAAGGCGAATATTGAGGATTACTAGGCTGGTACATCAGATGAGGCTGAAGTCGGGAAAAGAATGTTCTCAAGGTTGCCATTGAGTATGATCAGGGAGTGTGAAGTCATTCCAGTACCGGACCAGGTAGATGAGGACATGAACATTCTCCATCTAGATTATGAGGCAGTGAGAGATACGCCACTTCCACCACCAGATTGGTCAGAGCCTGAGATAGCTGATTTGGACACGCTTTGCATTCCAGTCATGACTTTCACCAGAGCATGGGTTGATAGGCATGTGAGCAGACTGAAAAGTAGGCCAATTTCCCTGACCTACAACTTGATGGGAGATCACAGGACACCCACTACCAGCAGGAAGAAACAAATTACTCGAGGTCCAGAATCGCGAAGGAAGGAGCCAGTTCAACCGGAGCTTGTTCAGCTGGAGCCTCTGAGAGTTGTGATTGAGTCACCCACACCATTGGAGACACGCTCTCCAAGCATATAGGAGGTTTCACTTTTCGCTGATCAGAGAATTGCAATGAATCAAGAGCAGGAATTACGTGAGGAAAATCAGTCACCGAGGAGAGAATCAGTTGGCCAGAGTGTTAATGCACCTACTAGAGATGATCAGCTAGAGGAAGATGAGGAGACTGCTACTGATACACACTTCCAACATGAGTTAGAGACGGCTCTAGAGGATGATGCAGTTTCAGGAGATACTCAGCCATTAGAGGCCGATGAGCCTCGCCAAAATGATATTGAAGTTGAACAAGTCCGTGAAGTAGAGGCAAGAGAGGAGCAGCCATTTGTTGTTCAGCAGGTTGTACCTGATTGGCTTAGCGATAGAATGAGAAGGAGCCCTAGTGAAGAAGTTGATCCGGCAGTAGAGATGGAAGAGTTTTTGAATAGGATCAACGCGGCTCCACCAAAGAAGAGAGCACGAAATTTTTTGAAGATTTCAACAGATGAGGATGGCTCTCGCACCCTTCATGTAGCGGTACCATTGATTGTGATCGAGATGAAGCAGTGCCAAAGAATTATGTGATCACAACTATGGAGTTAGGACGCCCCACAGGTGCACAAATTGTTGAGGAGTGTGATAACTCCTATCAGGCGCTTAAGGATAGATTGTTCAGGACTGAAGGAAAGTATAAGAAATTGAAGCAAGAGCATAAGACGTTGATAGGATATATGCAGTAGTTGTGTTACGACCCAATTCCGCGTAAATTAAAAACTTTCCCATTTTCACTTTAAACATGTAAAAGTAACATATAACAAAGATATTACAATAAATTTCTTCCTTTCTTTATTGATAAACATGTACAAGTTACAATATGTTTCCTCATGAATTTCATTTTCATTGCAAATATAAATCAGAGTTAAAAAGGAATACAGTTACATACATAGCTCGTAAGCTTTTGCACAAATAGAAGTAAGAAGGTCCAGAGAATCCGTCCTTTCAAATCTTGGTACATCTCGCTGTGGAGGAGAAACATCACCGCCAACCACGGACTTATAATCCCCCGCACGATCATTTTGCAATGAACGGCCCTCCCTTCGAAGAAGAGATTGGTAGGGTATCCTTTAACGATTACCAACTGAGCATAGTGCTGTGTCCTACTCAACTAGAACCTTGCTATTTCACAATCTCGATCTAGTACTCGGATCACAATGAACTGACAGTGTAGTCTCAACTATCTCACATCTAGGTGGATGTTGTACCTTTCACTACTTTGGCCAAAGTATTCTCATTCAGTACTTCGAATGAAGGTCATCTATCATAAACACTACTCAGGGCCGATTTGACTTAAGGCTTCCTTACTCTACGCATAGGTTTGTCCTTCAATGGGTGAATCCGTCATCCCAGACATCCTACAATCATACGAACCTACTAGAAATGAAAACAGTGTTCAAGAGTCTTGTACCAATTCCTCCTAACTAGGAATTCTTTATCCTAGGAGTACTAAACTTGTCTCAGTTATCCTAATAACTTAAGCTAAAAGACTTCACTTGATTCTGCCATCATTTCGATCCTAGTAGATAAATATTACGTCTACGTATTCTCCATATATGGAGATCATACACAACATGCAATAACCATTCAAAATGCAAATAAACCCTTCCCTTTTATCTTTTCCATTATTTCGTTTTAATGCAAGAGAAATAATCTAATCCCTTAAGCACTTTATCCAAATAATCCCTTTTTCACAATTTCCCCTATTCATTGAATCCTTTACACATTTTCTCCTTTATTGCATTGCTTTTATTCATCGAATTGGTTCTTTCCTATTAAAGCTAATAGAAAGCAACGATCACAAGACGCAAAATAAACAACACTTAACAAAGGTTATATAATAGGAAGATTCATGCCTGATTTTAAAGCTTCTCCTTCCAGACTTGCTCTTTTAAATTCTTCTTCAAATAAGCCTCCGTAGTTTCAGCTAAATATGGCTTCTTTTATGGAAGTATTTCTCTCTATAGAGAACTCCTATATCTCTGTCTCACAGACGTGTTTCCACCACTCAATTCCTACTCAGCTATACAAATATCTCACTCTGAACTAAATATGATTCAATCACTGTAACTGGTAATTGCTGGTAATAATGCACTGAATTTATCAAACTAAACAATATAGGAAACTTAAGCAGTATAATGTAATGGATATGGAATAAAATAGTAAACTCAGATTGCTCCCAAGGTGTGTTCACAATGAATGGAAGGGCGTCATTATATAGGGCCCGAAATACAACGGATTCCCAGTTATGTAGGCATGCCAAATGACAACACAGTAATCAGAAACAGTCAAAAGACATTTGGCGGATTATTTAACCCTAAGTCATCAAACATGAAGGTGATTCGACCTCCATTTTTGACAGCAGCAAAGCTTATTTCAATTTGAATTCGTTCAGTTTGTTAAAACGTGACAGCGCTTGTTCTCACGCGTTTTTTCAGCTAGGTTATTTGCCAAGTTTTATTGAAGACTTTTTCCTTGCTCTAATGGCGTCCAGATTTCATTTTATTCACCAAGCAAGAGATAAATCGGCCATTTTCAACTGTCCGGCCCTAGTCGCGCGAATTTCCTGCGCGTTTTTCATTTTGCTTCAGCATTTTCGCGTTTTTTCTTCTTTATTTCGCATTTGCAATTCTTTAATATTTTTAATAAAGTTTCCAAAGTAAAAAATGACGCATTTGTTCAAGCTCAAATTTGAAGTTTAATATTTCAACGAATACATTTGAGAAATCCGCGTTTTTAAAGAAATTCGCGATTTTAAGAAATCCGCGATTTTTATGCTCTTCCCAGATTTGCATTCGCATTTTATAAAAGGGTTTTAAAATGTTTTAATTTCCATTTCATTTGATTTTATCAATTCTTTTATTTAAATATATTTTGTATATTTTAAAATACTTATATAATATAGTTTGTGTAATTATTTTAAAATTTATATAATCCACATTTCAATATTATTTATTTATATATTTTATCACATATATATTTCAATTAAGTGTAATATTTTATATATATAAATATATATATTTTCCGACATTACATCGTGATGTATATATATATATATATATATAAATATTACCTTAATATTAATATATATATATTTAAATATATAACTATATACCACATTTACATAGGTATTTATGTATTTATGTATATACATATATTCATAATATAATCACATTATTAATATATACATTAATACATAGATATTTATGTAATTTTGCTAGGCAGTATTATTAAATATTATCTCCACTACAGATATCAGACGGAATGTGTACACATATACACTTGTATATGCGTATGTATAGATGTATGTGCCTAATTAATCAAAACACATAATATTCACATAATTCATACTTGGATCATGGTTTGGAAAGTCTATGACGTCTAAACAATCTCATCCCTAAAGCATAAAGAAGTGAATTCAGAATCCTTATAGTCAATACACAAGCCTATGGATGACTTACCGTTGCCTCGACAAACAAACTTGGCTTACTCATTCAATAGTATGTGTGTGTATGCTCAATTTGGTATTCGTTACTGTTTACCCGACCAAGTTCCTCCCCGAATGATGTCTCTCCTCTGCCCGGAGGATCAGTCTTCGTACCTGCATATCATGACATGACACCGGCAGTCATATGCTCATAACGAGGTAAAAACATCTCACGAGTTAGAATAACATTATTCTATAATTGTATGCAACATTTAATCAAGACAAAAATCATTTAGAAGTAACAATCTAATGAAACCATCATTTAAACATAACTCAATCATTTATTAACAAGATCAACCATGTTTTATTCATCATCAAGATTCAAACAGTACAATCAATTGCCCTATACAATAGTAGCTATAATATCGGGATGTAACAAGTTGTCTCGTCCTTATGGGCAGGGGATTCTAGCAATAGAGCTTCCAGCCGAGTTATCCAGAGCATCAGTTAGCGGCTTGGAATATTTGAGGAAGATGGCACAGGAGGTAGATAAATGGGTTACAGGAGTTCATGCCAAGACAGAGAAATTCATGGAAGACCTTGCCCGTGCTTACCAGCAAGCTTCCAGCATTATGGCACGTATGGAGGCAGTTGATCAGGCCTGGGGTGATGCTTCTGTTTATCGGAGCAAAGTCATTCAGTGTCTAGAGGCATTGATGCATACTCCTTTGCAGATGTTGATTGATGGAGGAGTCATTCAGGGGGGTGATAGGTACAATTTTGCTGGATGGTACTCTTCAGTAGTCACAAGACGTGGATTCTTTGGTGCAGCACAGGCGGATTCAACCAGAGTCAAGAAGGCTATGACGAACATTATTGATGGGGTCCTGAATACCTTGGAGGCAATCTTTGCTAGACGACTAAATTCCGATGAGGTGACTACTGATGGATTGAGGAGTAGGTTGCTGCCTTTCTTTTCAGAGGTGAAGACTTTCGTGCAGGATGACTTTGAGAACATTTCTACTTTCTCCAGCCTGATTCAAAATACGCAGGATGCCCTAGTTGCTTGGAGAAAATCTTGTACAAGGCATGGACAGGTGGTTACAGTATTGGAGTTTCAGTTGGATCATATTACGCCTATCTCAATTCAGGAGGTCGAGGCTGTGATTACCAGGTTCATCGATTTTGCAGCCAAGGAGAAGGAGAACGGGAATGCACTATTGGATGATGACCTTCTAGAGGATTGATTGTGGGCATTAATTGCCTTTACTATTTTGGGAGTGAGTGGGAATCTTTGATTCATTTATTGTACCACTCCCCATTCTGACAGTTTTTAGGGTTAGGGCTAAGGTGGCTTAATCTTAGCCATTCATTTGATTGTAATTTGAGCCGTCCATTGGACTGGGCTATCTATAAAAGGGGGAGTCCCCCTCATTTGTATTCATTAGAATTAGACAGTAGAGATTAGAGGTTAGAAAAGACATCAGAGAGTAGACATTTTGTTTGATAGCTTAACATAGTTTGGAGGAGAAGGAAAATTTTCCTTTGAAAACTTTTGCAAGAGATTGTTGTGTAAAACTTTCATAATAAACGATCTTTCATTGATGGTGAAATTCGTCTTTGTTATGGATAGTTAGCGAGGTTTCTTCATCCCTTCTACTTCAAGTAGCGTAAAGTAGCTTAAAGTAGCGTAATTTTCATTTCATGCAAGTAGATTTTAGGAGTGGATTTGTGGTGTTGATCAAGGCAACTTCATTTTAGTCCATACCACTAGCGGCTTGCTGACGGCAAGTTTGCCTTGTGTGGTCAACTGGAGCATTTTATAAGCCTAACTTCAATTGTAATTCATATCTTGGTATGCGTCGTCTTGACGGTATCTTGATGTCGGATTGTAACTTGAACATTTCTTGCCATCCCCTTGAAGATTGCACCAACTTTGTGTAAGCTATCCAATGTGAGGTGGAGCAGAGTTTGGTTGAAGCTTGCCGAAATTGATCCCGCGTCCCGCCTTTAGATAGAACATAGATTCTTTAATCCATGCAACCATTCAATTCCGTTCATTTCTGGTTAGTTTTAGGAAAACGTACCTTATTGCTAAATCATTCGCATTGCATAAATCCCCTTCCAATCATCTATCTGTTGTTAGCTGCAAAACCTTAAGAACAATTGTGTAAGTCCCCTCGTAAAAACAGCATATCACAACGAACCTACTGAGGGTATTCCAAAGCATTTCGGAACCTTGGAGTGGAACGTGCGATCTTTCTAGCAATCTTAGCGCACGGAATACTTTGATCAAGAGAGAATGGAGTAGCCTTCGGATTACTTTGTTCTGCTGATTGGTGTGGTCACAAAAATCACATCAACAGGATCTTGAGTGCACATTCTTGATGTTGAGTTTGTTTCATTTCAAGTTATTGTTTTTAGTTTCTCCGCCATATGACAACACCTCTCCTTCCTTGGGATTGAGTGTGCATTCTTGGCGTTGAGATCTTTCAAACTTGGATTTCAATTTTAATGCTAAAGCTAATTCAATTGGCGTAGTGTTGATTGTGTTGTGAAAATTTCAACGAAAAAATTGGTTAGCATATTTCACAAGCAAAGGAGAAATATCACTCAAGAGAGGAGCCTGGTCAAGTAAACAGTAACGAGAACCACTTGAGCATATACACACACGTCATTATAGGTTTGGAGGAACCAAGTCAGTTAAGTTGGTCTTGATAAGTCATCCATAGGCTTTAGGAGTCTAGTTTACTTTTTTGTGCTTTGTGAATAATGTTTATTTGTCTATCAAACTTACTATATTGTGATCATTGTGTGGAAAACGTGAGTGGATATATGTGTATAGGTTGAGTGAGTATGTATACACATGTATACATTATGTACATGTATCCATATGTATAAACATATCGATACAGACATATGGTTGGCAAATGGATATGCTCATACGTATGTGTCAACATGGTATACATACACATATGTATACACAAAGGTATATACGGTTATACACATGTATATACATACACACGCTACCTATTATTTGTGGATATAAATAATATTCTAATATTATTGCCTGGTAATTTACATATATATGTATGTATATATGTATATATCGATTTATGTATATATAATGGGTAAATATATGTATATATATTATAGTAAGATAATATATATATACATTACGTAAGTAATGAGGAAAATATATATATATATATATTAATAATTACATAATATATATAAATAGTTTAAAATATTTTAAAACTCTAAAATGAAAAATTAAAAGATTAAAATTTTACTTGAAGTAAATATTAGAATGGAACTATAGAGAAATAATAAATCTCTTAAATTAAACTATAGAGAAATGATAAATCTCATCACCAAATAAAAGTGAATCGAGCTATTTCACTTAGAAGAATTTAAATCATATAGTTTCAATGGGAAATCGAAACATTTTAAAAGTGATTCATAAAAATTTGAAAAAGGAAAAATATTTGCTCTTAAACCTTGAAAGAGCTTTCTCGTCAAAAAATGGCGCTTGAGGAAGAAACGCAGGTCGCCTGGAAGAAAATTTCAACCATTGCTGGGAATGAGGGCAACGCAGCCTGTAAATGGTGAGGTGTATGAAGTATTTCCTTGACTAATTCATTGAAGGATGAATCATTTTCATATGGGCGCCATTACTGGTAAGTTTCCTGTAGGTGGCGATTTTGTTTGCTAAGTTGAATTTTTCTTGTTTTGCTAGCTCAATCTAAGGTCGAATCACTTCAATATTTGATGAGTAAGGAGTTAGAAACCCGCCATGTTTCTCTTTGAACTTTTTTAGGCATTGTGCTGTCATTTCTCATGCTTGCAATGGTGGAAAACGTTGCATTTGAAGCTCTATAAATAGACATCTTACCATTCTGTATTTCACCTCTTGCTGAATCTGAGTTTTATATTTCTCTGAGCTTTCAATACCATTTCATATTTTTGTGTTCATACTCTGTTTTCTGAGTGAAAAGACAAAGGATATTGCCAACAAATTACCACATTCAAAGTTTAGTTCCATTACAGTTGAGTGAGAAATCATTAGAGAGTTCATTTTGAGTGGAGTTTAATTCATAGAGAGTTCATTTAGAGTGAGAAATCATCATTTGAAAGTCTGTTATAGTGAGAAGCCATTGATTTCTGGAAGCTTGATTGAAAGAGGGACTGGAAGTGCGATTTGGGAAGGAATAGCTTATAAACAGGCATGGAACTTCATCATTTTACATCTTTTAATTTGATTGTTGGTTTCTATTTTCTTGTGTTTGTTAGGTATGCATTATCTATAAGTATTTCCTGAAAACAATATAGTTATAAGGGGAAATGAACTATTAAGGAAAATATTTATAAGTTATGCATGAAAGGGAATTTGTGTTAAGGGAATTTATGCATAAAAGGGAATTTGTATAAAGGGGATTTATGTGAAAAGAAATTAAGGGAAAGGTTTAATTGTTAGCATAAAAGGGAAAATTATGTGAAAGAAATAAGGGAAGGGTTTTAAATGCATTTAGAATGAAAATTGCATGTTTTGTATGATCTCCATATAAGGAGAATACGATGATTTAGTTATTATCTATTAGGATCGAAATGAAGGCAGAATCAAGTAAGGTCTTAAGGCTTAAGTTATTAGGTGAACTAAGACAAGCTCAACAGTCCTAGGATAAAGATATTCGGATTAGGAGTTATGTTACAAGACACTTGTAGACTGTTTCGTTTCTAAGTAGATAGTTTGTTGTAGGTAGTTTGGGGTGACTGAATACCCATTGAAGTACCTAACCTACGCGTAGTGTAAGATAGCCTTAAGTCAAATCGGCCCTGAGTAGTGTTTATGATAGATGACCTTCATTCGAAGTACTGAATGAGAATACTTTGGCCAAAGTAGTGAAATGTACGACATCCACTTAGGTGTGAGATAGTTGAGACTACACTATCAGTTCATTGTGATCCTTGTACTAGTTCGAGATTGTGAAATAGCAAGCTTCTAGTTGTGTAGGACACAGCACTATGCTCAATTGGTAATCGTTAAAGGATACCCTACCAATCTCTTCGACGAAGGGAGGGCCATCTATTAAATAATGGATGTGCGGGGGACCGCATTATAAGTCTGTGGTTGGCAGAAAACCGCCCGAGTGATGTTTCTCCTCCACAACAAGCGACTGATGTACCAAGATTTGAAAGAAAAGGAACCTGGACCTTCTTACTACTATTTGTTCAAAATCTCTCAAGCTATGTATGTAATTGTATTACTTTTGTACTCTGAATTATATTTGCAATGAAAATGGAATTCATGTGAAAATATAATGTAACTTGTGTGCATTTATCAATCAAGAAAGGAAAAATTTTATTGTAATGCCTTTGTTACTTGTTACTTTTATATGTTTGAAGTGAAATTTGAAAAAAATTAATTTACGCAAGGGATAGGTCGTTACAAAACCCCAACCCCTGAAGATGACACGATGACAAAATTTCTTGTTGGTGGCAGAGAAGACATGGGAATTTTATTTCAGCCCAGCTTTTGTCTCTTAAAGAATTTTTATGGTGCGATTTTATTATTAGCAAGCATTAAGATGAAGTTATTTTTAATAATCATTATCTCAAAAAATGGGAGTGTATTGAATTTTACCGGGTTCTTCATGTCTGACGACTACTTCAACAATGTCAGTTCTTAGTGTGTAAGAGAATCTTTAAGTCCTGTATTTGTCATTTTTTTTCGGTGGCATGTGAAGGAATAATGAAACCGTGTATGTGGAAGACGTTGAGAGGAACATGGTCGAAAAATGAGTAAGAGGTGGTGTGGCCATCTTCTGGCGTTTTCTCTTGAAGACATGATCACATTCAATTTAATTGATTCTTTGTTTTTTGGTTTCTGGTGCCGTCATTACTCAATGCAGGTTGTGTCGGTTATTGTTTATTGTGTGGCATGTTGCTTCAACATATGCAAAAAATGGACGTTTGAATGAGATTGGTGTGTGTCATGAATGTGTCGTGAATGCTTATATCTAGAGTAGTGGATGCGAATATTTTATGAGGCATGTTTATTGAAGGCAATGAAATCTTACTTTAGGCATCGGGTTAATTCTCTGCCTATGGCGGCTTGAAATAAATTCCAACGTTTTTACTATTCATGAGTCGTGGTTTTCTGAAGACGGCAGGTAGCGTCAATTTCATTGTCAACGATTTATTTGTTGAGGCAACTCTTTATGAAGATGGAAAATTAATGTCTGATTCTTTTGAAGGCAGCTTTATACATAGCATCCTCAGTATAGTGGAGAGCTTTTTAAAAATAACGCTTTCATTTATATCGATTTAAAAAGGTGAGACAGTGTATGTGATGCCTAGCCTTATTCACAGTCTGGGTGTGAAGTGTTGAATGTAGTGGACTGCATTATTTCTTTATGATGAGTTCAGAAATTATAATTGGTGGTCTTCAAGTTACGGGAATTTTCTTTGAAATCGATGTGAATATTTTTAATTGAAATCGATAGAAATGGTTTTCTTTGCAGTTCTTGATATACATCGAGTCTTGAATATCTTTGACATGTGTTTTGAGTTTGGTATGAAGGGCTTAGTCACACTTATGGTCTTGCATAAAAGCCGATATCTCTTACTATTAGTTAGGGCTTTCTTGAGTTAAGCATAATTGTTTAAAAAGTCCTGAAGACTTTATATTGGGTGTCGAGCTTTTTGTCTTCAGCAACTATGTTGTGAAGAATGAATGTGACTGTGAGCAGTTTCTTAGCTGCGATGATGTGTTGAGTAGTGCGGATCTTTTACTAGTTTGGAGTGGTCGTGATTCTATCTGTTGGGCAGCAATACTTACTGTTATCACTTGGATTTTGCACCCTGTCAAATGTAAAATTCAACAATCTAGTGCAACATGGGAAGACCTCAAAAGCTGTGGTTTTTTGTAAACAGAGATCAATCTCCGGAGAAGGCCGGCTTCCTTTGTGGTATCACCTAACTACTGATCTTGCAAGGGAAAGGGAGAAGGAAAATGCATAAAAATTAAAATTTAAACCTATGGTGATACACTGAACTGATAAAAAATCATGAAATGAAAACAAGATGAGCATACACTGGAAAACTAATGGTAGCTATTTCATTTACTCAACATAACCTCTTTGAACTTATGCATCATTCTTAAAAAGGCTTGATCTACATACATATTTTAAGAAGGAAAGATGAATTTCACGACTTTAAGGTATGAATGCAGACTTAGAAAAGCACAGTTGAAAACTTGCATAATCTAAAAATACAGAAATGAGAGTAGTCTGAACACTAACACTGGTTTCCAAGGTAAACTCTGTGTTTTATATTCAAAACTCGAAATGAGTTACAAAGCATACATCAGCTGAGAAAGGATTGTTAAAAATCACTAACACTTGAGAATGCATAATCCGAACTCCTTTACAAAGAGGCAAAAATGCCTTATACACAAAAGATGCCAGCCCCCTAGGGCTTACAAAAATATTATTCTTCAAAAAGATCTACCCCTTAGAGCTTTTCGAATGAAGTTAATGCTGCATTCAAGTGTATCCCTGCTGTCTATGTCGGTGTGAAAAGATCGCCCTCAAGAGAAGCCCTCAGATCTTTTACAACCACAGTATTAACTTCATGGCCTCCGTATCCACCCTCGAACCTCCCTGCCAAACTGCTTTGAATGCCCTGAGGTAATATCATTAATGTCTATCGGCCCTCGCTAGTTGACATCCCAGTTGTCCCTGCAGTCTCCGCCTGTCTATTTACCGACGACACCTCCTGGATATCGGACTGATTCATCGCTTTATTCTCAGAGCAGATCCCCATTGCTTATGTTCCGTTGATCCTCCTGACAGGGGTCAAACTGCCACGGCTCTCTTGTAGCTTCCTTCGATTGGTCGAACAGATTCTACATGAAATCGCCAGACAGTCAAAGGTTGTTCAGATGAAATCGCATGTCGGTGAGACACTAATCGTGTCTCCCCGATGCGATTATGCTCCACAAGACGGTCGGCAAGAGTTCATAGTGAGCCCAAAAGTCATATCTACATCCATTGTGGTTGTCACCCAGACTATCGGTAAGACCACTCGCATTCGAGAAGACCTCACGACGAGCCCTTAGGAGTCACACCGATATCGCCATTTCATTGCTTAGTCATCCGCATTCAGCAAGAGCTCCTTTAGTCGATAGGAGGTCATACTGATCTTCGTGAGTTATACTGCTGCACAAGATGTCGCCGAGACCATCGCTATCGGCAAAACATCATAGCGAACACAAACCACTTTCCCTGAGCTCAAACATCCTTCCTTCGGCAAGACACTGGCAAGTCGGGAAGACCTCATGCTGAAGGCAAAACACTATACCGAGACCCTTCATTCCTCGGCAGGACCTCCTGCTTTCACCAAGACATCATGGCGACTTCTTTCTTTCGCCGAGAGCATACTTCATTTCGGGGAGACTCTCATGGGTCGGCGAGACATCAAGCCGAAGGCAAAACCTTCGGCGATATTTTACGTAGTCGGAGAGACATTTCCCCAACCGAAATCATTCCCCCGACGCCACCTTTGTGAAACTGTCGGCATGACCTCCTTCCAAGCAGAGAGATACATGAAGACTCATGGCAACCCGAATGTCCTAGCGACGGGGTATTAAACTAAGTAGAACGCACTGCTAGTCGGCAAGACAACAGGAGGGTCTTGCCGACTTTCTTCTTTGATGAATTTTTTTTTTTTTTTTGTTTCAGTCTGAACCAAAACTGATCGAGGCATGGCTCCAACAGACCTCCTTGTGAAATATCCTCAGGTGCGTGATCTAACCCTTGATGCAAATTCCCCATTTGGCCTTTATGAACCTCTGAAACACAATTTGTCCTGCTTGATGAGCCCATAGGTGAAAATCGGGCAACATTTTTGGCGCCCTTTGCTGGATGTTTGCCTATTAAACATAGAAACCAGTAGCCAAACCTTGTCCATTGGGCATGGAGTCATTAGGAAAACTCAGAAAAGATTAAAACATCAACTTTGTACATAGCTAAAACGTGTCTGTAACTTATAGATCATAACAGGTTGCCCGAAACTCAAGAAACAGGAGAAACTGAAATGAAAATATTTACTGTGCTGAAGCAACACTTAGGAAATGGAAAACAATTAAACTAAAGCGCAGAAGCACTTATTGGAAACATAAACCTAATCTAATATGTACAATGGAGGAACCTATCAGACTTCAAAACAAGGCTTGAGGTGTATCTCATTGACTGGGATAGGAAGCACTTCACCTTCAGTTGTGGCCAGTTGGTACGCATTGTGTTCTTTGCAGTCTTTAACAATAAATGGACCCATCCACATGTTGTCAAACTTGGTGTGATGGCCTGGCTTGCTTTTCAGAATGTCCCATTTGAGAACAATATCACCTTCTTTAAAGATTTTGGCTGTAGCTTTCTTGTCAAATGTTCTCTTTGTTCGGCGCTGATGATACTCCAAAACTGTCATTGCTTTATCTCTTGATTCTTCGAGCTCCATGAGCTCTACATATCTCACAGACATTGGGTCCTGTTCTTCATACATCTCCAACTGGTGAACAATGTCGAGAGTTGAAAGCTCTACAGATAGAGGTAACCTAGCCTCTTTACCATAAACAAAGACATATGGAGAATTACCCACTGATGTCTTAGGGGTCACTTTATCTGCCCAAAGTCCAGATTTCAATGTGGTATGCCAAATTCTTTGATTCTCTTCCATAGTCCTTTTAATAATCCTAATGAGATTCTTATTTGTGCTTTCAGCTAAACCATTACCCTGAGGGTAATAATTTGAGGATGTATTCAAATGAATGCCATGTTTAACAGCCCAATCAGCTACTCTTAAACCTACAAATTCCAGAGCATTATCAGATATAATAGAGTCAGGAACTCCAAATCTGGTGACTATATCCTCATAAAAGCTCAAAACTGAAGACTCATTTGCTTCCTTCAAAGCTACTACCTCTGTCCAGCGTGTAAAATAATCTGTAGCAGTGAGCACCCACTTATGACCAGCACTGGATGGTGGATTAATTGGCCCAATGAAGTCGATGCCCCATCTCATAAAGGGCTGCTCCACCTGAATTGGATGTAGAGGCATAGCAGGCAGCTTTTCTTTTCCTGCAAATAAAGCACATTTGATACACTTTCTTGACAATGCATATGCATCTTTAAACAAGCTGGGCCAGTAGTAACCAGCTCTCATGATTTTCCAAGCAGTAGTTCTTGCGGCAAAATGACCTCCTGCAGCTCCATCATGAAACTCATGCAGTACTCTTTCTGTTTGATCAGTATCAATACATCTTAACAAGACACCATTCAGATCTTTCCTGAAAAGGATATTATCAATAAGGACACAAGGAACTGACTGCAATCTGAAGTATCTTTGTTTTTCTCTATCCAGACCTAGTGGACATTCACCCGTACGAAGAAAGTGGGTCATCTCTTGAACCCAACCTGTAACTAATGCAGGTGCGGTAGCCTGATCATTTTGAGACTCATTCGTATTAGTTAAAACAACACCATCTTCTGATTTCTGTGTATCTTCAGAAGTGGAGGCAAGTTGCTCACAAAGTCCTCTACCTCTGACAAGTCTTGTGATGTTGATGTTGACATCAAACTCCATTACTTTTGTGATCCACCCTGCTCTTTTCTCACTCAGATCTTTGTTCAACAAAAATTCCTTCACACTTGAGTGTGCAACTAGAATATGAATTTTATTGTTTGAAACTAGAGGCTTAAACTTCTTTAGGCTTCTGATCACAGCGAGAACATGTTTCTCAACAAATGTATACTTCTCTTCATAATCAGCAAGTACTTGACTAAAGAAAGCTATGGGCTGCTCTAAACTATCCCTATTTTTCTGAACCAGCATAGTAGAGATTGAACTAACACTGCCAAAAGCATACAAGAAGAATTCTTTAGAGAAATCTGGATTTACCAGTGTCGGAGCTGATGCTAAAGCTTCCTTGATTTCTTCAAAACTGCGTTTTTCTTCTCCAGTCGAACTGAAAACTGCATTCTTTTTAAGCATGGCGGTCAAGGGCTGTAGTAAATTTGCAACATTAGGAATGAATCTTCTTAGAAAGTTGATTCTCCCTAAAAATCTCTGCAATCCCTTCTTGTGATTGGGTAATGGCAGTTCAAGTATGGCTTTAACTCTTTCAGGGTCAATGGTAACTCCATCTTTTGACACTATGTGACCTAACAACTTACCTTCATGAACTGCAAAAATACTCTTTGTCGGATTGAGAAATATTCCATACTCTATATTTTTCAAAAACTTGCTTGAGATGTGACAAATGTTCATTTGCATTTTTTGAATATACAGTTATGTCATCTAAATAAACTAGCAAACATTTCTGAATTAAATTCTGAAATGCCATATCCATGGCATGCTGAAAGGTGGCACCGGCATTAGATAAACCAAAAGGCATTCTCTTGTTGGCCATAGTGCCCCATTTTGTTGTAAATGTTGTTTTATACTGATCCTCCTCTTTGACTAGAATCTGGTTATAACCAGAATATCCATCCAGAAGAGAAAATCTTTTTGATCCAGCAACAGCTTGAAGAATTTGTTCCATAGATGGCAAGGGATAATGATCTTTCAGAGATGCTCTGTTAAAGTCTCTAAAGTCTACACATAATCTTATCTCACCATTTTTTTTCTAACCAGAACAAGATTAGAAACCCAAGATGTGTGTTTAATTGGAAATACGATACCCCCCTCAACTAACTTGGTTAGCTCTTTGATCATCAAGGGTTCAAGCTTGGGGTTCAATGGTCTCTTTTTTTGTCTAACAGGCTTGGCATCGGGTTCTAACTCAATTGTATGTTGTGCAATATGAGGATCAAACCCTCTTAAATCAAAATATTGCCAAGCAAAAACATCATGATATTCTTGGCATAAAAAAATAAAAGCTCTCTTATCCTCAGCTGAATAGATTTTGCCTAATTTAAGAAGCTTACATTTAAAGATTTTCACTTCTTCATAATGATCTTCTTTCACTTGAATGCCGACTTTGTTCTTCTTAAGCTAGTCATCAGAATTGAATATGGATTCCAAGGTAACCAGCCCTTTGGGAAGTTTATTTGTCTTCAGCTGTATCATTTGATCATCATACTGTTGTTTGATCTTTTCCAAGTTTACTACAGAAAATTGATCCTCTTGGAGCAGAAAGGTTAAAATTTGTTCATCACTTTCAAATACCTGCCAGTGAATGTTATCAGGAATCGATGGCCTGATAACCACCTTGACATACTGCTGTATTTTGTCCTTTTTGACATCGCTTGGGATATCAAACTGTGCTTCAATTGCTGCAAGTCTGTCAACATGCCTATTCTGATTTCGTGGAATAGAAATCAAATTGAAGGCATTAAACTCTTCAATTATGTTCCATACTCTATTTCTATAAGACTTCAAAGCATCATTCCTGGCAACGTTCAGCCCCCTGATCTGATTAACTATCAGTTCACTGTCTCCATAGACCTTCAAACAGTCAATCTCTCTTTTCCTTGCCCACTCAAGGCCTTGAATGAGTCCCTCATACTCAGCACTGTTGTTAGAACATGCAAAAGCAAAACGAAAGGCTGAAAAATACTTATCACCCTGTGGAGAAATCAGCATTGCACCTCCACCTGCTCAATTTTTGCTTCTGGAACCATCAAAAAACATTTCCCAAAGTCCACTTTGTTGTTGCAACAACTGATCTGTACCCTTTTCAAGGTTTGGGATCTCCGCATCAGGTTCAAGCATCACATAATTACCCATACTAGCATCTTGAATAAGATCTACAGGACCGTCCCACACGTTTTCAGCCGCCCACTCATGTAGAAGCACATCAGGAACAACTTCTGATTGAAGTTCTTGAGTAGCAGCTAGTTCACTGTTAGAAAAAATGACACAATTTGTGTCTACAGCAGTAGGAACAGCGTTGATAGGACTTGGGTTATATGGCTCAATGTGGTCTTTAGCCAAATTTTCAGATTTAGTAGTGACTTTGGTTCCATATCTGGTTCTAAACAACATATGCGACCAGTCAGCTGAAACATAACCACCTATCTTAGCCGTAAAGTCTCTTGAGAGGCACAAAGAAAAGAAAGGTGGGAGATCTATGACACATATGTCCTGAAGAACTGAAAAATTAGGACAAGCATGAAGGGTAAGACTCAAGTCTTTAATAACACCCAATGTATTAACCGAAGTACCATCCAATTGAATCACTCCTTTCTCTAAAGGCTGATAGTTTATTCCAAGCTTGTCAGCAATCTGCTTTGGCATTACTGAACTACTAGCTCCACTGTCTACCTTACAGTTATGAACCAACTTATCACCTATGATTATTGATACATAAAATGGAGGTGGTTTAACTTCTTTTCCTATCTCTTTGCTGGGCTGTTTATCATTTCCTTGAGTATTATTCATCAACACAGTCCTAACTTGACCTATTGGAGACTCAGATTCATCAGACACTTTAAAATTTGATAAAGCTGAGTGTAACATATCTTTTTGACCTAGGATGGCTAATGAATCCCACATAGACATCGTTACATTTGTCTTTTCATACTATCAAGAATGTTATAGGGTACAGCTGGGTTTAATTTATGATGTACCTTTATGCCAGTGTGGCCGGCTTGCAAACGTGGCTGCTCCTTCACTGGGAGCTGCTGATTTCTTTGCGATCCACGAATCACTTGAGAGGTAGATGGTTCTACAGCTGATGCTTTTCTTTTATCAGCTGTTTGAGCAAGCTCAAAAGCCCTTTTCTTCGCCCTTGTGTTAGCTGCAACTGAAGAATCATCTACATTCAATCCACAAAATTCTTCACCTTGCCAATTAAGAAGAGTAGTGTCATTGGTAGGCTGATCTTTGTGTTGTGGAGATGCATTATTTAATTCATTTTGCTGTGAACTTCAGGCATTCTGTACCATAAGTGCCTGATTAATAAGTCCGTTTGAGCAAGTGGCTTGATTATGAGGCTGGTTACAAGGGTAGCACCACTCATAATCTGCTGCTAAGTTGTTTTGAATACGGACAAGATCCTTGACTGCACTAACAGGTGTTGGAGCATAAGCTTGAAAAGGTCTAGTATTTACCCCCTGTCTCGGGCCCTGATAGTTGCCTTGGTAAGATTGTCTATTACCTTGATACTGCTGTTGCTAAGGCCTGTTATATGATTTTTGCTTTTCCAAGCTCACAAGCTTATTACCAAAAGTCTGTAATAAACTTTTGATCTCCTGTAATTCATTTGAAGAACTTGAAACAGTAGCTTCTTGTGTTGCAGCAGCTGGAACCGCTGGAACAGGTGGCAAAGGTGCAAAAGGTGGTATTTGCAAAGGGATATTCGAATGAATATCTGGAAATATAGGCATTGGTGGCCTAGGAGCAAGTTTACCAGCTTGTATTAGGCTGTTTTCAACTCTGATTGCTATTTCAAAGGCATCTGGCAAAGACACTCCTCCCATTGACTATATTAAAACTGAAATATCGCTATTTATAGCTCTAAGATAATACAGGAAGGCATATTCAGGTGAAGGCCTCACCGTTGCAAGGATTCTATCCCAAGTTCTTTGAAATCTGAAATTGAAATAATTCATTTGCTCCTATGGAGCCCTCTTAATCGTAATTAATTGTTCTAATAAAGACATTATCAGACTTGTCCTGAAATTGTTTATGCAACTTGTCTCCAAATTTGTCCCAAGTTGCAATTAAGCCGACTGCTAAGCCCCTGTACCATTGCACAGCTCTTCCTTTCAGTGAAGCCACTAATAATCTCATAGCAACATCCTCTTGAGTTATGTGATGGACTCTGCATAACGAAGCCACATCACGCATATGTTCAATCGGGGTAGTCTGATCTTCCCCAGTAAAAGTTAGCAGACTTTTCAAGGCTGCCATTGGAATGTCATTGTGTTGTGCCAAATTCAAGGGACTCCCTCCATTGAAAGCAACAAATGGTTGATTCCTTGGAGTAGCCATTGGAGGTGGCTGAGGTGGATTTACTTGCACTCTAGGTGAAATAGAAAATGGGACAGCAATACAAGATCTCAGAGATGGAGGAGTAGATTTGGCTCTTCTGAAATAAACAGATGTTGTCCCTGTCCTTTCTGTTGCTCTGCCTTGTCTTCTTGGTGGTGATAGCTGCAAATATATGAAAGGGAACAAGCTGCTCCTTGTCTAAACTCTTCTCATAAACTGTAACAGCGCTGGTTCTGAAGTTCTTCCTCTTTATGGAGTCACCAAGTATGCAAAAATGACTTCTATGAAGTCTGAAACTCGCTGGTCGCATACCAAACCAACAATATCACGTGGAACTCGTCCCACCGAGCATGCCAAAACTGTTATCACTTGGATTTTGCACCGTGTCGAATGTAAAATTCAACAATCCAGTGCAACATGGGAAGACCTCAAAAGCTGTGGTCTTTTGTAAACAGAGGTCAACCTCCGGAGAAGGCCGGCTTCCTTTGTGGTATCACCTAACTACTGATCTTGCAAGGGAAAGGGAGAAGGAAAATGCATAAAAATTTAAATTTAAATCTATGGTGATACACCGAACTGATAAGAAATCATGAAATGAAAACAAGATGAGCATACACTGGAAAACTAATGGTAGCTATTTCATTTACTCAACATAACCTCTTTGAACTTATGCATCATTCTTAAAAAGGCTTGATCTACATACATATTTTAAGAAGGAAAGATGAATTTCACGACTTTAAGGTATGAATGCAGACTTAGAAAAGAACAATTGAAAACTTGCATAATCTAAAAATACAGAAATGAGAGTAGTCTGAACACTAACACTGGTTTTCAAGGTAGACTCTGTGTTTTATATTCAAAAATCGAAATGAGTTACAAAGCATACATCAACTGAGAAAGGATTGTTAAAAATCACTAACACTTGAGAATGCATAATCCGAACTCCTTTACAAAGAGGCAAAAATGCCTTATACACAAAAGATGCCGACCCCCTAGGGCTTACAAAAATATCAGTCTTCAGAAATATCTGCCCCTTAGATCTTTTCGAATGAAATTAATGCTGCATTCAAGTGTATCCCTGCTGTCTATGTCGGTGTGAAAAGATTGCCCTCAGAAGGAGCCCTTAGATCTTTTACAACCACAATATTAACTTCATGGCCTCCGTATCCACCCTTGAACCTCCCTGTCGAACTACTTTGAATGCCCTGAGGTAATATCATTAATGTCTATCGGCCCTCGCCAGTTGACATCCCAGTTGTCCCTGCGGTCTCCGCCTGTCTATTTACTGACACCTCCTGGATATCGGACTAATTCATCACTTTATTCTCAGAGCAAATCCCCATTGCTTATGTTCCACTGATCCTCCTGACAGGGGTCAAACTGCCACGGCTCTCCTGTAGCTTCCTCCGATTGGTCGAACAGATGCTACATGAAATCGCCAGACGGTCAAAGGTTGTTTAGACGAAATCGCATGTTGGTGAGACACTAATCGTGTCTCCCCGATGCGATTATGCTCCACAAGACGGTCGGCAAGAGTTCATAGCGAGCCCAAAAGTCATATCTACATCCATAGTGGTTGTCACCCAGACTATTGGTAAGACCACTCGCATTCGAGAAGACCTCACGGCGAGCCCTTAAGAGTCACACTGATATCGCCATTTCATTGCTTAGTCATCTGCATTTAGCAAGAGCTCCTTTAGTTGATAGGAGGTCATACCGATCTTCGTGAGTTATACCGCTGCACAAGATGTCACCAAGACCATCGCTATCGGCAAAACATCATAGCGAACACAAACCACTTTCCCTGAGCTCAAACATCCTTCCTTTGGCAAGACACTGGCAAGTCGGGAAGACCTCATGCCGAAGGCAAAACACTATACCGAGACCTTCATTCCTCGGCAGGACCTCCTACTTTCGCCGAGACATCATGGCGACTTCTTTCTTTCGCCGAGAGCGTACTTCATTTCGGGGAGACTCTCATGTGTCGGTGAGACATCAAGCCGAAGGCAAAACCTTCGCAATACTTTACGTAGTCGGAGAGACATTTCCCCGACCGAAATCATTCCCCCGACGCCACCTTTGTGAAACTGTCGGCATGACCTCCTTCCAAGCAGAGAGATACATGAAGACTCATGGCGACCCGAATGTCCTGGCGACGAGGTATTAAACTAAGTAGAATGCACTGCTAGTCGGCAAGACAACAGGAGGGTCTTGCCGACTTTCTTCTCTGATGAATTTTTTTTTTTTTCTTAGTCTGAACCAAAACTAATCGAGGCATGCCTCCAACAGACCTCTTTGTGAAATATCCTCAGGTGCGTGATCTAACCCTTGATGCAAATTCCCCATTTGGCCTTTATGAACCTCTGGAACACAATTTGTCCTGCTTGATGAGCCCATAGGTGAAAATCAGGCAACACTTACCTTATCTTCTGAATGCGCGTTGCTTTGACTGTGCCTAGTCAATCAAAAATATATGATGGTATCAGTTACTCTTCCACAAGAAATGACAAGGATGTTTGTAATGTCCCCATTTTGGCCATACGCTCTTCATTTGGATTTAGCCTATTTCTGGGAATCTGTCGGCTACTCAGATGTGCGAATTTAGGGTTTCCACTTTCAATAAGTCTTGCTTCCAGCTCAGTTCAGCTTTCTATTAGTTTTGTGATGAACTTGCTATTTTTGGCATTGGCTATTTTTAGTAAGTCTAGTTTTGGTAGTGGTCCAGTTGGCAGCACTTCAATGAGTTCTTTTGTTGGAGCAATTGAGTATTCTGGTTTTGGCTTTAGAAGTGTAATTTTTTGAGAAATAGTATATTTCAAAGCATTAATGTTTTAATTTTAAGTTGACCCCTTGGCCTAGTGCATTAACTTAAGTTGTTTTAAAAGGTGGACATGAAGGGGGGGACACTTCATGAAGTAAATATTTAATAATTTCTAAAGTATTTTGTGCCTTGAAGTTTGGACGCCTAAATAAGGTGGAATACAGTGTTTTAAAAATTAAAAATATTTCAAAGATGAAATAGGCGTCCCTTTTGGAGGGAAAAAAGATGGAAGCTAAAGAGCCAAAAATCACCTTCAATTCTATAAAAGTAGGCCATTGCTCATTCATTTATCATCTTTGGAAAAATATAACAAAATGCTGCTGGATTGAATTCAGAACCCGACTAAGAGGAAGCTTAGCAATTTGACTCCATTCTTCAGGCCTAAAACTATGGTTCCCTAGATGGTGGATCAAGAGTGTGCTTCATCCAGAAGTGCACATTGAGCTTCAAAGTTGAAGATTTTGTAGTTTTTGATAATAATTTTCAGAATTGTGTTTGCTGGTCATATCATGGCTGAAGGAGGTTTTCATTAACAGCTTTTTGTATGATTTTTATGTGCTTCTGGGTATTGAAGAAATTGATTCCTAGTACATGGGTGCCCCTTCCCACAAAAGAGCAGAATTTAATTCAAAGTATTTAATTTTATAATGCAAAATCGCCCCTCCCAGCCAAGCCGTACCATTCAGGAGAGCATTGAAGTTTGTGCCAAATAATTGAAGGGAATTTGATGCAGTTTCAGTGTTGCAACTTGGGCACCTATCCTCCAAAGAGCCTTTGCATTTCATTTCATTCCATTCGGAGGTATATTGATGAAGTTGTGAGCATTTGATTGAATTTTTGTTTGTTGGTTGTTTATTTTCAATTTGCTGGTTTGAAAAATTAGATTGCTTAAGGTTCAGATTTTGGTTTGATTTTCAATAATTCAGAAGGGTATCATAGAGAGAGATCATCTTCTATCAGTTCTACTTTGATTCTATTGAAAAAACTTGTAATTTGCAGTAGTTCTCTACATTGTAAGGCTGATAACAACAGTATTGTTTTAGTCCATTTATTACTGCTTTATTTGTGTTTAATTATCACATTTGTAACCCCTGGATGGTTTACCGCCAGTGTGGAAAAAGAACTTGTTAATTCTCTCATTTGTACCCACTGAAAAGTGGTGAATTCCCACTCACGAGTGGATGCCCGCTGCAGCGGATGAATTAGTTTGTTTTGTAATCTCTTTCCCCCCACTGATTTAGTGGAAGTGTGGAATTCTTTCATGGCTGGTTCACCGCCTAACTCCATTCAATTGTAATTTCATTTCAGTTATTGGTTAGTTATCTCCGCCATATGACAACACCTCTCCTTCATTGGGATTGAGTGTGCATTCTTGGCGTTGAGATCATTTTAAATTGGTTTTCAATTTTGGAGCTAACGCTAATTCATTTGGCGTAGTGTTGATTGTGTTGTGAAAATTCCAAGAAAAATTAAGGGGCATATTTCAATGTTGTATTGAGAAGTTTGGTTCTAAAAAACATATGGAGTCATTTGAGAAGGGTGCTTAATGTTTTAAAAAAGGGGTCATCACTGGAGTTGAGTATGGTGATCGTATGTTTGCTCTGTGCTTAGCATTTTTATCGAATTGCACCTTTTGAAGAGTCAAGCTTGTATGAAATCATAAGAGTGAAGTTGTAATCTTGGATGTGCTGGACAGAGGTTGTTGAATTTCAGTTTTTTAATTTTGGACAGCTTGTATGTGGATGTGAGCCTCACAGTTCATGTGAAGGCATTGCTTAAAATCAGTGGTTTGCAGTTTTGTATTCGAAGTCTGGAGTTGGTACTTCAGCCACTGGAGTTGGTGCTTCGAAGGAGAGTTGGTGCTCTTGATGGGTTGGTGCTTCAGCCACTAGAGTTGGTGCTTGGTGTTTTCGGTGTTGGTGCTTTGAAGGAGAGTTGGTGCTCTTGGTGGGTTGGTGTTCACTATATATAATCAGGGTTGGTGCACTTTGGAGATAATAAAAGCAATATTTTGTTGTGGTTTTTTACCCGAAAGGGTTTTCCACGTAATCCTAGTGTTCAACTTGTTCATGTGATTTTATGTTGTTGATAATGTTTTGTTTTCTGATTTATATGGTTTATCTGGTTTAGAGTTTTAAAAGTTCTGAAATACTGATTCACCCTCCCCCCCCTCCCTCAGTATTTCCTGTGTGATCTTCAATTGGTATTAGAGCAGGTACCTTCTGCAAAATCTTAAAAGCTTGAAGGTTGTTTTCGTGTGGTCTCAAAATGAATGCTCTAGAAGGACTAGCAATGAATAGGGCTCCTCTATTTGATAGTACCAATTATGCTTTTTGGTGTGTTAGAATGAGAGCATTTTATGTTTGGAACAGCGTTGTATTTGGTTACACACCTCCTCAGAATCCTCCATCCACTGCTGATGAAAAGAGAGCTTTTGAATGCAACACAAAGGCTATCAATGCAATATTGTGTGGATTGTCAGAAAATGAATTTGTAAAAGTCATGCACAGTGACACTGCTCAAGCTATGTGGGATAAGCTCAAGAATGCATATGAAGGAGATGAAAAAGTGAAAAAGGCCAAGCTTCAAACTCACTGGATGCAATTTGAAAGTCTGAAAATGAAAAAGGAAGAGAATGTGGCTGCTTATTTTCTAAGGGTGGATGAAGTTGTGAACTCTCTTAAGGGTCTTGGTGAAAAGGTTGATGATAGTGTTGTTATTCAGAAAATCTTAAGGTCTTTGCCTTTAAGATTTGATTCAAAGATTTCTGCTATAGAAGAGATGGCTGATCTTGACCAAATGTCAATTGATAAGCTTCATGGTATATTGACAACGTATGAGATGAGAACGTATACTGAATCTTCATCAAAGAAAGAGACAACTTTCAAAGCATCAAAGAAAGGAAAACAAAAAGAACAAGTATCAAGTGATAGTTCGGATGATGATACTGATTCAGAAGAAGCATATTTCATGCAAAAGTTGAAGGATTCTGGTAGGTACAAAGGCAAGTTGCCTTTCAAATGCTTCAATTGTGGAAAGATAGGACACTATGCATCAAAATTCCCTTTTGAGAAGAACGAGGACAGTGATTGTGAGAAGAAATCAAAACATTCCAAGAAGGAGTTTCAAGGTAAGAAGCATAAGCATAAGAAATTTGTTAAAAGTCTTTATTCAAATGATCAAAATAGTTCATCAAAAGTTAGTGATATGTCTTCAGCAGAAGAAATTTTGTTTATGGATGAAGAAGTAAACTCACCTGAGAATGAAGATGAAGATTTAGATGATGAGCAATATGATGAAGAAGCTCAAGTTGATTTTGAAGCAAAACTAATCAGTGTTCTAAGTGAAATTAAGAAAATTATGAGAAAAAATTAGAACTTGAAGTTGCTGCTACAAAAAGAAGTTGATGCAAAAATGAAAATATCTCAAGCACTTGAGGAAGCTGAGAAGAAGATGGTTGATCTGAAAAAACATATTAAAGAAGCTGAAAATATGATTGTTAATTTGAAGGTTTAGTTGAAGAGGGAAAGAAAATTGAGGAAGAAATCAGAAATCAGTTAAAGGTTAAGGAAGAGAATGTAGAGAGACTTGAAGCTGAGGTTGCTTCTCTTAGAAACATAAGCACATCATCAACACTGTTGAGTGAAGAAAAGATAAATCAGAAAAATTCTATGTCCTTTGAAAGGATTTTAAATGCACGGAAGGCTCTTAAAGACGAGTGGATTTGGGTTTGAAAAAGGTCAATGTTCCAAATCTGAAAATGAAGAACAGCAAAAGTGTTGCGCTGATTGCTCAATGCATTCACATTCAAAATTCAGAAATAACACTTTTAGAAGATCTTTTATTCAAAGACAAAATCATATGACCAGGTTTAATGATTCCTTCTTTTATGGATAATTTTTTCATGCAATCATTTTGGTCACAAGGCTGCTAATTGTAGAGTTAATGCAAGAAATAATTTCAGATATGTGAATAGGAATGGTTTTGCTCCTCAGATGAATTACAATATGATATGTTACAAATGCAATAATCTTGGTCATACTACAAGAGTTTGTAGAAGAGGTAGCAGATTTTGCTAAGCTAAACAAGAAGGTTGACAATGCAAAACAAGTTAAGATGGTTTGGAAGAAAAAGAATAAAGTTGAAAAGGTTGAATCTAGTGGAGTTGCTTCTGGTGTTCATGAACTTGATGATTTCAGAAGAAATAAGTCATAAATGACTTCACTTCATCCTTGAGAAGGTGCTCGGACTTAGGGGGAGCATTCATTGTTACATCTTATCAGCCCCATTTCAGTTATGTAAGTTGGTTCAGTTTTGCAATTCTGGAATTGTGTTTTGGAGTGAGTTTTTGAGTATGTTTTTGCTTGTAAAGCTATTGATTATTCATCAGATCTTCATAATCCTTTACGATGGTTTTCAGATTTTAATGTCATGTGGTCAGAAAGTCTGTTCTTTATGCCATGGCAATGATTTCAGTTTGTCATTGATGTCAAAGGGGAGAAATAAGATATGGGGAGCAGCGTTGTTTTATATCAGCAGATTGGTTTCAACTTTGGTTTCTGAACAGTATAGTTTTAGGAGATATTATCAAGTGCAGTGTAGGTTGTTGTTTCTGTTGGTGTTGCCATCAATGACAAAGGGGAAGATTGTTGGAATATTTTGTCATTGATGTCAAGGTTAAGCTGTGTACTTAAGTGCTTGACCTGCTTGACCTGCTTGACCTGCTTGGTTGCTTGGTTGAAGTGCTTGCTTGTCTATTTCACCTGCTTGGTTTGTGCTTCAACTGCCTGGTTGTCTACTCAACAGCTTACTTGGCTTCTTGTTAACAAGTCATCTTTCCATATCAGCTTGTTATGTCAGCTTGATGAATCTTCTTTTCTACCTCAGCAATTTGAAAAGTCTAATTCTTTATAAGGCAGCGAACACTTTCTATGAGGTTTGATTATTTTTATGAGGTGGCTTCATGTTCATAGGTGGCTTAATGAATTTCTAACAGTTCTCATTTTAGCGGTGGCAAGGTGGATGTTTTTATTGAATAGCACGAATTACTTATGGAGGCGGCTTTGTTATAAAATAAAAACCCCAACCCTTGAAGATGACAAGATGACAAAATTTCTTGTTGGCGACAGAGAGGACATGGGAATTTTATTTTACCTTGACTTTTGTCTCTTAAAGACTTTTTATGGTGCAATTTTAGTATCAGTAGGCATTAAGATGAAGTTGTTTTTAATAATCACTATCTCAAAAAATGGGAGTGTATTGAAGTTTATCGGGTTCTTCATGTCAGACGACTACTTCTTCAACAACGTCAGTTCTTAGTGTGTAAGAGGATCTTTGAAGTCCTGTATTTGTCAATTTTTTTCTAGTAGCATGTGAAGGAATAATGAAACCGTGTATGTGGAAGACGTTGAGAGGAACATGGTCGAAAAATGAGTAACAAGTGGTGCGGATATCTTCTGGCATTTTCTCTTGAAGACGTGTCACATTCAATTTAATCAATTCTCTGTTTTTTTGTTTCTGGTGCCTTCATTACTCAGTGTGGGCTATGTCGGTTATTGTTTATTGTGCGGCATGTTGCTTCAATGTACGCAAAAAAATGGACGTTTGAATGAGATTGGTGTGTGTCGTGAATGTGTCGTGAATGCTTATGTCTAGAGTAGTGGATGCGAATATTTTATGAGGCATGTTTATTGAAGGCAATGAAACCTTACTTTAGGCATCAGGTTAATTCTCTACCTGTGGCAGCTTGAAATAAATTCCAACATTTTTACTATTCATGAGTCATGGTTTTCTGAAGATAGTAGGTAGCGTCAGTTTCATTGTCAGTGATTTATTTATTGAGGCAACTCTTTATGAAGATGGAAAAATAATGTCTGATTCTCTTGAAGGTGGCTTTATACATGGAATCTTCAGTATAGTAGAGAGCTTTTTAAAAATAATGCTGTCATTTATATCGATTTAAAAAAGTGAGACAGTGTATGTGATGCCTAGCGTTATTGACAGTCTAGGTGTGAAGCACTGAATGTAGTGGACTGTGTTATTTCTTTATGATGAGTTCAGAAATTATAATTGGTGGTCTTCAAGTTACGGGAATTTTTTGAGTCGGGGTGTGTGTAAGAGACCAACAATATGAATATTTTTAATTGAAATCGATTGAAATGGTTTTCTTTGCAGTTCTTGATATACATCGAGTCTTGAATAGCTTTGCCAAATTTTTTGAGTTTGGTATGAAGGTCTTAGTCACACTTATAGTCTTGCATAAAAGGCAATATCTTTTATTATTAGTTATGGCTTTCTTGAGTTAAGCATAGTTGTTTAAAAAGTCGTGAAGACTTTATATTGGGTGTCGAGCTTTTTGTCTTCAGCGACTATGTTGTGAAGAATGAATGCAAATGAGCAGTTTCTTAGCTGCAATGATGTGTTGAGTAGTGCGGATCTTTTACTAGTTTGGAGTGGTCGTGACTCTATTTGCTGGGCGGAAATCCTTACCTTATGTTCTGAATGGGCATTACTTTGACTATGCCGGGTGAATCAAAAATATATGATGCTCTCAATTACTCTTCCAAAAAAAATGACAAGGATGTTGTATTGAGAAGTTTGGTTCTGAAAATATATGGAGTCGTTTGAGAAGGGTGCTTAATGTTTTAAAAAGGGGTCATCGCTGGAGTTGAGTATGGCGATCGTATGTTTGCTCCGTGCTTAGCATTTTTATCGAACTACACCTTTTGAAGAGTCAAGCTTGTATGAAATCATAAGAGTGAAGTTGTAATCTTGGATGTGCTAGACAGAGGTTGTTGTATTTCAGTTTTCTAATTTTGGACAGCTTGTATGTGGATGTGAGCCTCACAATTCATGTGAAGGCATTGCTTAAAATCAGTGGTTTGCAGTTTTGTATTCCAAGTCTGGAGTTGGTGCTTCAGCCACTAGAGTTGGTGCTTCGGTGTTTTTGGAGTTGGTGCTTTGAAGGAGAGTTGGTGCTCTCGGTGTTTTGTTGCTCACTAAATATAGTCTGGAGTTGGTGCTTCAGCCACTAGAGTTGGTGCTTCGGTGTTTTCGGAGTTGGTGCTTCGAAGGAGAGTTGGTGCTCTTGGTGGGTTCGTGCTCACTATATGTAATCAGGTTGGTGCTCTTTGGAGATAATAAAAGCAATATTTTGTCGTGGTTTTTTACCATAAATGGTTTTCCATGTAATCTTGGTGTTCAACTTGTTCATGTGATTTTATGTTGCCGATAATGTTCTGATTTCTGATTTATATGGTTTATTTGGTTTAAAGTTTTAGAAGTTCTGAAATACTGATTCACTCCCCCCTCTCAGTATTTCCTGTGCGATCTTCAAAACTTAAGGTCTACGTAGGGAGGAATGATGGATTAGGAGTCAATGAAGAATGTTGAAGGAATTTGCTAGAAGGGGTTAGGGTTTTGTCTAACCATCTTGCATCAATCAAGGTTTTCGTCCTGATAGTGTCACCGTTCGTGAAAATATTCCAAAATCCTCCTTGCCTTTTTCAGCGCCTAGCAAGGTCATAAATATAGGCATCCACATGAGGCATGTAACCCAGCAAAAGCGCCAAAAATTTGAATTTCAAAAGTTAACTTATATATGAATTTTAACATTTATTTATTTATTTTAAATATTATACATTATTTAAACAAATTTAGTGGAGTGTTGTTTAAAAATACCTTGTTTAGGTAGGTTGAAGCTAACCTATTTTATTAGGGTCGCGACAATCCCTCCTTTTCGAATTGGCTTGCCCTCAAGCCATTTCAAACTCAGATGCTTGAAAATCTCCATTCCTTCCCATGTTGTGTCTTCAAATGGAAGATTTCTCCATTTCACCAAATATTTTGGAATGACTTTGTTCCTTAACTTCTTTTCTCTCATATCAATGATAGCTTCAGGCTCCAAAACCAACTTCCCTTCATCGTCAAGTGGAGGCAACTCTAATGAGGGAGTGACTTGCTATCCCAAGGCCTTCTTCAAGCATGACATGTGGAGAATGTTGTGAATTCTTTTGTTCACAGGGAGTTCCAACTCATAAGCAACCTCACCAATCCTCCTTATGATTCTATAAGGGCCATAAAATCCCAATTTCATCTTTTCTGCCCCACTTCCCTTGAGTGAAGATTGTCTATAGAGCTGCAACCTCAAAAATACCATGTCTCCCACCTCAAAAACCCTCTCAGTTTGGTGGCGTTCAGCATACCACTTTGGTTGGTTTTGGGCCTGCTGTAGGTTTTCCTTGAGTGCTTTCACAACATCCAAACTTTGTTGAACCAAATATTTAGCTCCCGATACCCTATTGTCTGAGAGAATCAAATCCATGAAATAAATAGCATCATAATCATAAAGTTCTTTAAAGGGGGTCATACCTATTGGCATGTGATGTGTAGAATTGTAGCAATACTCCCCAAGGTTCAACCATTTGATCCATGATGTTTGTTGTCTTATAACATAGTTCCTCAAGTAACCCTATATCCATTTGTTCACAATTTTTGTTTTCCCATCAGTTTGTGGATGATAGCTAGTGCTTGGGTGTCATGTTCCTGAATCTTAAAAGGGTCCTAAACTCTACTAGGTAGGAATAGTGTTTTTTAACACTAAGATGAATTTTAAAATAATATTAAATAATAATAAACAATAATACAAATTTAAATTATTGATAAATAATATTTAAATTTAATAAATTGGAGATTGTGTATGGCCGACAATTTTGAAGGCATCAATGCTTGTGTATTTATGTAGGAGTATTTTCCCTAGAAGATCATTACGGAAATTAGACGATTTGAGTCATGGTTGGTTGTAGGAAATATCCCCTATTGTCATCATTAGGAGGAGACAAAAACCTCTTCCTTCTTTTTGTATTTCTGCTCAACCTTGCGACCTATCCTGTAGGTTCCATCGATCTTCACCAAGCGATTTTGAAGTGATTGAACTCTGTGAACCAGCGTTCATCGACTCTGCTCAAATGGAATACATCATGACTTATCCAAGGTGCCGACCAAATCGAGTTCGCTCAAAAAGCGACTACCATCTGCTAATACACTACTCTGCAACCTCATATCGAATCTACATTAGCAGCAAAGGTATCATCAATTGCCCGTGAAGTATCGCTCAGTCATAGGCATGACACTTGTGAGTTTACAACAATTGATCGATCTAGGACATTATTCTACTCTAAGTTGTATGATCCATCTCTAAGTATCACAGTGGTCCGATTCATCTTAATCGGGTGGACTGCATGACTCTGCAATTGGATATTAGCATTAAATGGTTTTGAATTTAATGTTGAGTTCAAGTATTTCTCTTTGAAGTGTTTCATGTTCTGTAAGCTCTCTAAGATGCGTTTGCCATTTTGCTGAATTGTGAGTGTCTCATGTTATTGACACATGAGCGAATGTATATGATCTGAATGTTAACACGCTGAGGCCATTTTACATTTTGTGTACAAAATTTTCTAGAACACTCATTGATCTTATATGCAGATTGAGTAGTTGGCTCATTACAGTGGTATCAAAGCAGGTGTGTCCTACCAACCTGCGGGTCTATTTTTCGCCATACAGATTGACATTGGACCAGAGTAAAAGAGGACCTTGGAGAAAGAGCATGGATTGGTGGCCTAAATTCTTACCCAAGGTAGAAGACATAGACCCTGTTCAAGAGTTATTACTAAAAGCACGAAAGGAACTAGAAGGGTACCTGTCTAAAGCTTCCAAAATTTTGGACCAATACCAAAGTTTTTCAGATCATGCAAAGGCTTGTGTTCCCCTTGACTTGTACTTGAAGGAACTCAAGTGCCACTACCCCCACAAGAGAGGACTTTATGACTACATAAGATGTAAGAAAGAAGAGGGAGATTCAGAAACTGCCAAGGAAGAGATTAAGAGGCCGGATCCAGAAGAATCATTCTTAAAACAAGAAGAGCCCAAGGTGATGGAACTTGAAACAGTGAGGGGTACATCAGAGCCAAACACACAAGAGGAGGAATTCATAGAATTGATTGAGTCCCTTGAAGATTCTAAAGTGGAGTTTGAAGTGGAGAAGATTTCAGCTATGCATGAGGGGGTTAAGGAGGATGTGATGAGAGTAGAGCAGGAAAAAAAAATCAAAACCGCGAGACATCACAGAGGAACCCCATAAGCAAGTTGAAGATGAAGATGGCTTGTTGATTCCTAATGATTGTGTGCAGCAACAGAAAATTGATGAAGTGAAGGTGGGAAAGATGCCATTTGTTGAAGAGCTCAAGATGAAGGAAGAGGTGTCTCTGATTTAAATTGATATCCAAGAAGTAGCCAACCAAGCTTCAGGACAGTTGATTGAATTTGAGAAAGGCATTGCACTTGAGCATGAAGTTTACAATGGACTGGTACTCATTGGAGAGAACAAAGCAATGTGGAAAGAGAAGTTTGAGGTGGTTGAAGGCACTAAGGAAAGGTATGATAGTTGCCTTTATTTTTTGATTTGGAACAACAGTCTTGGGATTTTGCTCAGTCTTGAGTTGGCAGCCTTTACTCACGATGACGATAGCAAGAAGTCTTCTTCCCTTGTTTTGCACATCCATGGGAGAACTTTCAGAGTCTGGGAGTTGATTAGAGTTGATGGCCCTTGGAGATGCATTCATTCCCTCATGTCTGTTGATCGTGATAGTGTGATGAATTGGGATCCAGGTATTGACATATTCGGTGCACTATTTCCTTGAGATCATGACGGGTGGTTTCACGAGTATTGGTTAGCTAACGCTTACATCCGAGCTGAGCAGCGGAAAATGGGGTACAGTGACCATATCATTCATCACTTGTTGGTAGTCTTGGCACTCTTAGACACGAGCTTGCAATTGCTTGAGGGAAAGTGATTTCTGGGACCGAAGGACTGTTGTGTCACCAAATCTTAAAGGAGTCTGTTGTGACCTTTTCACACATCGCCCCATTGCAAATGGGGACCCCCTGTTTTTGCTTTTTTTCCTTGGCGTCGCAACTGCTTATCACTTGTCTTTTTACAATGAGGTCATCATTTTGAGGGTTTCAAGTCAGTCTTTTTGAGAGTCATCTGAGCCAAGTCAATAATCCATGCTTGAATCAATGCATAAACGTCATGGAAGTACTCAGAAGGCCCAGGAAACGAAGATCGCCTGTGCTTTCGGCCAATTCTGACACTTCCTATTTTTTAGGGAATCTGCTTTTTTTGCTTTTTCGTTTTTTTCATTTTTGGCATTTTTGGACCAAACGGGGTTCCCTATTTTTTAGGGATTTTGCTTTTTCTATTTTTAGAAAGTCAACCCTGGTCAACGAGTCAACTTTCCATCTTTAGATCCAAAAATCAACCTAAAAATCGAAAAAATCATTGAAAAATCAAAGAGAAAATCAAAAAATCAAGTAAAAAATCAGAAAAAGCATGGAAAAATCAGTCAAAAATCTGAGAAAATCAACCCAAAAGCATGAGAAAATCTGGAAAATCATTGAAAATCAGTCAGATCTGAGGGGAAAATCACCAAAAATCTACCCAAAGAGTATAAAATTCATGGCAAAATTCTGTCCAAGTCTGGAAAATTTGCCATGTTCAGCCTTGAGGAAGTTGGCCCTTAAAATGTGGGACGGAAGGAAGAATGGCAAGGACCATGGAAAGTCCGCCATGCCTAAGGGGAAGAATGGCAAGCCTTGACCAAAGTCCGCCTAGACTTGGCAAGGATCATCCAAAGTCTGCCCAGCCTTGAAGAAAAATGGCTAAGACCCTTGCAAGTCCGCCTTGTCTTGGTCAAAAGGTAAGCAGCATGAAGTTTGAAGTCCGACTTCACTTGGCAAGAGGGTTCCAAACTCCGCCTCACTTAGGCAAGATGCCTTTGAAGTCCGCCCCAGCAATATGGAAGATGGCAAAGACCTTGCAAAGTCCACCTTGACTTAGGAAGAGGTTGGAAAATCTTCTTTGAAGTCCGACTTCACTTGGCAAAATGCTTGAAAAGTCCGCCTAGGCATAAGAAAGGAGAAAAATTGAAAATTTTACTAAGTGTTTGGTGCCTTGAGATAAAAATCCGAAATTTTCCTAAGTATAGAGGCCTAAAAGGAAGGAAAATTGAAATTTTGACTAAGTGTTTTAATGTTTCCAAGGGGAGAAGTGCTAAATTTGAAAGGCAAGCCTAGTAAAAAGTCCGCCATACCTTGAGGAAAGAAAGCAAAGACCTTGGAAAGTCCGCTTGGGACATGGCAAAGAGGCAAGAAAGTCCGCCCTTGGCTAGAAGGGATAAAAAATTTGTCAAGTATCATGGAACTTTGCCTAAGGAAGACATCCAGACACAGACTTTTCCTAGAGAAATTCGTCCAACCAAGAGAAAAATTGATTTTGGCATAAGAAAATTTGCCCGACACAAGTCAAAGTCCGCCATGGCAGGAGAAAATGAGGATCTGGCATAACATTTATTGACGGAACGGCTAAAATTTTAACTTGGCTAGACGAAAATCGAAATAAATTTGGAAAATAAACTTTTAGCCAAAGAAAAAGGAGAGAATCAAAATAGCCATGGGTCCAAAAACGAACGGGTTGGAATTAAATTAAATATTTTGACATTTTAATAATTTATTTCCAATACTTAGAAATATAAAATGCCTCGGACGAAATAATGGATGGAAAGGCAAGCTTCAAGTCCACCCAAGGTGAAGATGTCCAGCATGAAGCAAAGTCTTCCCAAGGATGGATGTCCAAGACAAGTGCAAAGTCCACCTAGAGAAGTGTCCAAGACAGTCCAAAATCCGCCCTCAAGCATGATGGAAAATTTCTAAGGCATGAAGTACCTAGAGGGGAGATGAAAATGGAAAAGACAAGTGAAAGTCCGACTTTTCCCAAGCATAGCATGTCCAAACCTTTATGAAGTCCGACTTTCCTCAAGCAAGGCATATTCCAAGGCAAAGTAAAGTCCAACCTAGGCCTATTGAAGAAAATGTCTTGAACATCTTGAAGTCCGCCCTATCAATGTCAAAACTTTCTTGAAGTCCACCTGGGCATCAATGAAATATGGCGAGAAAGTTGTGAACTCCGACATAAGAAGGAAAATGAAAATTTCAAGGACACCATGAAGTCCGCCCACACATGGCATGAAGTTGGTTAAGTCCGCTAGAGAAAAATGAGACATGTCCAAGGAAAGATCAAGTCCACCAAGACTTGTCCAAAGAAGTCTAAAGTTCGCCAAGCATAAAGAAAAGATGGTGAAACCACTAGCAAATCCGACTTTGCTCAACTGAGAAATGGCACAAGCATGATAAAGTCCGACTTTGCCTAAGGAAAGGATGTCCAAAGTAGATCAAAGTCCGACTTACCTCAAGAGGGAGTTCTCCAAGCTCAAGATAAGTTCACCTAGGAAGGAAATAATCATGGCAAGACCAAAGTAAAGTCCGCTCAAGGTAAAAAATTCAGAAAATTGACTAAGTATTGGAAAGAAAAACAGGGAAAGTGAAGGGGAAAAGTAAAGAGGAAATGAACAAAATCCTTAGCACAAGCCAAATTTAGAGTTGAAAGCAAATCCGCAGGCAAAGTTCATTCGAGCATCGAGATGGCCAAAATCTTGGCTAAGTTACAAAATGAAACAAAATAGCCAAAATTTGGCTAAGTCTGGGAAATACTTCACAGAGGAAATTCCAATTTCCTCCATTGTGGCGAAAGCACAAAGGCATTCTTCTCCAAATTCTAGGCACTTGAAAGAAGTAATCAGGACAACTTCTTGAGGGATTTCATCTCCTGAAGAATTAAAAACAAGCTTCCAATTAGAATCAAATGGTGACAAGAAGAGTATTCCAAACACATCTCCATACTTAGAAAATTTCTTGACACAAATTGGAGAAATCATAGAGGAAATCCCAAGGAATAACATCAACCCAGTTCAAGCAGGAGGAATTTCAAAGCAACCAACTTCAAGTCCAGACACCTTCTCCAAGGGGAGACTTCCAGACCTCAAAGATTCCAGTACAAGCAAGAAGAAGAAATTGAAGTCTCAAAAGGAATCCAAGATCAAAGCTAGGAAGGAACAAGCACAAAGGATAGAGTCATCGGCAAGGAAAATATTCTAAGGCAAGCACGTGGAAGAAAAACGAAGCAGCCAAGGAAGGCATCCAGCACGCTGAGGTGGCGCCTCGTCATCTTCCAACCAATCAAATTGTTCCAAATCAACATGCAACAACTTTCTATTTTATTGTTGGTTTATATTTAGCAAAAGGACAAGTGTCCTCAAATGAAATTTTCTCATTGGTCGAAAGTGACAAACCCTAATTAGGGTTTTATTTTGTAATCTCAGTCGTTGATCCAAAATCAATCTTGGCCACTGAATTGTAATTGGGGAGCCTATAAATTGAGCTCTCCCCTCATTTGTAAAGTGTGGAGACAGTATATGAAATTGTTGCATTGAGACTATTTCCGATAATAAAAGCTCTTATGCATGATTTGCTTTGAACAACTTTTATTATCAAGTAGTAAGCGAGGTTGCATATCTTCTTCTACCATAGATTAAAGTTAGAATTAAGTTAAGTAGAATTTTCTTTTGAATATTGGTTAAGTGAATGAGAGATTGATCGTATAGATTCAATGGTGAAGTATTGCTCATACTTTCTTCGAATGGATGATTTGCATTTGATGCGTAAAGTTAGCCTGAGCTCATAATTGTGGAAGCTTAACTTCAGTCTCATTCGAGGCTTGAAAATCATTATCACACCCCTTGAAGATTGCACCCACTTTGCGTAAGTTGTCCTAGGGAGGCGAAACAAAGTGCGGTTATCCCTTTCACCGGATCCTTACTGTCTCTTAAATTCTTAGGCGTAGAATAGATTCCCCTAAACCCTTATCTTTTTGCAATTTTTTTTTTGAGATCCAAATTGAAGTCCTAATTGAAAAGAGCCTTTAATGATAAATCCGCCTAAGTCCCGAACTTGTGAAAATTTCTTTAACGTAAGTCCCCTTGTTTATTACCAGCAAATCACAACGCCCATTGAGCTTATCCACACGTCAAGACCTAGCAAAAGAAACCTTGGAATCACCATATGATCTTCTCGCAATCTTAGCATACATGGTGGTTTTTCAAGAGAGGATAGAGTGTCTTTGGACATTTTATTCTGTGTGTTTAGTGGATGATAAAATGTACACCAATAGGGTCCTAAACTCTACGGGGCGTGAATAGTGTTTTTTAACACTAAGATGAATTTTAAAATAATATTAAATAATAATAAACAATAATATAAATTTAAATTATTGATAAATAATATTTTTAAATTTAATAAATTGGAGATTGTGTTTGGCCGACCATTTTGGAAGGCATCAATGCTTGTGTATTTATGCAGGAGTATTTGCCCTGGAAGATCATCACAGAAATTAGACAATTTTAGTCACGGTTGGTTTTAGGACATAACCCCTACTGTCATCATCAAGAGGAGACAAAAACCTCTTCCTTATTTTTGTGTTTTTGCTCAACCGTGCACACCTATCCTGTAGGTTTGATTGGTCTTCACCAAGTGATTCTAAAGCAACGGAACTTTGTGAACTAGCGTTCGTCGAATCTGCTCATACGGACTACATCACGACTTATCCCAAGCGCCAACCAAATCGAGTTCACTCAGAAAGTGACTACCATCCGCTAGTACACTACTCTGCAACCTCATATCGAATCTACATTAGTAGCGAAGGTATCATCAATTGCTAATGAAGTATCACTCAGTCATAGGCATGACACCTATGAGTTTACAACAATTGATCAATCTGGGACATTATTCTGCTCTAAGTTGTATGATCCATCTCTGAGTATCATAGTGGTCCGATTCATCCTAATCGGGTGGACTTTGTGACTCTGTAACTAGATATTAGCATTAAACGGTTCTAAATTTAACGTTGAGTTCAAGTATTTCTCTTTGAAGTGTCTGATGTTCTGTAAGCTCTCTGAGACGCGTTTGCTATTTTGGTGAATTGTGAGTGTTTCATGTTATTGACACATGAGTGAATGTATATGATCTAAATGTTAACACACTGAGGCCATTTTACATTCTATGTGCATAATTTCCTGGAACAATCATTGATCTTATATGCAGATTGAGTAGTTGGCTCATTACATTGGGGTCAATTTTGTGCCTGTCAACCAAAAAATCTCTTTCCAAAATAAATTGATAAATCTATTATCTCCGTCACTTATAATGCCCCTTGGCAGCCCATGAAGTTTAAAAATCTCCCTAAAGAATAGATCAGCAACTTGTGGACCCTATATTCCGAAGAAATGGCATGAAAATGAGCATATTTAGTGAGCCTATCAAACACCACATAGATACAATCCTTACCTTGCACCTTTGGGAGGCTTGAAATAAAATCCATAGAGATACTCTCCCATTTCTAATTTGGAATGGGTAGCAGCTGCAACAACCCATCTAGAAGAACATTCTTTGTTTTGTTTTGTTGGCACACCATAGACTCCCTAACATGCTTTAACACATCATTTTTGAGCCCTTTCCATGAAAAAAATTCCCTTGCTTGTATGTCTTGTATAACCTAAATGACCAGCAAGTGGTGTGTCATGACATGCCCTCAAAATCTTTTCTCTCGCCCTAGATTCAGGTACAAGATACACTTGATATTTGTAGAGGATGAGCTCATCAACCACATTGAACCTGTCATCTTGCAATTTACCATCTAAGATGTCAATAGCAACTGTGTTCTTAGTATACTTGGCCATTATGGAAGCCTTCCAATTGGTTGATACATCAATCATAGAGCAGAAATAAAGTTTCCTAAGGAGTGCATCAGCCACTACATTATTCTTCCCTTTAACATATTTAATGTCAAAATCATAGGCTTGCAACTTACCCATTTTGGATGTCTATCATTCAACTCCTTTTGATGGAGGAAGAATTTCAAGCTGTTATGATCTGTTTTCACCACAAACTTTCTACAAACCAAATATTGCCTGAATTTGGCCAATGCATGCATAATGGATAACATCTCTTTTTCATAAATAGAGAAGCTCTTTTCTATCTCCTTGAGCTTCCTCCTTTCAAATGCTATGGGGTGTCTATTTCGCATCAAGATGTCTCCAATCCCCTCTCCTAAAGCATCACATTCTAAAACAAAAGGAAGTGAGAAATTCAGAATAGCCAAAATAGGACATGAACTCATTACCTCCTTAAGCTTGTTAAAATCTCTCTATGTTGAAGGGCTCCAAGAGAAAGCCCCTTTCTTCATCAAATCCGTCAATGGGGTTGCAAGTTGTGAGAAACCTTTTACAAACCTCCGATAGTAGCTGCATAGTCCCACAAATCCCCTCAAATGTGTCAAATTACATGGTCTAGGCCAGTCTTGTATTGTCTTGATCTTTTCCTCATCCACGCTAACCCCTTGGGCACTAATCTTGAACCCAAAATATAATATTTCAGTCAAACCAAACTCACATTTGGATGCCTTGGCATAGAATGAATGTTTCTCAAGTATGCCAAGCACTTCATCTATGTGCCTCAAGTGATCCTCCCATGTTTTACTGAAAATTAAGATATCATCAAAGAAGACCAACACAAATTTCCTTAGTTTCAAAATAAATACTTGATTCATGCATGACTAAAAGGTGGCAGGTGTATTGGTCAACCCAAATGGCATGACCAAGAACTCAAAGTGCCCATAATAACATCTAAAAGTTATCTTGTGCACATCCTCATCTCAAACCCTTATTTGATGATACCCCAATCGTAAGTTAATTTTGGAGAAGTACCTCACACCATGAAGGTCATCTATCAACTCATCGATCTTGAGTATGGGGTAGCAATTCTTGATCATCTTTTTGTTGAGCGATCTACAATCAATTCACATCCTCACAGTGCCATCTTTCTTCTTGACCAACACAACTGAAGAGGAAAATGGGCTAAAGCTCGATCGAATGTGTCCCATGTCCAATAGCTCCTTAATTGCCTTCTCAATCTCCTCTGTGTACCTCTTGGGATGACGATAAGGCATAGTGATGACTAGCTTTACTCCCTCCTCTAACTCAATCACATGCTGGAAACCTCTATCTGGTGGTAACCCTAGAGGATTTCACTGAACACCTTGCAACGCTTGTCTAGGATGGATTGGATGTCAATGTGGTAAGACCTCCCATCCTTGGGTGGACTTGTACCAATAATCAAGCACTCTTCTGCCCAAGTCACTTCGCCCCTACAAAAAGATTTCTACATCCTCTTAGTTGAAACCACCATGGGACCTGTTGTGACCTTTTCACACATCGCCCCATTGCAAATGGGGACCCCCTGTTTTTGCTTTTTTTTCCTTGGCGTCGCAACTGCTTATCACTTGTCTTTTTACAATGAGGTCATCATTTTGAGAGTTTCAAGTCAATCTTTTGAGAATCATCCGAGCCAAGTCGATAATCCATGCTTGAATCAGCACATAGATGTCATGGAAGCGCTCAGAAGGCCCAGGAAACGAAGATCGCCTGTTCATTCGGCCAATTCTGACACTTCCTATTTTTTAGGGAAATTTGCTTTTTCGCTTTTTCATTTTTGGCATTTTTGGACCAAACAAGGTTCCCTATTTTTTAGGGTTTTTCTTTTTCTATTTTTAGTTTCTTTTTAGAAAGTTTCTATATTTGGAAAGGTCTCGAATCCCAAAAATCCACTCAGAAGTTCGTAAAACTCGATAGAACTCTCAGAAAATCAAAGAGAAATTTGAAAAAACATTAAAATCTGGAAAAATCAGTCAAAAAGCATGAAAAATCAGACCCAAAAAGTATCAAATTCTGGAAAAATCAGTCCAAAATCAATCAGATCTGAAGCAAAATCACAGAAAAATCAACCCAAAAAGAGTAAAATTCATGAAAATCCGGTTAAGTCTGCAGAATTCGCCATAAGGAGGATGGTCCTTGAAATGTGGGATGGGAAGAAGGAAGGAATGTCAAACACTAAGGAAAGTCCGCCAATCATAAAGATGGGAATGTCCAAGACTATGTAAAGTCCGCCCAGCTTCACTTGGAGGATGTCTAGACTCATCCAAAGTCCACCATGCTTGTGGAAGGATGCCTCTAAAGTCCGCCAGCCTCAAGGGGATGATGTCCAAGACCTTCTAAAGTCCACCCTCACTTGTCCATATGCTTGTGAAGTCCGCCATGCTTTGAGGTTGCAATGCCAAGACCATCTAAAGTCCGCCCTCACTTGTCTAAGACCCTTTGAACTCCGCCCAAGCCTTAAGAGGTTAGGAAAATATCCTTGGAAATCCGCCACACACTTGACCAAGAGGTAGGGAAGTCCGCCTAGGCATGTGGAGAGGAAAAAATTGAGAATTTGACTAAGTGTTGGGTGCCTAGAGAGAAAATTCAAAAATTAGCCTAAGTATAGAAGCCTAAAAGGGTGGAAAATCAAAATTTTGGCTAAGTATTGTGACATTTTCAAGAGGTAAAGTGCTAAAGGAAGTGCGCCATGGTATGAGAAAAGTGGAAAAGACTTAAGGAAGTCCGCCTAGGATATGGCAAAGAATAAAAATGAAGTGTGCTTAGCATGAAAAGAGAAGAGAAACTAAAATTTGCCTAAGTATAGATGTCCGGAGAAAATTTTGCAAAGTTGGCTAAGTATACAGAGAAAAATGCACATGGCAAAGAAGCAAGAAAGTCCGCCCTTGGCTAAGAGGGTTAAAATTTTGTCAAGTATCATGGAATTTTGCCTAAGGAAGACATCCAGACACAGACTCTGCCTAGAGAAATTCGTCCGACCAAGAGAAAAATTGACTTTGGCATAAGAAAATAAGCTCAGTGCAATTAAAAATTTTGCCATGGCAGGGAAAAATGAGGATCGGGCATAACATTTGTCGATGAAATGGCTAGAATTTTAACTTGGCTAGACGAAAATTGGAATAAAATTGGAAAATAAACTTTTAGCCAGAGAAAATGAGAAGAAAGTTGAAATAGCCATGGGTCCAACACGAACGGGTTGGAAATAAATTAAAATATTTTAATATTTTAATAATTTATTTCCAAATACTTAGAAATATAAAATGCCTTGTACAAAATGATGGATGGAAAGGCAAGCTTCAAGTCTGCCCAAGGTGAAGATGTCCAGCATGAAGCAAAGTCTGCCCAAGGGTGGATGTCCAAGACAAGTGCAAAGTCCACCTGGAGAAGTGTCCAAGACAGTCCAAAATCTGCCCTCAATCATGATGGAAAATATTCTAAGGCATGAAGTGCCTGAAGGGAGATGAAAAATGGCAAGCTTAGTGGAAAGTCCGACCTATCTCTTGGCAAGAAATCTCTAAGTCCGCCTTCCCTTGGGAAGATAAATGGAAAGAAGTTCTCAAAGTCCGCCATGCACTTGTCCCAGGCTTGATGAAGTCCGCCCAGCCAAGGAAACTCAAAGAATTGGCTAAGTAAAAATTCAAAAATTTGGAAAGGCACCAGTGAAGTCCGACCTTGCTCAATGGGTGGACGGCACAAGAAAGTCTGACTTTGCCCAAGCACATCATGTCCAAACCTTTACAAAGTCCAACTTTGCTTGGAGAAGGTATGTCTGAACATCCATAAGATCCGCCAAGTACAATGGCAAACATGATGCAAAGTCCGACCTAGACCAAGAAAAGAAATGTCAAAGTGTTGAGAAAGTTCGCCACAATTTAAGAGAAAAGATGGTAAGCACTAGAGAAAGTTCGACTTATCCCTAGAGATGTTTGTCCAAAGTGGCTTGAAGTCCGACTTAGGCCGAGAGAGAAAACGTCCAAGCTCATGTGAAGTCCGCCCAAGGAGAGGATGAGAAAATTGGCTAAGTGTTGATACCTTGGGGAGAAGAATTCACTAAGTGTTGGACGGAAAACAGGAAGGATGAAGAGGAAAATAAAGAGGAAGTGAATAAAATCTTTGTCCAAGGATGGAATTTGTCTTACATAGCACAAGCCAAATTCAGAATTGAAGGCAAATGCATAGGAAAAGTTCGTTCGAGCATGGAGATAGCCAAAACCTTGGCTAAATGTTGAATTGTCCACATGAAGGTGTTACAAAATAGCCAAAATTTGGCTAAGTCTGGGAAATACTTCACAGAGGAAATTCCAATTTCCTCCATTGTGGCGAAAGCACAGAGGCATTATTCTCCAAATTCTAGGCACTTGAAAGAAGCAATCGGGACAACTTCTTGAGGGATTTCATCTCCTGAAGAATTAAAAACAAACTTCCAATCAGAATCAGATAGTGACAAGAAAAGTGTTCCAAACGGATCTCCATACTTAGACAATTTCTCGGCACAAATTGGAGAATTCAAAGAGGAAATCCAAAGGAATAACATCAACCCAGTTCAAGCAGGAGGAAGTTCAAGGCAACCAACTTCAAGTCCAGACACCTGCTCCAAGGGGAGACTTCCAGACCTCAAAGATTCCACTACAGGTAAGAAGAAGAAATCAAAGTCTCAAAAGGAATCCAAGATCAAAGCTAGGAAGGAACAAGCACAAGGGACAGAGTCATCGGCAAGGAAAATATCCTAAGGTAAGCACGTGGAAAAGAAAAGAAGCGACCAAGGAAGGCATCTAGCACGCTGAGGTGGCGCCTCGTCATCTTCCAACCGATCAAATTGTTCCAAATCAACATGCAACAACTTTCTATTTTATTGTTGATTTATATTTAGCAAAAAGGACAAGTGTCCTCAAATGTAATTTTCTCATTGGTTGAAGGTGACAAACCCTAATTAGGGATTTATTTTGTAATCTCGGTCGTTGATTTGAAATCAATCTTGGTCATTGAATTGTAATTGGGGAGCCTATAAATTGAGCTCGCCCCTCATTTGTAAAGTGTGGAGACACTATATGAGATTGTTGCATTGAGACTATTTCGAATAATAAAAGCTCTTATGCATGATTTGCTTTGAATAACTTTTATTGTCAAATAGTAAGCGAGGTTGCATATCTTCTTCCGCCATAGATTAAAGTTAGAATTAAGATAAATAGAATTTGCTTTGAAAGTTGGTTAAGTGAATGAGAGATCGATCGTATTGATTCAATGGTGAAGTGTTGCTCATACTTTCTTCGAATGGATGATTTGCATTCGATGCGTAAAGTTAGCCTGAGCTTCTAATTGTGGACGCCTAACTTCGGTCTCATTCGAGACTTGAAAATTATTATCACACCCCTTGAAGATTGCACCCACCTTGCGTATGTTGTCCAGCAGGAGGCGAAACAAAGTGTGGTTTATCCCTTCACCGGATCTTTACTGTCTCTTAAATTCCTAGGCATAGAATAGATTCCCTAAACCCTTATCTTTTTTGCCATTTTTTTTGAGATCCAAATTGAAGTCCTAATTGAGAAGCCTTTAATGATAAATCCGCCTAAGTCCCAAACTTGTGAAAATTTCTTTAGCGTAAGTCCCCTTGTTTATTACCAGCAAATCACAACGCCCATTGAGCTTACACGTCAAGACCTGACTAAAGAAACCTTGGAATCGCCAATATGATCTTCTTGCAATCTTAGCATACGCGGTGGCTTTTCAAGAGAGGATAGAGTGTCTCTGGACATTTTATTCTATGTGTTTGGTGGATGAAAAAACGTACACCAACAGGACCCCCATTGGATAAGCCTCGAAGAATGACCTCCTTCCCATTAAATTTGAACTTCAACTCCATGGTCTAATAGTTCTATGTGTATTTTCCAAGCGAATGCAACCATTGCACTCCCAAAACCAATTTTGTCTCACCAATTCCAATCATGTAGAAGTCATCCCACATCTTGTGTCTTCCTGAGTCAACTCCAACTGTTGAATCCTTTGGTTGCATGGAATAGTGTACCCATCTACCACTGTGACATTAAACCCTTCAAAACCTTCAGTCTTCAAGCCTAACTTAGCCACCAACCCCTCATCAATGAAATTGTGTGTGGCCCCACCTTCAATCAAAACTATCACCCTTTGTCCTTGCAAAACTCCTCTAATGCAAAAAGAGTGATATCTAGGTGCTCCTCAAAGTGTTGCAATTGTGCCACCCGGATGCTCTCCTCCTTGGTCCCCATGTTCAACCTCCACAACAATCTCTAGTTCCACTTCTACCTCAGACTCCTCATCGGAAACCACCTCTATATAATGTATTCGCCCCTTTCCCAAACACTGATGGTCGGGTTGCCATGACTCTCTTCATGTGAAACATAGTTTTTTCCTATAGAGTTCGTTCTTAGATACCTCAATTTGGTTTGGCTTGGGGGGTAATGCCTTGGGTGGAGGCATTCCCTTTTGAGGAGGCCTTTTTTGTAGAAATGGGGGTGCCTCCTTGGAGTAGAATCTATCCTTAGCCACTAAATCCTCCAAATTTAGGGATCTCCCTTGGATCAAATGCCCTTACCAACCCTTTGAGGGGTTTAGATAGGCTCTCTACAAAAAGGACTATAAGTCTCCTTTTGTCACATCTAGAACCATCACCGAAAGCCTCTAGAATTTTGCTACATAGTGTTCCACTGTGCCCTCTTGCTTCAGCTATGCTAGCTCTCTAAAATGAATCTTTGAGTCCTTCCTATCAAACCTTTCCATCAATCTTTGGCCGAATTCTTCTAAGATGGTGATTGGATCGTGTCCTTGGGTCACCATGCCGTAATACCACCATTCGTTGGCCACTCCCTCTAGATGCAAGGTAGAAAACTTGATGGCATCATCTTCAAACATTGGATTCAAAGAGAAGTACATGTCCAATTTTTGCAAACAAGCTTTTGCTGAACAACTTCTAGAGCCATTAAAAGTGGGGATGGTGATCTTCCCCAAACGGTGTTGTATATCCTTTCGAGGCTACTTCTCATACCGCCTCCTCCTATGTCCATTCCTTGTCTTCATCTCATAGTACTCCATGAAAGACATGTCTCGTTGTATGGCAGTGCTTAGGGCATGGTATTCATCATGAAGTCTTGTAATTCCATCTCCTTGAGTGGGTTGCTCTTCTTCCTTAACTTTTTAGTGGCTTCTAATGGCACATTGGTGTTCTTGAAGTCCATAGATGCCTTGCATGAAGTCAAAAATGCTAAGACTTTATGCAATCTATTGGATGGGCTGGTCTAGGAGTTTGGGATTGAGAATGTTTTCCAACTTATCATGGACAACACAACAACATATGTAGCCACAAGAAGACTTATTATGGAGAGGCATCCTACTATTTCATGGACTCCTTGTGATGCATATTGCTTGGATTTGTTGTTAAAGGACATTGGGAAGATTGGATAGGTCAAAAGTGTGGTTGAAGATGCTAAACAAGTTACCAAATTTATCTATAACCATACTTGGGTCCTTTTTTTATGAGAAAACACACGAATGGCAAGGAGCTTGTGTGACCAGGAGTGACACAATTTGCTAGCCACTTCCTCACTTTGCAAAGCATTCTTGCCACAATTTCTCATCTCAAGCAAATGTGTGTGTCTGATGCTTGGTTGGAGTCTCCATTTTCCAAAAACGTTGAAGGGGAGAGAACTACAAGATCAATTTTTGATGACTTATTCATCAAAAATGGAGAGGAGTTAATCAAGGTAAGTAACAAATACAAACATAAAATTATACAAAATAATCTATTTGATGTTTTTTTAGGGGTTTATTTTGTAATAATTTCAATTTTGTTTTCAATTTTTTAGGTGATAGAACCTTTGGTCAAAGTTCTTCGTATGGTGGATGGAGATGGCATGCCAATGGGTTTCCTTTATGAGGCCATGGATAAGGCCAAAGAGACCATTTTGCATTAGTATAGTGGAAACAAAAAAATATATGAAATCATTTGGCGCATCATTGATTGTAGATGGACAAACCAACTCCACCAACCAATACATGTCTTGGCCTACTACATGAACCCAAAATTCTACTTCTCTAATACATTTGAGGCTCATGAGGAGATCATGGCAGGTGTTATTACATGCATTGATAAGATGGTGCCACATGGTGGGATAAAAGACAAAGTTCTTGATGAATTGGAGGTGAGATTTACTATATCTTATTTATGAATTTGGAAATGTCGACTCTCTAGATACATCCATTTTACATACATAATAATCAACTTTCTATATTTCATCCATCTATTCAAGGTCTACAAGGGTGCAAAGGGGAGACTCTTTTCTTCAGTTCAAGCAATTCGAAGGAGAAAAACAACCAGGTAAAAAATTTAGTTCAATACAAGTAGAAATTAGAAACTTGATTCTTATATTTTTTACTTAATTCTTATAGTTTTTAACTATTTTTTGTAGATTTATGGTGGGAGAATTATGGTGTTGGCATGCCAAATCTTCAAAGGCTAGCCATTCATATTTTGTCCCAGCCCTGTAGTGCTTCTGGGTGTGAACGCAATTGGAGCTTATTTGAGAGCATTCACAGAAGAGAAATGGGTTGACCCAAGAGCGCCTCAATGATCTTGTCTTCGTTTGGTACAACCTTCGCCTTCGAACTAGAAAGGTGGAGGGAACTTCACATGATTCCATCAACTTGGATGAGATTGATCCTTATGGTGAATGGATTGTCGATGAACGAGATGATATCCTCCTTATTGATGAAGATCTTGCAAAATTGGAGAGACAAGCAACAAAAGCAGCAGAATTAGATGCAACGAAGGAAAAGGAAGACACTTTTGAAGAAACTATCTATAATCGTTTTGATACTATAGAACCTTCTAGTTTGAAGCCTGAAAAATTAAGTTACATTAGGGGGGGAAAGAGTAAGAAGTAGATTGTATTTGGTTGTTTTTTCATTTTGACATATCATCATATGGAAACAATTATAAATTTATAATGATGTTATACATTTGAAACTATGAAATTTCAAATTTTGAGAGTTTGAGGATCATATGACATTTGTAATGTTTGAATTATGACAAATTGATAGTCAAATTAGGCTTTTATGTTGTCTAAATGCATTAATTTCTTTTTTTTTTGTGTAATTATAAGTTTTTTTTTTCCAAGTTTGTGTCGAGTCTGTGTCGAGTCTTGAATCTGAGTCAAAATTTTGGGCTGCCGAGTCAAATCCAAGTTTGAGTCCTAAAACTATGATTTGAACTCCTCTTCAAAAAAAAAAATTCAATCTTTCCCAAGTAGTTTTGGAAGTCAAGTCAGCCTTTGTGTACAAATAAATAGCTATGCCACTTAGGGTTATTGGGAAGGATCATAACCAATAGACTCTATTGTCCAATCCATTTGCTATCTATATCATTTTGCATTTTTTACAATTCCTTGCAAGATCCTCTGACCCATTGCCTATGAATCTGGGCAATTTTTAACTTTCAATACTAGAACTTGATGGAGGAGTCAACATATTTTTGTTCTGATGCAACCTCAATGCCTAGAACCTACTCACTAGGGATTCTGATTTAGACATTTTAGTGCTTCTCTCACACTCTCTGAAATATGCTAACCAATTTTTTCGATGAATTAACACAACATAACCAGCACTTAGCCAACTTGATTAGCGTTAGCTCCAAATAGAAAACCAAACTTGAAATGAACTCACACCAAGAATGCACACTCAATCCCAATGAGGGATAGGTGTTGTCATATGGCGGAGGAGCTAAATGAAAGTACTTGAAAGAAACTACTCAACGTCAAGAATGTGCACTCAAGATCCCACTGAGGGCAAGGTGCTAACATATGACGGAGTGTTAAATTGAAAGCTAGAAATTGATAGGCGGATAACCAGCCATGAGTTATTACAAACTAATTCATCCGCTGCGGCGGGCATCCACAGAATTGTGGGGATTCACCACTATGAAGTGGGTATAAGAATGTTACAATCAAATTATCCTCACTGGCAGTAAACCATCCAGGGGTACTTATGTGAGAAGAAGAAGAATGAGTTGCAGCAATTAAAACTGGAACAGTACTACTGTTTGCAGTTTGTACAAATAAGAATTAAGCTGCAAATTACATAAAAATTACAATAATCTTCAAACACATGAGTCATAGATGATTTCTTACAATTATTTAACTCACTAACTGCTGATAATGAATCAAAAATCAGAACTTTCAAAGGTCTGATACAGAAAACAATCTGCAACTATGAAAATTAATGAAATGTCCATAACTCACTTAATTCACCTCCGAATCGAATGCCGTCTTTTGCTGTGTCTTCTTAGAAGGTAGGCGAACATATTCTGATCATCAAACAGCAACCAAACAGAAGCTATATTTCTGGCACAATTCCCAAAGCTTCCATGAATGGTACGGCCCTCTTCAAGGGCGATTTTGGCATAAAAAATCAGAATCTTCAAATTTAAATCTCAAACTTTGCAAGAGGGGGCGCCTTGGCTTAGCAAACACTCAGCAAAAATACCCATAATCATAATAAATTTATTCTAAGAGATGCATTCGAATTTTCACTTTCAGCTGTGTATGAATCAGCAACTCAAAAACTGGAATTATCTTCAAAACTTCTTCAGTTGAGCACAATCTGCTAGTCTGGATGAGAAGCAGCGAATTCCAACTAGATGTTGTATTTCAAACATGAAATTGGATAATTGGCTAGGAGGTAGCATCCTCGAAGCAAGATTTCATTTGTCATTCTGACAGCATAACAGTATGATAACATGAATGGATACCAATGCTGGAATAAAGCCTTCATTTTATAGAAGAGTAGAAGACTCTTCAATCCCTCAAGAAAAGACGCCAACAGTCACAGAGACTTCAAATTTCCAAAAAAACCATTCAGCTTCTCAAAAAGGCGTCCACTTTACAAGGCAATATAAAAATCTTTATTTTAAAATATTAACTCCTTCAAAAAGGCGTCCACTTTATTTCTCAAAAATTAAATCACCTTTATGAAAGCATACCCCTTCCAAGTCCCCCTTTTAAACACAACTTAAGTTGTCTTACTAGGCCAAGGGGTCAACTGCAATTTAAAACCTTAACGCCTTTATTCAACATAAAAATGCCTTAAGAGGTCAGACATGAATTGCAAATAATTGCTCCAACTGGAAATGAAGTACTGAAAGATGACAAACTCCATACTGCTTAAAATAGAATTTACTATAAATAGTAAACTCTCAGACAATGCCAAGGAACCTCAGAACTGGAAACCCTAATTTTACCTCACACATGCCTACAGGCTTCCGGAATAGGCTGATGAGTGTCAGAACAGATTACTGATGAAAAGAGGACATTACAGTCCGCCCTCCTCGAAATTGCTTGTCCTCAAGCAACTGAAAAGATGGATGCAACAAAATTTGTTCTCCTTCCCACGTGGCATCTTCAATAGGAAAATTCCTCCATCTAACCAAGTATTCTTTGATTGTCCTTCTCCTCAAAGAACGCTCTCTAGTATCAAGGATTTCTTCAGGGATCAACACCAACTGACCTTCCTCATCCAATGGAGGTAATTCAGAAGTAGCCACCACGTTGTGTCCAATTGCCTTCTTGAGGCGTGACACATGAAAGACATTATGCACTTTGCTTTCAGCTGGAAGCTCCAACTCATAAGCAACTTCACCAATCCTCTTGGTGACTTTGAAAGGACCATAAAAACGTGGCTTCAACTTTTCTGCACCACTTTTCTTGAGAGAAGATTGTCTATATGGCTGAAGCCTCAAGTAGACCATGTCCCCTACTTCAAAAGACCTCTCAACACGCTGCTGATCAACGTATAACTTCTGCTGATTTTGAGCTTGTTGCAGATTTTCCTTGAGAGATTTCAAGATGTCTTGGCTCTGTTGTAACATATCCTGTGCTTGTGGAGCTCTACTATCACCAAACACTAAATCAACAAAATTAGTAGCTTCATAACCATAAAGAGCCATAAAAGGTGACATCTTAATTGACATGTGATAAGAAAAGTTATAACAATACTCTCCTAAATGGAGCCATTTAATCCAAGCTCTTTGCTGTCTTGAAACATAGTTTCTTAAGTAGCCCTCTAACCATTTGTTAACAATTTTTGATTGCCCATCTGTTTGTGGGTGATAACTAGTGCTTGGAGTAAGCACTGTCCCACTCAATCTGAAGATCTCTTGCCAAAAAACACTTAGGAACTTGCTATCCCTATCATTGACAATAGTTTTAGGCAATCCATGCAAACGGAAGACCTCTCTGAAAAAAAACTCAGCCACTTGAGCTGCTGTAAATGAAGTGGTGACAGCAAAGAAATGAGCAAATTTTGTTAGTCTATCAACCACAACAAAAATACAATCACGTCCTTGCACCTTGGGCAACCCCGTGATGAAATCCATGGCAATACTTTCCCATTTCTGATTCGGAATGGGCAAGGGCTGTAGCAGACTAGCTGGATAAGAGTGTTCATTTTTATTTCTTTGACAAATCGGACACTCTCTAATGTAGTTCAAGACTTCTTCTTTCAACCCTTTCCAAGTGAATCTTTCACGAATCTGCTTATAAGTCTTGAAAATCCCTTGATGACCAGCAAGGGGAACATCATGAAAAGATTGTAGAATCTTCTTTTTAAGCTTAGATTCTTGCACTAAAAAGATTCTATCTTTATAGTAAATTATCCCATCAACCAACTTATACCTTTCATCAACCAAATGGCCTTCTAGCAAGCTGGTTGCAAACTGATTTTTAACATAATCAGCAGCAATTAACTCCTTCCATCTGCTAATAACTCACAAAGTGACTGCAAATGGCCTTCTTGAAAGAGCATCAGCCACTATGTTATTTTTTCCTTTGACATATTCAATGTCAAAGTCATATGCTTGGAGCTTACTTACCCACTTCTGCTGCCTTTCATTCAAATCCTTTTGGCGCATAAAATGTTTAAGACTATTGTGGTCAGTCTTAACAACAAATTTACTTCCCACCAAGTATTGACGGAATTTAGACAAAGCATGCATGATGGCAAGCATCTCTTTGTCATAAATGGAATAAGTTTTTTCTGCTCCTCTCAACTTCCGGCTTTCGAAGACAATGGGATGTTTGTCTTGCATTAGAACAGCTCCAACACCTTCACCTGAAGCATCACACTGTAATTCAAAAGATTTTGTAAAATCCGGAAGAGCCAACACTGGACATGTACTCATGATTTGCTTAAACTTATCAAAAACTTCTTGTGCCTTCTTAGTCCAAAGAAAAGCTCCTTTCTTTGTAAGATCTGTGAGAGGTGCTGCTTGATGAGAATATCCTTTCACAAATCTTCTATAGAATCCACATAACCCTAAAAATCCTCTCAAATGAGAAATATTCTTTGGAGTTGGCCAATCAAGAATGGCTCTTATCTTTTCAGGATCAACTTTCACACCCTTTGAACTGATAATGTGGCCAAGATATAAGAGTTCTGTCATCCCGAACTCACACTTTGATTCTTTGGCGAACAAACATTCCGCCTCTAAAATACTAAGCACTTCTTCCAAATGCTTAAGGTGCTCTTCCCATGACTTACTGAAAATGAGAATGTCGTCGAAGAAGACGAGCACAAACTTCCTCAACTGCTGTCTAAAAATCTTGTTCATACAAGATTGGAATGTAGCTGGAGCATTTGTCAAACCAAAAGGCATGACAAGAAATTCAAAATGCCCAAAATGGCATCTAAACACTGTCTTCTCTATATCCGCCTCCCTCATTATGATTTGATGATAGCCTGAACGAAGATCAATCTTTGAGAAGAACATAGCCCCATGGAGCTCATCAATAAGCTCATCAATCCTAGGAATAGGATATCTATTCTTGATGGTCTTTTGATTCAATGAGCGGTAGTCAACACACATACGCATTGTGCCATCTTTCTTTTTGACCAGCACCACTGCAGAAGCAAAAGGACTCTTGCTTGGTCTAATGAAACCACTCTCCAAAAGCTCCTTGATGACTTTTTCAATTTCATCTTTCTGCTTCTTTGGATAACGGTAAGGTGTAGTCATGACAGGCTTTGCTCCTTCTTCTAACTCAATTACATGCTCGGAACCTCTTTCAGGAGGTCTTCTAGGAGGTAGGCTTCCAAAGACTTTGCTCTTCTTTGAAAGTAAGGCTTGAATATCAGGGTGATATTGCCTTTTCTCCTCCACCGGATCAGCTGGTAGAACCAAACATTCAGCAGCCCATTCAACCTGATAGTGATGGATCAGCCTTTCCATCCTCTTCAAAGACACAATTCGAGGGCCCCCATTTGACATCCCTCTTAGAACAACCTTCCTTCCATTAGACTGAAATTTAAGCTCCATAGTCTGCAAATTCAATGTGATCTCACCAAGAGATCACAGCCATTGTATGCCCAACACAACATCAGTGTCTCCAATTCCCACCACATAAAAATCATATTTAATCTCGTGATTGCCTAATTGCACAAAGAGGTTAGGAATCTTCCTCGTGCAAGACAAAGTAAAACCATCTGCAACCATTACCTTGAAACCATCAAATTCCTTAGTCTTCAAACCTTTTCTAGCAACTAATCCTTCATCAATAAAATTATGAGTTGCTCCGGTATCAATTAGAGCAACTATCCTTTGTGAATTCACAACTCCAGGAACCCGAAAGGACTCATTTTTTTGAAAACTTGATAGTTGTGCAAAAGCACTACCATCTCCTACCTCATCAGACTTCTCTTCTGGAACTTCTTCACCTTCACTACCCGCTGATTCGTATTGCTGATCAGACGAATCAGATTCTGATCCATAATCAGAATAGCCCTCCATTCGATTTGTTTTGCCTCTTCCATAGCAACGGTGACCCTTGACCCAAGGTTTACGGCAAGTGTAACAAACTCCATCTTTTCTAAGTTGTTCTTTGAGCTCTTCTGACAACCTTGGTGGAAACTTCTTGGGCAGATTTGAAGAATGTTTTTTATCTTTCTTATGGCTGAATGGTTTTGAATGAAACTTAGGCCTTGGGGCTGCCAACTCCATGCTCCTAGCTTTCTTGATAGCTTCATCTAACGTTGGTGGATCAAAAGCTTTGACCCAACCCTTCAAAGGCTCCATCAAACCTTCAGCAAAAAGAACCACAAGTCTTCTTTCAGTAATGTTAGGCACGATTACTGACAACCTCTGAAAATCAGCCACATAGTTTTCTAAAGATCCTTGCTGTTTCAATTGTGCCAATTCTCTGAATCTCAATTCTAGATCCTTAGTATCAAATCTCTCGATCAGTTTGTTGGTAAACTCATCATATGTACGAATGAGGTTATGGCCAAGAGTGACCAAACCATGAGTCCACCATTCGTGAGCTATTCCATCCAAATGCAAAGTAGCAAACTTTATAGCATCTCCTTCTGGCATGGGTCTGAGAGAAAGATAATTATCTAGTTTTTGCACCCAAGATCTGGCTGTGCACTTATTACTACCATCAAAATGCTCCATAGTAATTTTTCCCAATGCTTGGTAGAAATCGTTTCTAGGTGCCATAGGAGGACGTTGCTCATTCCTTCCTCCATTTCTCCGACTCCTTTGATTCATGAATTGATCAAAGGTCCAAGCATCTCTCAAATCGAGAGGTAAAGAAGCATACTCCATGTAAGCTTGACGTGCATCATCAACAAAGGTTGGTGCAACTTCAACCGGTTGTTGCTCTTCCACAGTCGTAAAGACGGGAAAAAGGGGTCTAGAGGATGACCCACTAGGAATTGCAGCATGTTGACCCACAACTCTGTTTCTGGTATTCACCTCAGGACTGCCATTATTGTTATTCCCATTAAGTCCACTGCTTTCTCCAGTTGAGTTATTTTGGGGCTGAATGATATTCTAAGCTACTTGCCGGTCCAACTTGGATAATAAACGGGACATCATGTCTATCATCCCATCAAACTTCTTCTCAACTCTGTCCCTCTCTTCATTTGCTTGCCTAACACTGTCTGACATTATTTCAACTGTGTTCAACTTCTTCCACTAACTTTTCTGAACCTTCCACTGTTTTGCCAAGATCTCTTAAGACTCCTGAGAAAGTCTCTGCCTCTGGAACAGACGGAAACTGATGCGGAATTCTAGCCTGACTTCTGGTGTATTGCCTAGTGTCTCTTTCACTCATCAAATAACCAACTGCAAACTGCCATAGGATGGCAAGGTCTTCTGCTCTGATACCACTGAAATATGCTAACCAATTTTTTCGATGAATTAACACAACATAACCAGCACTTAGCCAACTTGATTAGCGTTAGCTCCAAATAGAAAACCAAACTTGAAATGAACTCACACCAAGAATACACACTCAATCCCAATGAGGGATAGGTGTTGTCATATGGCGGAGGAGCTAAATGAAAGTACTTGAAAGAAACTACTCAACGTCAAGAATGTGCACTCAAGATCCCACTGAGGGCAAGGTGCTAACATATGACGGAGTGTTAAATTGAAAGCTAGAAATTGATAGGCGGATAACCAGCCATGAGTTATTACAAACTAATTCATCCGCTGCGGCGGGCATCCACAGAATTGTGGGGATTCACCACTATAAAGTGGGTGTAAAAATGTTACAATCAAATTATCCTCACTGGCGGTAAACCATCCAGGGGTACTTATGTGAGAAGAAGAAGAATGAGTTGCAGCAATTAAAACTGGAACAGTACTACTGTTTGCAGTTTGTACAAATAAGAATTAAGCTGCAAATTACATAAAAATTACAATAATCTTCAAACACATGAGTCATAGATGATTTCTTACAATTATTTAACTCACTAACTGCTGATAATGAATCAAAAATCAGAACTTTCAAAGGTCTGATACAGAAAACAATCTGCAACTATGAAAATTAATGAAATGTCCATAACTCACTTAATTCACCTCCGAATCGAATGCCGTCTTTTGCTGTGTCTTCTTAGAAGGTAGGCGAACATATTCTGATCATCAAACAGCAACCAAACAGCAGCTATATTTCTGGCACAATTCCCAAAGCTTCCATGAATGGTACGGCCCTCTTCAAGGGCGATTTTGGCATAAAAAATCAGAATCTTCAAATTTAAATCTCAAACTTTGCAAGAGGGGGCGCCTTGGCTTAGCAAACACTCAGCAAAAATACCCATAATCATAATAAATTTATTCTAAGAGATGCATTCAAATTTTCACTTTCAGCTGTGTATGAATTAGCAACTCAAAAACTGGAATTATCTTCAAAACTTCTTCAGTTGAGCACAATTTGCTAGTCTGGATGAGAAGCAGTGAATTCCAACTAGATGTTGTATTTCAAACATGAAATTGGATAATTGGCTAGGAGGTAGCATCCTCGAAGCAAGATTTCATTTGTCATTCCGACAGCATAACAGTATGATAACATGAATGGATACCAATGCTGGAATAAAGCCTTCATTTTATAGAAGAGTAGAAGACTCTTCAATCCCTCAAGAAAAGACGCCAACAGTCACAGAGACTTCAAATTTCCAAAAAAACCATTCAGCTTCTCAAAAAGGCGTCCACTTTACAAGGCAATATAAAAATCTTTATTTTAAAATATTAACTCCTTCAAAAAGGCGTCCACTTTATTTCTCAAAAATTAAATCACCTTTATGAAAGCATACCCCTTCCAAGTCCCTCTTTGAAACACAACTTAAGTTGTCTTACTAGGCCAAGGGGTTAACTGCAATTTAAAACCTTAACGCCTTTATTCAACATAAAAATGCCTTAAGAGGTCAGACATGAATTGCAAATAATTGCTCCAACTGGAAATGAAGTACTGAAAGATGACAAACTCCATACTGCTTAAAATAGAATTTACTATAAATAGTAAACTCTCAGACAATGCCAAGGAACCTCAGAGCTGGAAACCCTAATTTTACCTCACACACGCCTATAGGCTTCCGGAATAGGCTGATGAGTGTCAGAACAAATTACTGATGAGAAGGGGACATTACACTCTCGGCCACGTGAGAAACTTCAACTCATCCTTCGGCATTCCACACAGCTGAGTTTCCTTCAGGTTCTTTCTTGTACACCTTTGGCCTAGGAGTTTTTGGCTCAAATCCTTCAATCACAAATTCTTCTTGAATAAAAAATCTTTCAATGCCTCAAATGTTAGTCTTGTAGGTTTCTAACAAGTATTAAGATTCCATCTCCCATTCTTCTTCATCAACTAGTTGATGTATTGGCTTTTGTACTTGATCAAAAAGATCAACCCACATTTCATCAGGTAGTGGTAAGTGCCTTGTTATTTCTTCCCACTCTCCCTCCATATGTTTTCTTGTAGTGGAAGCTTTTTTTTGTTTTTCTAACTTCAGCTCCGACTTCAACTTCTTTCTCAAGATGGGCTCTGAATTTGAACTTGTATGGTTGGGGTCCCTTCAACTACTTCTCGTAGTCTTCTACATTCTCAAGATCACCTAATCTCTTGGTCTTGACCCAATTGTGGTCTCTTCCCATCGTTATTGGGATCTAAGGGCAAGAATCTCTCAAATCTAACCCATTTTATTTTAAGGAAACAACACCAAATGTTTACTACTCTATGTGATAAAGCTTATACTTGGAAAAAAGAAGAAATAACAATGCATACAAGACAAACAAGTAAAATATATATTTATTCATGCATGGAATTATTACAGAAGTAGACCAGAGATAGTCGATCAAGTATTAGACTTGATCATACTTTCTTCCTTGAAAATACAATATATATTCAAAGAACCCAATGCTTTCCAAGAAGAACACAACTATCGATCAACCAACTCTTATAACTAGCTGAAGCTGACAAACAATTAATAAATAGTCAGATAAACTATATTATTGAAACATAATAATAGGCATTGAACATTAACTACACAATTCTACCACCTAGAATTTCATTTTATTATATCCTATAAATGTTTCCCATAACAATTCTTTTTGGAGCCCTGCTATATTTTTTCTATGTTAAAATGACTAGTGGAAAGTTTGGCACAAATCAGCAGTAGGAAAGACCTCGTATGGAAGCATGGGAAGATGGATGATGCGAAGGGAAAGGTCTGTTGTAATTTCTTCCAAATTCTTATGACGAGGAATTAATGAGTTAAAATACCACCTTGCTCAAAACTGGACATGAAATGGGGGTGTGTAATAAACACCCTGAAGAATTTATGAGAGAAATGAATGCCCTAATTAACAATTTTGATATGAAAAAATGGAAAGGAAGAAGAAAAAGGAAATAATGGTAGTGGTGATGAATGCCAATCCTAATTCCTCTATAGATTCCTTTGTTGCCCCATGCATTTGTCATTCATTTTCCTCTATTAGTGAGACACCTAAGGGTTCTAGTTGTCTTCCTTGTTCATAATTTCTTTATTTCAAATAATGTTCTAGGAGCAAAACCTTCACTTGAAGGTACCACTTGGAATAAAGAGAAACACCATGATGACAGGATGTTAATGGCAAACTTTTGACACTACGATAAATTACCCTTCAATGTGGTGAACAACCCCATATTGGGAAACGTTTGTAATGCATTAATAATTGTTAATAAAAGGTTTAAGACTCCAATGTGTCATGTCCCCAAAAGAAAAAAACCCATGACACCAATATACGAAGTATAGGAACATTGAATCAATATCAAAATATAAATTTAAAGAAATACAATTTAAATCTCATTATAATTATAATTATTAATGATAATATTATAATTATAATAGTCAAATATAAGATATAAAATACAATATTGTAACAAATAAATAAAATAGATATCAGAATATAAAATTACACTTTAAATAATATTGTAATTATAAAGTGGAATATTGTGAACATTATAATAACTATAATATATATCATATAGAACTCCATAAACAATAATAAATAAATGTGACTTATTAGGGGGAGCAGCAATCTGCAGGCCAACTTATAGATATTAAACTATTAATTATTATAAGGCCAACTCAAATAAGATGAGAAACGATCTAGCATATTAATAAGACACGCCTTTTCAAGGAAGGGGATGCGATTAAGGATTAGAGGAACACGTCTTTTACCCAATTGTGGGTATAAAGAAATAGAAAAGTGCCCAAGGAAAGACAACAAATGAACTTTCAGAACAGCTGTCTCCTACAGCAGATCATAGTGGTTCCAAAAGAGCACTTAACTTATAAATTAGACTGTGTAAGCAACCCAGCCAGTAGCATATCACATGAATTGAGGGAAAGTTAGAAGAAGTGCTAGTTAAATATCCTCTTATGCATAAGAATCAACTAAGGAGTTAGAAGTCGAATAGCAGTTGTGGTGTCCATCCTCCATTTATAAAACGGTTATAATTACATGGTTCTCTATCTTCAGTCATAGCAGAAATTCGTGCTTTCCTAGCAACATATCCTTGATTACTATCTACCTGTATGTCTACATCTGATTATCAAGTCAATAAATAACTTCAAGGTCATACGTATCAAGAAATAGTTGGATCTGAACCTATTGGAATAACGTGGAGATTAGAAGCACTTAAAAGATAAAATCTCAAGGGGACATTACAACAATTTCAGGTGATGTGATCACTTAGTATTAATATTTAGCAATATCTAAATATCAGAATAGAAAACTCACTTAGGGATATATGCTTAAATATGCACTGCACTAGTTCTAGATTCTGCATTCTATTTATATGATCAATAGCCTACCTTTTAAGGACCATTCAGATGGCGTCCATGCTGGTCTAATCTTTGAAGGTCTTTATGCCTGCAAGTCTGAAATAGAGCATGCACGCCCATGATCTGTTTATTAAGATTACTACACTTCTGAGAATCAATTCTGACGTCTATGGTGGTCAATGCATTGTCTTTTAGCAAATTATATATCTTCTACAAAGAGGGATGCTGATAGGATTAACAACCTTGCAGTCATATATAATTGTTCCTCCACTTATTTAGAATTAAATATACACATTAGATGATTAGCGCAATGCTTTCCTTGATACTATCATAATTATAATTAGCTATGAAATTAATATGGTTCCTTTCAATGTTATCATGATTGTACTGTTCTAGGCCAAGATCTTTACTTTGTCTAAAGATGATTAGAGGTAAATGCAAATGTATTTGGTTGCTTAAAGATTGTCTACCGAGTGTTTGCAAACTTACGAGGGAGGTAGGCTTGAGGTAAGTGGTGCCTAAAAACCCCACTTAACAATCCATTGCGGCCATGGAGGGGTGGTAGGCCCAGGACACTTATAGGCTCCGTCAACCCTCCCCAATAAGTTAAGTGTCTTCCGAGGTGATGACGTGGGTAGAGAAAGCAGGTATGGTGTTTCCACTAAGCACACCACTCCGAGGATGGAATGGTTTTAGTTTGGACGTTCAACTTAGGGCCAAGGGGCGGGTTGTCCTGATGGAACACGTGTGCCCTTGGGCTTAGATGGATAGCTTCAGGTGGATCTACCCATGCCACTCCTCTGTCTTCACTATTACTTTTGTGATTATGTTTGTATTTTTGGATATCTACATATTAATGCTAACATATATGTTGTTAATATCTTGAATACAAGATTCAAATCTAAGGTTGTTGAGTTAGGAGGACATTCAACAAGCGAAATCTAGGGAAAATAAGCGAGTTCTAGGGCAAGGCCGGATAAGGGACATTACACAATGACTAAGAACTTGAGTGGGCTATTGCTAAAGGAAGTTGTCAAAAATACACAGCTTGTAATTGATGATAAGAAGAAAGTATGGTAGAGAAAGGGGTGCAACATCTTATCGATGGATGGACAAATAGTCAAAATATAACTCTCCTTAACATTTTGGTATCTTTCAGTAGCATACTGGTGTTTTTAAAGTCCATGGTCTCAACATGAAGTCAAAAATGTTGAGACTTTGTGCAATCTCTTGGATGAGGTGATCCACGAGGTTGGGGTTGAGAATGTTGTCCAAATTGTCACAAGCAATGAAACAGCATATGTATCCACGGGGAAACTTATTATGAAGAGATATCCCACTATTTCTTTAACCCCTTGTGTTACACATTGCTTGAATTTGATGCTAGAGAGCATTGAGAAGGTTGGATAGGTCAAAAGTGTGATTGAAGATGCTAAACAAGTTATTAAATTCATCTACAACAATAATTGTGTCCTTTCTTTCATGAGAAATTACATGAATGGAAAGGATCTTGTGAAACTAAGAGCGATACAATTTGCCACCCACTTCCTCACTTTGTAGAAAATTGTAGCTGCAATTCCTTCTCTTAAGCAAATGTTTGTGAGGAATGCCTAGATGGAATCTCCCTATTCCAAAAAGACCAATGGGGAGAAGGTAGCAAGAATAGTTTTTGATAAGATATTCATCAAAAATTCAAAGGATTACTTAAGGTAAGTAATAATTACAAATATAAATTTTATAGGGAGCTATCTATTTGTTGTTTCCTTTTTTTTTTTGTTAATTTTGTGTTATCATGGAATCTAGCAGTGCTCATTCCACTGATAACCCCCCTACAAAACTTGTCCGTTTCCTAGGTTCACAAAGTTCAAGCACGCAAAACAAGGTGATTTTCAAGCCACCTCGAAATGCGTTCCAAAGCCTCAAACAGTCAGTTTGAGCATCCCCCTATGTTCGCCTCACAAAGTCTCACTGTTCATACTTAGTTAAATTGTGAAATATGCAGTTGCACTCAAAAAGTGTGCTCCTGCTCACAAGCCAAAAAATTGACTAAGTGTTGAAAGTGCAGGGGCGCCAAAAATCAACGCCCCTGCATGAAAGTGATTTGCCAAAATGTGCAGAAGCGCTAAAAAAGTGTGCTCTTACACATGGTTGCCAGACTTAGCCAATTTTTGGCTCAGGCGCACTTCTTCATATTATTTGCATTTTTCGCTTATCGTGCCATTTTTTATGCCTTAATTAATTGGGCGACTTGAGTTAATTTTTTATGTTTCCCTTTCACTTAAAAGTGATTTTATTGTTTCATTTTCATTGTTTGTGGTCTTCAACTTATTTTCTCTTTGCTAGGCGCACATTTTCCTTCTTCAAAAACGCATTTTCTTGAAGAGATTCTCCTTGTTCGTGCTAGGGTTTTGAAGTCTTGATTCAGTTATGTTATTATTCGTTTTTTCTCTTCTTTTCTTTTACGTTTGCTTTATATCTTAAAAACAGGTTTTGTAATGGCATTTCTTTTTATCAAGTCGTGATCTTGAGCTCTGTAAATAAACGTTTTTCCTCTCCCTGCACGTGAGTTTTCTCCTTGCACGTGTGTTCTCTTTCCTCCATGCGTTGCCTTTCATTCTTCCGTTTTCTTCCTCCCACACATTTTTTGACCTTCTCTTTTAATTTTGATGTCTTGTTTTAATGCGTGGAGTTTCTTCTCTTACCCATTTCGCGTTTTCTCTTTTCAGCATGGTTCCTTCTCATCTTTGCTAACCATGCCTTCGTCTAGTGTTTTCATTTATTGATCCACGTCCTTTCCCTTCAAACACCGACTGAGTTCTCACTTGTTTCGGCTTATCACTATTTACATCATAGTGTATTGGCGTGAGAATGTAGGCTTTTCCTCCAAAAATGCGTGGTGAAGGGATTTCTCTCCAAAACACATGTTAGACAAATAAAGAACGAAGAAATTCTCACGCTTCATGAGTCAAGCACTGCTTTTCAACATCATTGCACGTTATTTTCCAACTTCATGCTTCACGTGCAGTGGTATCCAAAAAGTGTGCCTATACATTCATTGGTTCTTCCCAGATATCATGCAAACTCCCAAGTGTAGAGGCGCCAAAAAAGTGTGCCCTGACATCATAAGGAATTTACTAACACTGTGAAGTGCAGGAGCGTTGTTTTTCAGCGCCCCTGCACCAAAGCCAGTTTCCTTAAAAATGCAAGGGTGCTGATTTTCAGCGCCCCTGCACTTTTCCCAATTTTGTTCCGAAACACTTCAAACTTTCCAGTTTCGTCCCGAACCTCGCTCCTTCCACTTTGTACATCGTTTTGAGTGCCTTGTCATCTTCTCCACGCTTGCTCATCGTCGTTGCTCACCTCACGCATTCCCATGCTATTTAACGACTAACGTTTGTTCTGACTCCACATCTTGCAGTCTCTTTTCAAGATCCTGAAAGTTGATCAATCAAAGATTCAATTGCTCTCAGATGACTGCCAGAAAACCTCCATCTTCTTCAAAAGCAAAAGGCAAAATGAAATATAAGTATCAAGGTGTCTATCTGCCAACTGTAGTGGTCTCCAAGGTGGAAGAAATAAAAGACACGGAGGTTGGTCATCAAGACTTGGTTGATTTTGCAGAGCAAACTGAGAAGAAGCCTATTCCTGATCCGATGAGAGCAATTGTACATAGTAACCTGCATTTGGTAGCTATGTTCCCTACTGCTGCACACAATACGGAATTTGTCCTTCAAGTGGCATCCCACTACATCAGGGAAAGCAGAAGTGTGATTGATTCTTCTGGGCACGAGATTTTAAGACTCGACCCTGACTTCTTTGATATTGTGTTTAAAGTTCCTCAAATGGAGTACATTGACATCTCGATACAAAAAGCACAAGAAGTCTTTGACGCTGATCCCAACAAGGCTAAAAACCTAATAAATAGCCAATGGTTGAAGAAGCCTAGGCAAACTGTTTCCAAATGGCCAAAGGGACTCCCGCGAAGTGATTCCAAAGATGATGTCAAAGATATGATCACATTTTTAAGCAAAGTGAAGGGCTTGCCTGAATCATTCACTTTTCATGATTGGATGTATGAATACATCAGGATTATAAGAAGACAAAAAGTTCACATTGACTGGGGCAAACAGATCAACAATGAAATACATGAGCAACTGATCAATGCACCTTCTACATTAAAATTCTATATGACTTCTTATCTGGTGTATGTAGCAGCTGTAATGAGGCAATTTCTAGGTCTATCCACAAAAGGGAATCGGATGCTAGTACCTGTGTATAAATTCTTCTATCAACTGGAATTGAAGGAAAGTTTCCATCATTTCATTCGGGTTATTGATGCTTTCTTTGCACCTTTGCTTTTCAATTTTGATCCAACTCTTGAGAGGAGAAGGGTATCTGATGAGGCCTATAAGGCAGTAAGTAAAGTTGGATGCTTATTTTTGCAATTTCCAACATTTACTTATTTGAGAGTAGGGTGCTACACTGGCTGCCCTTACATGCTGCCACGATATCCTTCGGACAAGTGGGTTCTCATGGAGATGTGCAGACAGCTGATTTCAGTGCATAAAGAACGAAGAAATAATCACAAGCGTGGATTCAAGTTCCCACTGACAATCGGTAGATATACTATCCCAATTGTACAGAAAGCCAAATCTGTTTATGCTGAGATGCAAATCATGACAATCAGGACCTACAAGTATAGGTTTGATTTTGATTACCGGGATGTCAGAAGGCAATTGCAAAAGGGTCATCAGCACAAGTACCGTTTTGAAGACATCTGGGCTGATTGCAAAGATGAAGAAGCCATTCACAAAATGGATTATTGCAGGTTGACCGTGCAGCAGATCAAAGACCTTGATATTGCTGACCTACTAGAGGATTTTACAGATCCTGGCGATATCATGAATGTTGTCTATGATGAACAAGAGGTTTCTAAAAGGCTGTTGCCTGCAATTCAATGGTCTAGTAAAAAAAGTACTAGCATGAGAGAGAGATTGGCGCCAATCCTATCCAATACTACAGAATGGTTACATAAGCATGGTTTTGAAATGAAAAGTTTCATAACAGATTCGAAAGGAGAAGAATCCGAAGCAGAAGCTCGCCGACAACAAGAACTTCGCATGAAAAATAAATCAGCGGTTGTTCCCACTTCTTCACGAAGAGGTCCCAGGATCAAGTTTACTGTTGGCAAGAAAGATACCCAAGTCATCCCAGAAGGAGAAACCACAGAATTTGATCCATCTCGCTCTAAAGGTAAAAAGGATGTTTCGGAGGAGACAGATTCCAATGAAGAAGGTACTTCCAGTGACCAATCCGCTGAAGATGAAGACTCAGCAGAAGCAGACTCTGATGCAAAAGAAGATTCTGAAGAAGAGTCTGAAGAAGATTCTGAAGAAGGATCTGAAGGTGATTCCGAAGGTGAACCAGAATTGGAGAGACAAAAGGGTGATCAACAGGAACCCAGGCATGATCAAGAAAGAACTGTCTCCACCTGAGAATGTAGTTGAGGAAATTCCCAGAATGTCATCGCCTATGATTTCCAGTGTTCCTCATACCCCTCCAAATTCGAGTACTCCTCCACCTCATGTTCCCTCATCACCCATTCCTACCACATGTATTCCTGCAGTAGAGGTATCCACTATTCCTGCAACATCAACCCCGCTTGATACTCCCTCGGTGACAAGCATTCATACGGTTGATATACTGTCAAGTCCTCCATCATCCATTCCTAGCCTATCTTCACCGACGTATGATATCACTTCTGAAACTGAATTCAATCGTTTTATGAATGAGTCAATGCGTGACCAGCTCAATGTGCAGTCTACAGGAGCAATGATGACAGACACTTCTCCTATTGTCACGATACCCATGGTAACTTCAGAGGTGACAATGACTTCAGAGGTGACAATGACGATAGAGTTGACAGTGAATCCAGAAGTTCACACCTCCTTCCTTCCCCCTTGGCTGATATCTCAAGTATCAAAGCGGAAGAATCAAATGATCTCTCCAGAAGAGCTCAACCTCGAAGAGATAGTCCCTTCAAAGGCTAAAGGGAAGAAAAAGGCGAAAGTATACTCAAGGCTAAACGTTGACAAGACTGGCCACAAGTATGAAGAGATTGGCATACCGCCGCAAGAAGGAGATGTCAATATGGAGGACTACACAGTAACAAGAGTCCAACTTGGCAAGGTTACCAATGAAAGTGCAAAAGCAGATGCGCAAGTGACATTGGATATCTTGGCTGGAAGACTGGATAAAATGGAGCAAGCTCGCAATATGTACAAACAGAGGGTAGAGCATTATGCCATTGTTGTAAAGAGACTTGCAAGATCTCCAACTACTGCGTAACCGCTGGTAGTGGTAAGTATTGAGGACCTAGCTGTCAAGAAAGCTGAGAAGTTCGCCTTCAAAGGCAGGGTGTTGTATGATTTCGTTGAGAAGATCATAGAACACGGATCTCAAATCATAATTGCTGTGGACGAGAAAACTACTTTGTTGGCCAAACTCACCACAAAGCTTGATAAAGAAAAAAGTGTACTTTCGCAAGAGCGTAGAGATATGGAAAAGTGTCTGCTGTCATGGTCACAGATGAAGCAGGTAAAGCTCAGGAAATTGGTGGAAGTCGGGGTAATTCCTGACAAAGAAAAGTTCATTGAGGTAAGAGAATCTTTGAAACACCGAATTCAAGAGATTCAATCTCTTACGGAAGATCTCCACCAAGTGCAGGAAGATGTCGAAGGGCATCGTGTTATTCTTGAAAAAGGTATCAAGGAGTTGCCAGGACAACTTCTTGAGGAAAATCGTATCTTCCTGCCAGCCATAGAAATATCCCAGATCTTCAAGGAAGCCATCATGAAGATGATTGATAGCGCAAACTTTTTAGAAGCCTCTTTGAACATCATTTGTGATACAAGGCTCACATTGGATAACCTAAAAACGCATCTTGACAGGTGCAAGAAGGTTCACTCATCTGCCATGAGATCGATCACGAGAATTCACACCATTGTGGATTACACCGTTGGTCCGGATGAGAAGTTCGTACAGGAGACCAGGAAGAAATACGAAGACTTCCGCACCCAAAGCAAGGAAACATGAAGAAGGTTCCTGATCTCCAGTGTTAGACATTTTCGATGCATCATTTTATGCATCTTGTAAATATTTCTTGACATTTTATATGTCTTTTTGTAAATTGTAATTGCACCAAGTTCGAGATGTAATCTTTTGAAAACAAATTACACTGACTTTGGTCAAAGTTAGGTGAGATCTCCTTGAATCGCTCACCTAACTTTTTCGAAAGTTAGTTTCCTAATTTTGCTCATCCCTCTTTCTATAAGTATGAGGGATTTCCTTTGTATTAAGGATCTTTTAGTATTTTGCAACGAAGTGCTGCCCTTTTTGAAACAAATTGTGAAACTTTGTGTTCATACTTTGCGAACAAAATCAGATCAATAAAGAAGAAGATTGCAAACCAGACTTTGTGTTGGATTCAATAGTCTTATGAATTGATCTCTTTTGGTGGTAATTAGTAAGTAATAGCTGAAAGACTCTAAGCAATTCATGTAAACTTTGTGTTACATCTTTTACTTAGATTTACATTTGTGTTTTGGTTAACTATGGTTGGATGATCTATAAGACTTTGCGCTTGTAATTATTCATGCTCTTTGGATATTTTGGTTGGATGATCTACAAGACTTTGCGCTTCTAATTGTTCATGTTGTTCGAGGAATTGTTGCACTAAGAAGACTTTGTGCTTCTAATGCGACAAACGACACATCTATCACAAATCCACCATTGATAAAGCTACGGAACGACTTTGTGCCTTCGTGAGCTTTCCCTTTTACTTTACTTGTTTATTTTTAATTACTTCTGGTATCTCTACGCTTTGCTTTGACAAGATAGAGGTATTGGTATTACTACTAGTTGATCATTTAAAGTTATTAAGAATTGAGAACTTCCAATAGTGAAGCATTGTAAACATCTTCTTTGAAAAAAGAGAGAAGGATGAATGTAACACAACCCCCCCCACTTCGTAAGTATTGTGTACATTGTGTAATTACTTTATTTTTTTTACCATAGCTTCCGTCAGCAGTAAGAAGGGTGCCTTCCCTTCTCTGAGAGGAGAGATTCATATCTCACATAGCTGTGGCTGAAGTCCTAGTTGTGTAATCTATCGAAAAGTTGATTACATAATTTTTACCCAACATTTTGTAATAATTAAAATTTATTTGCAATTTTTTTAGGTGACAACACCTTTGGTCAAGGTTTTGTATTTTGTGGACGGGGATGGCATGCTAATGGGTTACCTCTATGAGGCCATGGATAGGGTCAAATAGGCCATTTTGCATTATTATGGTGGAAACATCATTGATTGCAAATGCATGAACCAACTCCACTAGCCAATACTTGCCTCGGCCTACTATCTAAACCCAAAATTCTATTTCTCTAATACATTTAGCACCAATGAGGTCATGGCAAGCATTTTTTCATACATTTATAGGATGGTACTAGATGATGAGATTAGATACATAATTCTTGATGAGTTGGAGGTGCAGAGGGAGGCTCTTTTCATCAACTCAAGCCATTCAAAGGAGGAAAAAACAATAGCCAAATAAGAATATCCTTCAACTTTCGGCTTAATACTAGAAAGTAGAAACTAGAAACTTCAAAGTTTGAACAAGTATAAATTTTTTACTTATTTTATGTAAATGCTTTATTTGTATATTTGTGGTGAGAGAAATATGATGGTGGAACACCAAATCTTCATAAGCTAGCTATTTGTATTTTGCCCTAGCCCTATTGTGTTTATGAGTGTGAAAACAATTGGAGCCTATTTGAGAGCATTTAGACAAAAAGAATAAAAAAAATTGACCCAAGAGTGCCTCAATGACTTTGTCTTCATCTAGTACAACCTTCGCCTTTGAACAAAAGAGGTGTGGAGGGTCCTTTTCCTTGATGCCATCAACTTGGATGAAATTGATCCTTTTGTTGATTGGACTACCAAAGAACATTATGATATCATTTTTATTGATGAAGAAATTGTTGAATTGGAGAGAGCAATTGTAGAAACAGCAAAGGTGGATGTATTGGAGGAAAGAAAGGACATTTTAGAGGAAACATTCAATCCTCATATGGATATCAACTTTTCTTCTAGTTCAAGACCTGAAAAATTAAGTTAGGAGGATGTAGATTTTTTGGTTGTTATTTGACATATGCAAACAACTACAATGCTTTTATACAATTATTACTTATAATTTTGTTGTAATACAATGTATTGTTTGACTTTGAAACTTTGAAATTTCAAAATTTGAGTGCTTGAGGTTCATATGACATGTAATGTTTGAATTATGACAAATTAAGGATCAAAATAGACTTTTGTGTTCCCTAGATTCATTGATTCTAGTTTTTGTGTAGTTATGTTTTTTGTATTTTTGGCCAAGTCTAAGTCAAAATTTTAGGCTGCCAAGTCCATGTTTGCTATGGAAAATATAAAGTTGCTGCTAGATAATGCCATGCAATCCTATGTGGAAGTGGTTCGAAGTAGAGTTAAAGGGTCCCATGGACCTTATGTGACCACAGATCACAAATCAAGCCCACTACATATGGTGGTGGGTCTCTAAATGGACCTCCAAGGCCTTGAACAGATGTAGAGTGATTTACCTTGACACAAAAGTTGTGGTGAATTCCATCATAGGGTTCCCCTACAAACAAGATATCACTAGCAAAATATATCCACTAACCACAAGTAGGTGTACCATATACACCATTATTGTGCACAAGTACATTACACCATAAATGCCCTTTGAGAATGTAGAAAAAATTATCATTCAAAGACCACTACAACAAATGTTAGTCACCAAGGGAGCACAAGAGTGAAGGAGGTGATAGCTAGGACAATTGTACTTTACTTCCAACAACCTAGTACCAAGTGGTACTAATAGAAGTAATAAATAATGTTCCAAGAAATCTCAACTAGGATAATTATGAATTTCGTGGTAGAAGTCCATCAGCTAATCTATGCAATACATCACCAAAGAAAATGTCCCAAAAAGGATCCGACCACTAGTACAAGCTAAGGATCAAGGATGATACAAACAAAGAACCACTAATAAATTTTAGATAGATCAACCATTACCTGATTCTTAAATATTGGGCTTTTAAAAGAAATATCAAGCCTTTAATAAACATGTACCAATGAGCACACCTCTTGAATCAATTTGTATGCAAATCATAGAAAACTTACAAGGCACACCAATTGAAATGCTCCAAATTTGACAAATTTACAACAATTTTGATCATTGTTGTGTTGCCAAACACATTGGTGTGCTCATTTTTTTCCTAGACACCCCAATATTTGAGCAACCTGCAAGCAAATCAACCATAGAAAAAACACAATTGGTAGCTTAGTTTCTCACTTTGTGATCTAAGAAAAACTAAAGCCAAAAGTGGCTTTCTCAAGCCTTATGGATGCAATAGTGCAGCCAAAAATGCCACACAATTTTCCAAAAACCAGCTCACACACAAAGCCTAGAAAACTGGCCTTTCAAAAATAAAGAAAAATGACTAAACTAGGACATCATGGTTTTGATACATGTATTTTGCAATTAGCAAGAAATCAACCAAAGCCCATTTATAAGAAATGCAAAGGAGGAAGGTGGACACCTTGTCCATTAGGAGGTGTAACTCCCAATATATGAGAAGACACCTCTCACTCCACTTGCCATTATTAAGACAAAATAAGCCTACATAAGCAAGCTTAACCACGTGTCAGAAAAGGCCTAATAAACTAGTGAAAAAGAACAGAAACCTACACCAACACCTTTTTGCTCTCAAGTCCCCATTTAAAGAAATCTGGACTTGGCCTTTTGGAAAAATTCTCAAGGCCCCTAAGTAGCAGGGACATATGTTGTCTATGGCTAGTCGAATACAATTATGTCAAAATTTCCCTTTAGTGTACAGAAAATTAGATCAGCCATTCTTTATTATATCTAGAAGGCTTGGGAATCTATAAAGCGTCTAAGCCTATCTATTTTTCTTTGTCTAGCTCTAGGTGCCAATCCTTTTGACCTATTTAGTGGAACTTGCAATATAAGAATAAGCATCTTGGTTGTGTGATTGTTTGTTCTACTTGGTTTTGGTATGGTAAAAGCATCCAAACATTCTTTGATGTTATAGAAAAAGGGAAGCTTGTCCCTTGGAAAAAATTTATGCAAGCTTTCAGAATTTCAGATTTCTCCTTCACAAAGAAAGACATACTCAAAGCTCTCCTCTTTCTTTAAAGAAGTATAATGCTTCCTTCTCTTTAGACATTGATTCAAAAATTTGAGTTAAGGTTAGAGGGATTAAAGGCCCAACCATCCTTGCGATTTCTTCAAAGAAGCTCTATAAGAAGTTCCCTTGTTCTATTTATGTAATAAAGAAGCTTAAATCTAGATGGGTTATATATCCTAGAAGGTGGGAAGATGAATTTTCTATTGTATGGGATTCTTGTATTGATCAAAAAAAGTTTAGGTGGCTTTTGCTACAGAAACTTGTTGTGGGAATTGTTTTGACCAAATCTGGTATCTCTATTGGCCACTGTTTTTTTTTTCGAAAGAATATATGCCTAAATTGTGTGGAAAGATTTTATTGGCATGGCCTTTAAATGCTCATACGGGGATAATGTGGTTTGATTTTTTGTTTGGGGTTGTAATGTCCCCTTTTGGGATATTCCTAAATTTAGGCCAGCAAAACCATAAGAATCGCTAAAAACTGATATTAGTAATAACGAGTATCAACTTTATGGTTATATTCAGATTAACACATAAAATATTATAATATTGAGAGCAATACACCATAGATAAAACATCATGATAGTTAGCTCTATAGTTCATCATTAATGTTTGCAAACCGCAATCTCAAGGATGGTTGTCCTTGTATTGCAAGACCATGGGTGGATCCTTGTCCATCCATCTCAAGGTGGCATACTTGAGAAGACCCTCAAGCCTAGGAGCACTCATATGCCTCCTAGCCCACAAGCACTCCATCTTGAGGGTGGCTGTCATGTCCCCATTTTTGGCGAGCATCTGAGTTCGTAAGAGTTAGCCTATACTGCGGCCCTCGTAGGCTGATGCATGGTATAGAGGGTCATTTCGAAGCTTGGCTCAGCTTCAGATTGGCAGTTTTGATCAATTGGCTTTCGTTTGGGCTCAATCGGAGTCTTTTTGCAGAATTGCTATTTTTAGCAGTTCCTAGCAGGCAGCGTGGGACCCCTGCTATTTTTAGCAGTATGAGATTGGCAGCATTCGGAATCACTTCAGTGTTCGTCAGCTTCAGACGGAACAGTTATCGGATGAGTAACGAGGGAAATATTAATATTTAATTGCATTAATTAAATATTAATTAATTAAGGATTATAATATAAAGTTATAATTTTAAATTATAACTTAAGTGATTCTTTTTGAGGGGGCGCCCATCATCAGAAAGGGGCCAGTTATTAATTATAATTCGTTATAATAATTTGGCTAAGAACTATGGGAAAATTAAAAGATTAAAAGTTGAAATATTTAAAAAGTCCCTATCTTTAAGGAAATCGCACTTTTCAGCAATATAGGGCATTTGCCTTGGGAATTGAGCCATTATGACATTTTATGAATTAAAAATTGATCAGTCTTGCCAGAGAACGGAGACCTTAGGGTTTGAGTTCGAAATTCTTGGAGAACGAGCCATCTCCATTGAATCAGTTCAGAGGGTGTGAGATATCACCTGATTTACTGCCAGTTGTGAGATTTCTTCATCCAGAAGAAATTACAGAGCTTCAGAGAAATTAATTGATCTTCAGAGGTTATCTATTAACAGAGTTTTCAGAGAGCTTATTCTTTCAGAAGGCAATCAATCATCAAGGCGCCTAACTTATTGATGTTCTGGAGGCTTAAGAAGGAAGCCGTACAAATCATTTATTGTAGGCTGCAGCCGTACCAGTCATAGCAGGCCGTACCTCTGAGGGGAGCCGTACTTATTCAGGAAGTTGGGTTTATAAAATTCATTCAGAGGTTACACATCTGTGGCGCCTATCTCTTCACTCCAGGAGACTTCAGAGACAGCCGTACTCCATTAATTGTTTGCTGCTGTCATTGTTCTGGCCGTACTACTGTGTACTTGGCCGTACCAGCAGAGAAAGGGCGTATTCTTCACCTAAGGAAAAACGCCTTACATATTGGTCCTTGGTCTTTCATTCTGGAGGCGCTTACATCTCAGGATCAGTGTGCAAGCTTTGGAGAGCGGGAGAAGCTGATATTGGTGGAGCCGTACCATCATCTGGAGAATATTTATTGCTGTTACAGAAATCAGCAGGCCGTACTTTCTTCTTGGGAGCCGTACTACTGTCTTGAAGGAAACGCCTCTCATTCAGGCAATCTTTCATCTTCTTTGGAGGCGCTTTAGCAAGTGGAACAAGCTGCAAACAATATACTGAGGGGAAAAGGGTCATTTAAGGCGGCCGTACAGATCTGAAAATCACCAGTTTGCTGCAATAAACAGTACCAGGCCGTACTCTTTATTCTGAGCCATCATCTTCCTTCCAGAGCAAATTAACTTTGGTATTCATCATTTGTGTTCTTTCTACTGAGGCGCCAACCTTCAGAGAAACACTGCGTGGTATCTGGCAGAGGAGAGAGTGGATTATCATTTAGCCGTACCATTCATTATTGCTGTATCAAAGAAAACCAGGTTTCAATATTTTATTGCCTTTTACTTTGCATGTCTCTGGATCATTATTGTACTTGTTTCAGAAGATCAATAAATTACGTGGCTACCATATTAGCAATGAAATCTTTCGTTTACAGAGATATATTATTTTATTTTGAATTTATTATTCAATCTTGGCAAAATTCGCAATTTCATTAATTGCTTAAAAACCTCAAAACTATTTAAAACCAAAAATCCTTCAAGAATCAGAAAAGAACAGTGAGATCGGAGAATAGGGGAAACTAGGGTTTCTACAGTGGCGTACTTGAGAAGTTCCCCAAGCCCAAGAGCACTCATCCACCCCCTGGCCCACAAACATGGCAGGATCTCAGGTCCACTCCATCCCTCAGTTCACCTTGGAGGCACTCCATCCTCCTTGATCAAGCGCAGGAGCACTCATTCGCCTCCTAGCCCACGAGCGCTCCATCTTGGGGGTGTGCTTGATAAGATGCACGAAGACTACCTTCCTCAACAAGCCTGGGAGCACTCATACACCTCCTGGTCCACGAGTGCTCCATCTTGAGGGTGGCATACTTGATGGAGCAAAGACTAGTACTTCATCTCTCATGAACCCAGAAGGTTGATCGGCCTCCCTATTTGTAAAACACTTATAAATTCAAAATAGATTGCTAAAGGAATCTACTTTATTAATTCATATTAAAATATCATTATGCAATTATAATGGATATATATATATAGTTATTACTAATTTATATTTTAAAACTTACTTCCCAATAATATTCTCCCTATAATAATATTTGTTTCCAATAGATCTCTTATATTCCAATTTCTTATTTTTCCTTTTTCCAATCTACTTCCTTGATTTGATGTCTCCCACAAATAAAATGACTTCTCTTTAATATCTTTTTTTCTAGGAGGAGTTACACCTCTTCCTCAAACCTTTCTATGCAAAGAGTCACACCCATTCCCTTGACTGTTGGTCTGAACCCCTTAATTTAATTTAATTAAATATATTTTTAACTCCCAAAAGATCGCCGCTCTTGTAAGAATTAATTCTTGATTAAATCGCTGCCTTTTTTCCTAGACTATTTAAGTGCTGCAATCTCTTAGACTTTATAAGTGCTGAAATCTCTTTTTCTCACATGGGTGGGGACATGACTTTGTGCTTGATATTAGGGAGTACAACAAGACATCACAGGGGTAATCTATAATTCTGAAAAGGAAATATGTTGCTTTTATGAGGATGTTATGGTATACATGTTCTACTAAAGTTCTTGATTAATGTTTTGGAAAAGAGATTAGGGCCCCTACTAACTTCAATGGTGGTCATGGCTTGCATGCTTACCTTGCTAATCAAAGTGCCTGGATCAGAGTTCAAGGACATTATAAATGGGGATCTTTAAACTACAGGCCATCTTCTATGGTTAGTCATGAAGTTTTCCCAAGATAAATCCAATTCCAGATTTATCTGTAAGTTTTACACACATCCCTTGAGTGAAAACTGGGGGCGATGGGTGAGAAATGAAAGATGGTGGAACAGGTTTGGATGCAAAGGGCAATGAATATGGATGCTTAATAGTTGAGAAAAAAGATGAAGAGATTAAAGATGGGGAGGCTCAAGAGAAAGTTTCTATTGACCAAGGTTTGCAAGTTTCTATTGACCAAGGTTTGCAAAATGTGGGGGTTGGTGCACATGAGCAAGTGGAAGATAACAAGGATGCTCTTTATAATGATCTCATTAAGGCAAGAGAGAATATGGAAAAAAGATAGATATTAGAGAAAGTAGTCATTTTGTTGGTGTAAATAAAGTCTTGTACCTAGTTAATTCATTACTAGGGGCTTATTTACATGTTAAGTTTACTTAGGTCCTCGGAATCTTTCTAGAAGGTGTTAGTTGTCATTAGTTGTTATCTTATCGTTTGACTTGTAACACATGTGAACCTAGGTAGTTGTGATTAGTTGTCTCATGTCATATGATTAAGACACTTGTCATAATCCTATGACATATTGTATCTCACCTTGGCTATATAACCAAGGGGTTTCTACTACATTGTACACACATCCATTGAATCATAATTGATAAGAACACAGTTTATTCTTGTCATATTAAGATATTCTCTCTTTGTGCTTTCCATTTGGCCTCAAGCTCTTGGAAAGCTATCTCCATAGCCAATTCTAACATGGTATCAGAGCGGGTTGGGTGCCATTGGATAGTCTTTTTCTGAAGAGAAATGGTAAATCTTGAATAGTTGAGTATGCTCTTCTCTTGCATCGTATGATGATCTAGAGAATTAGAAAAAATTGATAGAAATATTAGATTTTGGGGGGGTTCCATTTTTGGCTCTTTATTGCAGGTTCAAATCGGAGCTTGTTGGTGCAAATCTAAGCTCACCATTGAGTTCAAGAGTTTTGAGATAGTCGATTTTTCTTTTTGTTTCGTCCAAATCAGACATATGAGGCCGAATCTATGAGGGTTTGAAGCTGAAGAGTGGTTGCTAGATCTAGAAGGTAGCTGCAATTTTGGAGCATTTTGGGTCAAATTCAACCATACCATTGCGTTCAGAAGGGCCAAAAACCATAAGATTGATTGTCAATTCATCCAAATTGGAGCAGTTGTCCACCGAGGAAAAAAAAATTTGCCTAGGGAGTTGTACGGCCCCCCAGGTTGTCATAATTACCAAGGTACGATTTTCTGAAAAAAAATAATACTTCATTTCGCCGAAATTTTTTTGAAATTTTTTTAGAAAAATTAAATTTGGGCGATTAAATATTTTCTTGGAAAGTTTTTATTGAAAAAAAATCAAAGCAAATTTTTCATTGCAGTAGTACCACAGTCTACAGTAGGGTACTGCAGACTGCAAGTACCCCACGGTACCGGCCAGTCCACCTCCCTACATGTGGTGTCCATTCACTGCAGCGGCCCCTCCAAATAAACCAGCCAATCAAATCATATTGAATCTAGTGAACAGGCGACAAAAATTCAAAAACCAGCATTGATTTTTCAAATTCAGCGGATCGTACAAGATTCCTAAGCATATTCTACTAACCCCATGATATCTAGTTAAACATCAACTTTAAGCTGTTGCTCTAGCGAATATTCCAACAGGCAAGGGTATATTCTTTTTTGATGGGCAGGAGACCGTCAAATTTAACATAGCGTTTTGATGATGTCAGCGCCCTTTTCAAATTTTTTGGCCCCCTCATGGATGAACTTTTTGAATTTGCAGTCCGACTTTGAAGCTTCATAACTTGCTCATTTTGACTCCTTTTTTCGAGCAATTTTTTTTTATTTGGGCTAATTTTCCGCGCTCTTTGCGGCAGTGCAATCAGATTTTGGTTTTGGTGTCTACATTTTCTAGAAATTGCAGATTCTTACAAGTGTTGTTGCTTCGTCCTCACTTTGGGAACTTCAGGAGCTCATATCTTGCTCCTACGGTAACATTTTTGGATGCAGTTTTTTTGAAATTGCATAATTTTGTGTAATTTTTTAGTGGTATGATCAAATTGATCTCATTTTGTACTGAAATTTGTACTTGATTTTGTGGCCTATTTTGGCATCTATAAGCACTAAGATCAAGTCTAGCTCACTTTTTTTGGCAAGTGGCAACTGTAAATGCACTAAGTATAAAGTGCAACTAATCAAATATTGCTTGGGGGGTTTCTTGATTGAGTGATTTGGGGGGGGGTCTCTTGGTGCATACTTTTGATCTGTTTGCTTGTGCTCTCTTGTTTTCATGGATCATTCTAAGGTTCCTTTTCTCACATCATATTACATACTACATCTCACCTTGCCTATATAAGTAAGGCTTCATATGTACTTTGCCATATTCAATTTGGCATTCTTGCATCCTTAATAATAGCATGATTTTTCTACCATTTCTCTCTTGTGGAAGATATTTTGTCTTGCAGGTGATTCTGGGGTGTTTGAGGAGTTCACCATAAACTCCTACATGGTATCAGAGCTAATGTTAGAATTGGCTATGGAGATAGCCTGCCAAGATCTTGAGGCCAAATGGAAAGCACAAAGAGAGAATATCTGAATATGACAAGAATAAACTATATTCTTATCAATTATGATTCAATGGATGTGTGCACAATGTAGTAGAAACCCCTTGGTTATATAGCCAAGGTGAGATACAAGATGTCATAGGATTATGAAAAGTGTCTTAATCATATGACATGAGACAATTAATCACAACTACCTAGGTTCACATGTGTTACAAACCAAAAGATAAGATAACAACTAATGACAACTAACACCTTTTAAAAAGATTCCTAAGACCTAAGTAAACTTAACATGTAAATAAGTCCCCTAGTAATGAATTAACTAGGTACAAGACTTTATTTACACCAACACCCCCCCTTAAGTGCAACTTAGGGAGTAACAGATTATTGTGCAAATGACACAAAGATGCAAGGATGGGTCCCAACTACTAGGCCATGTTAGGTACCCATGTACATATGCAATGCAAAGGAAATCTCTCACAAACGAAGAAAAGGAGAAAATCTAGTGGGACAAAACTCCTCCCCAAAAGAGAGATGAAATACAAAAAAAAATGCTCTCAATGATGCATGAGAAGGCCAAAACCCCATGTGAGGAAAAAGATCCCTCCCCCCCCTCCGTAAGAGAGAAGTAGAAGAGAGGCAAGACAGCCCCCCCTCAATGTTGAGTCTCCTGCAATGGTAGATGGAGGAGATGGAATGCATGACTCAAGAACTGGATCTGATGTGAGAACTCCCAAATTCAAGAAGCCAAATGTCTCCTCTGAATCATGGTTCACACTTGAAGTGTGATCAACAGCCGAAGGAACAAATTCATCATCAGAAGCAAAATCTGAAAATGTATACAACTGAGATGAATGATCAACCACCCTAGTAGCAATGATCTCTCGACTTTCCAAGTCTCAAATGATGACTGAATCAGATGTGAACTCCACAATCCTCCCATCTCCACCATGTGTAATCTGATATATGGAAAGAAGATTGTTCGTCAATTGAGGAACACACAAAACATCCTGGAAAGCGTTGTCCCCAAAGCTAATAGATCCCTTCCCAATTACACTCATGTATGTATTGTTTCCCATCAAGATAGGAGACATAAGACATAGTACAAGGTTGAAAAGAAGAGCATATAGACTATGAAGATGCCATATGATGAGATGCTCCTAAATCTAGAAGCCATCTCCCTAATCCATGACCTTGAAAAGCACAAAGAGCTTGTCATATATTTCTTGATGTTGAAGCTTGACCTTTGTCCTTTTTAGACTGTTTTGAAGAAGAAGGAAAAGGAGGTGATTCAGACACTCTAGAAGGAAAATCAATGTGATTCTTTTTGAGAAGATTTTTCAACTCATCAATATCCTTCTTATAACAACAGTGTTCTTCATGTCCATCCTTCTTGCAATATGCACAAGTAGGCCTCTCCTTTTTAGATGATTTCTCTTTGGAAGATGATTTTTTCTCGCAGGTGATTTTGGGGTGTTTAAGGAGTTCACCATAAACTCTTACATGGTATTAGAGCTAATCTTCAGCTCTTACAGATTGCAAAGTTGTTATCAAATGATAGCATGGCTGCAGTCTCCAATTCTAGTTGTTCACATTCGTCTGATTTTGAGCTAGCCTTTCTAGCATATGGTTATGGAGGTGATCTTCCTTGGGACACAAAGCTTGTGACAGATAAAAGAATTAAAGGGATGATAGATGAGGTCACGTGTATCAAAGATAATCTTGAAGAAACTCGAACCCATCGTGAATCCTAGAAGAGTAGAGATAGAGAGGCCAATTTGGGTGGCACATGAACCTCATAATTTTGGTATCATGCTCAATTAAATGATAAGGAGCCAAGCCCTCCTCGGATACTTTTTTCTCATGTTGTTTCAAAACTAGTTAATCTTAATCCTATTTTCTAGCATTGAGCAACTTGTATGGACCTTGAGGCTTCAATTATAAACGTATATTAGTACTTTTCATACTTTGGTCATATGTGGTTTCAAACTTGGAAATGTTTTCATGAATGTTGAAAACACATTTTGAAAAAAAAATTCTCAATATTATCTATATTTATAATATTAAAAATATTGATATTTAATTGTTGGCCTAGTACTCTAAATCATACCATTAAGTTGAATATTTTCATGACACACCTTAAGAAACACAAGAATGCATGTACATGGTTGCATTGGAAGTTACCAATAATCCGTAGAATTGCCGTACCAGCTACATTTCCTAGTATCACATATGAATGTCAAGCAAAATATAATTACAAGCATTCTAAGAAACGGGTTACAGATTAGTATGAACCTTACCTTGACCTAGCAAACTTTTGAAGGGAGATCTAATGCTTACTATTGGAACATCATAAACACATACATATAGATGGATGCATAAAAACAACCAAGGGGAAACATCACCATCATCAAAGAGATTAGGAATAACTAGGATAAGCAGAGGCTAACTCACAAGCATATAAAATTCATCATAAACTATCATCCTAGAGTGCAACACCTTTCAATCCAGTTAAGGTGGAGCCTCATGTTCTTCAGATTAATATTTAACATACAATTTCCATCCATGGAAAATTAGTCATAGAAATATAAACAACCTACTGCGATACATATGTCTGCATAACATACATAACACAAGCATGTCTAGTAAGCATACCACAGGTATTTGGATAAACTTTAGGATCTCCCAACCAGGAACTATTTTGAGCTATCTAAGCTAAAGTCAGCTTCCAACTCAAGAGCTTTCAGAGTCTACATGTTGTTTCAAAGCCATAAAATCCATCAATTTCTATGATGAAATTTACTTAGCATGTGATACAAAATATAAATCACCTGTATCAAGCAAAAAAGTCCATTCTTATGATTTCTTAGATGGTAAAGAAAACATTATTTTTATCACAAAAATGGACAAAAGGAAAATCAAATACAGCAATTTTAAAGTTTCTTTTCCTTAGAAATACAATGATTATATTCTTTTAAAAGATCTTCTTAGTTTGTAATCTATTGTACTCAGAAGATTCTCTAGTGATGTATAAACAGTATGCTCTAAAATTACACACTAAAAAGGAGAATTGAGATAACAATATGCATATGGCAGCCTGGAATTGTCAAAATGAAAAGGCAATCACAATTATAATAAATTCTCATGCTAATTTTTTCTGTTCTTTTAGAATAAAATGAAAAAGCACAGTATTTTATAATTTTAGAATCTAGAAGAATGTACAAGCCTTACCATCACTCTATGACCTCGGCGAGCCAAAGCTTTAGGTAGTGCACTAACAACGTCACCTAATCCACCTTAACAAAAAAGAACTAATCAGCTCTTATTAGCATTTAATGCAACTAGTTACTTACCAAAAAAAAAAGTAGGTTCTTTAACAATAATGAACACGGTTCTACAGGAACAAAATAATATGATAAGTGACTGGAATTCATTTGCAAGAAATTGGAGTGATCGAGTAGGAAAGAAGATTAAAAAAAATATCTAGCCCCTCATATGACCAAACAAAGCCAAGATGAAAAGTATGTTGAATATTCTATAAGAAATAGCAAGAGAGAAAGAGTGGGTTTCATACTGTTCATAGCACGCAAAAACAAGCAGTCAATATTAAGCAAGTAAACTAATACCTGTTTTAGACCATGGAGAACACTCTGTGCCTACCACAATAATCTTCATCAACTTTCATGTCAATAACAAAATAAACAGAGATTAAAAATTACAAGTCAAAGTATGTCAAAATTCACTCTTACAAATAAAGAAGAAATGCATAAATTAATAAAAAATTATATATGAAATGCATATATTACAAGAATAGAATGGAGAGCATTCCTTTAATTACACAAATTAAGAAACCATTATATACAATAACTAAAATAAACAGAAGTAAATGGTGAAAATTGAACTGTAGCATGGTCTAATAATCCCGCTGAAAGAATGTATATTTTTTGAATGGCATCCAAATCTTAATGAATCCATCTCAATGTATAAACATACAAAGTGTTAAACTCAAATACTATATGGGATGAAGCATTAGAACTAAAATCCATGAAATGGTTCTCATTTCTAGGAAGTATTGCTTAACAAATAGTCGAGTAAGCCTTCAAGCTTTCCAGAAGATCAGCATTGCAAATACTTTTCAAAGTACTTTGCTATGTTCCAGTGTGTTAACAGATTACATCAGAGTAGCACATCAAAAATTTAAAAACTTATGAATACTTTTTAGTTATTTTAGCATCAAAGATTGCAGGAACTATGATTTTGACCAGATTAACTCCCATATATTGTGAAAGGGTTATGAAAGATGAACCCACACTGAGTTCCACCAGTTGACGATAAATTTAATGCTGTCAGCTATGAGATCAGTTGCTTACATGACATGACTATAACCGCTACCAATTGGTGAGGATAACTTGAAAGCACTAGAAATCAACATCATATTAGGTTATGCTACCCACAGTGATGTAAAGATAATGAGATTGCCTTTTTCAGTTTGCTATGAAATTAAACAATAGAGACCACTTGAAAGAATCCGGATAGAGTTTTTTTTTATGATAGTGCACTATCATAGACTCACATAGTTCATTCTGTTCACAACATGGATCTTGCACTAAAGCAAGCATATTTGGTGTATTGTTAAGTCAGGATCACGCTTGCTTTAAAAAACTATTCCCTAAGAAATAAAACATAATAAATATCTTCTCAATTTCCATAGGAATAAGGGACAGCAAACACCTGGAATTTCCAAATACAATATTTTATTCAGCAATAATTCTCCATTTTAGGGTCTTCTTGTTCTTATGCTGATGTGATTCAAATTGCGATACAAGTCAATTTTTCCTATATTTTTGTTTGTAAAAAAGCTACTTGCTTTAAAAACACTATTTCCAGGAGAAAAAATACATCCATGATGCCTAGCTAAAAAGAAAGCCGAATATTCAAGTGGTATCTGAAGAGGAAAAGAACTCAAAGCACCTAGTTAGTTGTCATGTCCCCTCGCATAGCCCAACTAAACCAATGATCATACCATTTACATATCAAAGCTGATCGATACCCCATGGAGGAAGACATCGCATTTATTAAAGATCATGATCGAATGCATTAAAGAGGAATAGAAAGAATCGATAGTATGAAAGACAATATTAATATATATTAATTGTCTTTAAGAGATAATCACAATAATTAAGAAAGGACGATGGGATGCCTCCAACAAAAGGCCATGGCCAAAATAAAAGGATGTAACCTTCCACACACATAGATATAGAGAAGGAATCCATTCGTGGAGGATAACAATCGATAAGGAGCAAAAAGGGAGATAGATATCTGCAAAAGGAGATGCTGGGATAGTAATGTCATTCATAACAGGTGTATTTCTGCCACTTAACATATAAGTCGATCTGTTATATATGCTTTGATTAATGATAGCAGCGATCTGATACATATGCATTGATTAATTATTCTTTATTGCATTGATTGATTATTCTTCATATCAGCGAACTAAGTACATGTGCCATTGATTGCTTATTATTCATAGCATCAGATTATATATATGCATTGATTAGTTGTTCTTTATTGCATCGATCTAGATTTATATGCACTGATAAGGATTCTTCACAGAAACAATCTGAACTCATATGCATTGATTAAGTGTTCTCATAAGCATCGACCTGCTCTGATATGTATTGACTAACGGCTATTTTAGGCATCAATATGATTCTCTATGCATTATTATCTATCACTTTAGGCATGAATCTATATATGTTGCTCTTTATGCGTGATTAGGAAGCCATAAGATTTATAGCTACTATTGCATATTAATGTCAATAAATAAGAATAGATCTAAGTGTTTGAATCCGTTTGAAACCCGCTTGGGGGAAAGGGCTTGAGAAAGTGGTGCATGCCTAGAGATCCCACTCAAGATCTGCCCAATCCTAAGGAGAGGATGGGCCATGGAGGGGTGGAAGTGCCAAGACTGCTTGTGAGCTCCGCCCATTCCCACAAGTGGGCAAAGTGTCTTCCAATGTTGTGACATGGATGGGGAAAGCAGGTACAAGTCACCAAGGGGGAGAGCTGTGGTATACAACCTCTTAGGCTTGGCATATGGCTTTAGGCGGACCCACCATGTTACTCCTCCTAGTTCACAATAGGTTGCATTATTGATAATCTATAAATGTGTTGCCATGGGTTAATGCTAACAAATGTATATATGCATGTTTGGGAATGTTGTTCATGTGTTGGATGCAATTTTGCAATTCCGGATTACATCATCAAGGAGCTATTCATTTGACAAGGTGAAAACCCTAACCTTAGTTTGTGGAAATTGTGACCCATAGGCGAATTCTAGGGAAAATTAGGACATGGGACATTACATTAGTTCTTGAAAAGAATCGATCCCTATGCTTCATTCAACTTTTTGAAAAAGTGTCAATGGTTGACATACATAAATGATTTTGTGTGATGTGAAGTGAAATCTTTAAGACATTATTAAAAATAAAAAAGTGTAATGTTATTGATCATGACTATTGCTTTTATATTTGTCTAGATGTGAGCAATGGCATGCTGAATTATGTTGAAATCTACTTTGAGGCATGCATATGTTGAATGAGGTATTGCGAACCTTCCAAAAGGTGTTGTAAGCCTGTTGAAGATTGTTTCAAACCTTTCCAAATCTGATGGGGTGTTAAAATTGCTAATTTTTATTTAGATGTGAGAAAGGCATTCAAAGTGGCACTGAAATATGCTTCCTTGGCATTGAATGGAATTGGAACTTGTTTGAATAAACCTATTGGATGTTCAAACTTGCTCGAGTGTGCATCAAAAAGGGTCTGCTCTTGTATGGACCCCACAGAATTTATTGTTTCCTGCTATTTGGAAGCATGGCATTGAGAGAATGAAGATTATATGCTGGAGATTGCTTTGTTGGAAAAAGCATGAAAAAGATTAGAAAAGGCACAAGATAAATATTTAAAAGTTTACTAGTTTTCTTATTAGTTTCTTATCTATTATTTTCTTTTCTGACTTTATCAGTTTTTGATATCACCCACTATAAGGTATTTTTCTTGTTTCCATCATATTTTCTTGTTTCCATCATCTTCATATGAAGTCTAATCTACTCTAACTTCAATGTTGTATCAAAATATACAACACAAATAGGGTCCTTTATAACGTTTGTTAGCACAAGTATTTGTAGGCTCCAAATCGATTTTATTTTATTTTATTACTTTGAGTTGTAGCTTCATTAAATTCATGATCTTTTGAGTCCAATGCCTCTACCAAAACATCAAAGCCAATCAAATTTATAACTTCTAACCTTTGAGGATAAGTTGTTAACTACAAACCATGTACTTCATCCAACGCACATGAACTATTCAACTTTTCACAATCATATGCTTAAGTTTCCTCAACATTTAATAGTTGTTTCTTATCATCTCATAATCCTTGTTTCTCTTTATTACTCTCCATAGCTTCAATCAAATTGCAACTCAACAAAAATACTTCATAGTCCTCCATTTGCCAATGAAATAGGTCAAGTCTAATAAAACAACTTGCACAATAGAAGAATATAATAGAAAATATGCTACAAATACTTGATAATAATATGTCATTTTGAGGGGGCAACCTCCTAATCCACTTCGTGGGGGATACCTCCAATAGTCTTCAATAAGCACACAATACTCACTATAATGATAATAACTAACTTGTACCTCCTATATAGACCATACTTATGCCTTGGATGTCACCCATGTTGATTTAAATACATTATAAAACTCTATTAATGATTAGATAACTTAATTAAGAGTTAAGGTAACCACAAGCCAACTACTCATAACCTTGTGCACCTATAGGATTGAGGGCTGTAAAGTGCCTTGCCAAATCTGATGTAAAAATCCTGATTTTCTGCCTTAGACAATTTGACAAACACTTTGCTTGCAACCTTTATACTTGCTGGTTTTGTGTTTCAGTTTGATTGTTCTTGCTTCGATTGATACCAAGTATGTTTTGAATGCTTTGAAAATGATCACTAAGATGACTAATCAAATAACTAAGATGCAAATGCAATTATTTTTGTATTTTCAGATGCATATATATGACCTACACATGAGAAATGTGCACTTACAGCAACTAGACATTTATACAAACACTTGGCATGCAAACTATAGAAGCTGATATGAAAGTAAACAATTTGGCATTTAATCAAACATATTGCAGCCAACCTCCAATGCCTTTATTTGATATCATGAATGAGATACAATGCTGGTAATGAAACGCAAAGATGCCAACTAACTCCTTATATCGACCTATCTAGAGTGACTGAAATTACAATGATATGCTGTTGCAAAACAGTGATTAGATTCAATGCAATTGACTGAGATACATGCACATATAATTCTGATTACAATAGTGAATGATTACTATGACTCCTAATGCAATACATATGCAATATAGTGAACCTGGAAATAGATAGCAGCAGCACAAAATAATTTGATTCTCCACATGGGCTGATTGTCTTCACTCCAAAAGGCTATTGTTGTACCCAAAATAATTTTTTTGGCATTCAGTATAAATTGAGCTAAATCTTGTTAAAATGCCGTGTAAAGTCTGTTTTAGGTCAAACCAATCATAGGGTTTTTGTGGGTTTCTGTCAAAGAACACGTGCAAAATTCTAAAAATTTGAAAATCAGGGTTTTTCGCCCCTATTTTCAGGGAAACCCCCGAAAATAGGACTTTCCTAGAAATGATTGAAAATGATTTTGATAGGATTAAAAGGCTTCACGATCACATTGGTCAAGTCAGAATCATCAAAAGACATGTTTTACTCTGGTGGGTCTATTTCTATTTTTTAGGAACAAAGTTAGCAGCTCCGCAGCCATTAATGGCAGATTGGCCAGTACCAGGTGCTGAAAGCTAAGCTTCGAAAGCTTCAACGACGCAACCATGGCGGAAAAGGTCTAAAATGATGCTGTTTGATGAAGGAGATTCCTGAAAATGAAAAAGGTCAAAATTTGACTAACTCTGGAAACGCTACGAAGGAGAGGCAAGTTCACATGCTGAAAAGAGCCTTTTTCAAGTTGGGGCGCCCATGATCTTTAAAGGTCAAATGCAGTTTGCAAGATCTTACAAGGCAGTCATCCTTGGCGTTTGCTTGCTAGCGCGACAACGAAACAAACAGATAAATCTTCCGAGGAGTGGATCATAAGCAACTGCTGATGAAGTGAAAAGAGGTAGTTGAAGAAATATTAGGAAACCACTGTCGAAGGCGAAAATCAAAGAAAAAGAGCCTTTTCAAAAGAAAGGCGCCCTTCTTTTTGGACCTCCAGATGCTGATAAACGACAAAAGGCTTCCCAGGATAACCTTCTTAGCCTAGGTAGATCTCAATGACGCAACTAAAAGCACAAACATCTGACAGGGCAGTCAACGGATAATCAAGATCAAATTAGGCAACTTTTCAAATGAAGATAAACTTGTTGAAGGACAAAAGTGCCCTTTTCAATGAGGGGCGCCCTTGAATAAAGGAACCCTAAAATGACTTCCAAGTTTTCTGAATTCAGTCATCTTCGGCGAAACAGAGCTAGCTACTTGGCGAGATATCAAGCGAAAACATTTGATTCTCCGATCAACGAGAAATCCAGATCAAAGCACGAGAGGTCATTTCAAAAGGCTGAAGAATGAAGATTGAAAATTCACCAAGGCATAAGCAAAAGAGCCCTTTCTTGGAAAAGGCACCCTTTCTTTTGAAGCTTTAATCTCAGTTTTTTTTGCCATCATGTCTCCTAGGCACTTCTCTTCAAGTTGGATCCAGCTCAACAGTGAATGTACCGGCAACAGCTCAGGATCAACAGATCAATCTAGATTGAGGATCAAACTGGGGTCATTCAACAAAGAAAATAATAAAAACTTGCAAAACTCAAAAGGGATACCTAGAAGAAGTCAAAAGCCAAGTTATTGACTAAAGTCAAGATATTTTGAGTTAAACTTGGCTAAAACACTCCACGATCAGTGGAAATCACCTTTTTGAACTTCAGATCAAGCCAAAACCACTTTTTGATCATGAGTTAGGTCCCCAAACTTGTGGATCTAAGGCTTGAGTCTATGTAATCAAGGTATAGGCATCCCATTTCATTATTTCATTGCAGGTTGATGATCAAGAACAGCCATGAGCTCTCAAGGACGCCATTTACAGATCTGGCCAAAGTTTTCATCCGTTCTTCGATATTTCTTGCAGATCTGAAGCAGAAGAAGATTGCTAATCTAAGGTTGGACTAAGAGACAGATTTTCTCAAGGAGTCAGATAAAAACTTCCAATCCATCTTCTGTCTACTTCCTCTCTTCTTGTCTTAGGTTTTCTTGCATGTCACACAAAGCAACAGGCTACATCAGATCAGATCAACTGGGTAGATTCAGCATAATTTTCCAGAGAAACCCATCTCGACAAATTTTCCAGAATCAGCAAACTTGTTGCCCCTATTTTTGGGGGTTTTTCCGAAAAAGTTTCAGAATCAAAATTCTGAGGAACTGGGTTTGTTCAACATTGAAGCACGAACAAAACCCATGTGCCAGATTTTTTCTAGAAAAATACTTCTCGGCAGGGCGCTATTTTCAGGGGTTTTTCAGAAGTTGTCTGAACACATCCATGTTTACGGTCAACAGGTGAGTTCTTCTTCATAGAATGACAATTTGGCATCCTTGGGCTCCAATTGAACAACCAGACCTTGCACCAGCAACTCTCCAACCAGATCTTACACACATTGTTGGAGAGCAAACAGACATCATCAGTAGTCTGCGGATCTTTATCTTTGAAAAGAATACATCTCCTGCTCAGTGGAGAGCCGCAGCAATTACTCTGGACGAAGAAGAAAGAAAGGCTGATCTTGCAGAAAAAAGACCAATATTACCACCTCCCGCGTGGCAGTAAGCACCTTGGCTTACCAGCTACGAAGAGGTCATTCCAAGCACGGAGCCGCCAAAGTTACCAAGAGAAATAGCTTGCACAAGAAGAGATGTTGTGTCATCAAAGCATTGACTATCCAGAAATGGAAGAAGTCAACACATGGATCAAGGAGTTGTTGACCAGAAATGGTGAAGTGTGAAAAGACACCTAGGAAGGACGTCCTACCTTCCAATTGGCATTTATGATACTTGAAGTTGACTTGATGCCTCATTCCAAGTCAACTCAAGAAGGCATTAAATGTAGTTGGAGTTAACTTGATGTCCCTTTCCAAGTTAACTCCATATCCCTTAAATCATGCATTGTAAGATCCCACTGATTAAGGATGTCTAATCAACTTCCATGATTTGTGGATCTTAGATCTCCACTAAATGTGGATGTCTATTTTGAAGGGATACTTACATTAAAGTTCACCTTTTGTTTACTTTCAGTCAACTGAAGTAGTTTCCAATTGACTCTTTGTTTACTTTTAGTTAACTGAAGTAGTTTTCCAGTTAACTACTTGTTCCCCCTTTTTAGGAATAAATCTTGCAAATTGATTGGCAAGAACTCATTGTTAACTCAAGGAGATTTTGGGGTTGCCCACTCCTTTGAGTTCTATAAATAAGAGCCTTGGGCTCATTGTTTGTTTAACTTTTACTTGCTATGCAAAATTGCTGCGCCATTGTTGCCAACAGCTTTGAAAGCAGATATTTGTTCACTCTTGGATGAGAGTTTGTTGGTCAATTGTAATTGTGCATGATTTCATGCCTTTGCTATCCCAACCTTTGTAATTCGTTGAAGAAGCTTGAAGAAGAATATCAGAAGGCGCGTGCATTTTGATCTACCTATTTGAGTTATTTTTGCGTCTTGTATTTAATAGCTTGTTGTTTCATTTCCCTCCTCGGATAGGGGTTCCTCCTCCTTTGATATTTGTCATTGACAGTTATCGTTCGTTGTTGTTTAATGTATTGTCCTTCAATCTATACTTCGGATAGGGGTTCCTCCTCCTTAGCAAGCTTGTTGGCCAAGACATCATCAATTTGTTGTTTCTTGTAAACCATTTCCTAGCCCATACCTCGGATAGGGGTTCCTCCTCCTTGGCAGGTCTGAGATCTAGTTTACCGTAAAGAGTGTTTGCTTGTACCAACCTTATCCCAGTGTATACCCGAGAGTTCAGAGCCTCGGTCATATTCTCAGGAGACGGCAAATTCAGGTGATCCAACCATCCATTCCCGCTCCTTTACCCTCATGCTCTGTTTACCTTGAAGGTATTGGATAGATAAAAGCTAGAATAGTTGTAGTTAAGATCTGCCGAAACCAGAGAAAAAGCTTAGCTATGGCGCATTGTGTTTGTGCACCCTTGTGTCCTACCGCTGAAGTACAAAAAGATAGGAACCTTAGTTAACCATTCCCTTACTTATGCATTGCTTTCAACAAAGAGGGACTTCTCCTCTTTAAATAACGAAGAAGTGTTGCAAAACATTTGAAATAGCTGAACGTTTACAATCAGCACTCCAGAGGTGCTAATTTAAATGCCAACAGCTATGAATGTCATCTAGAATGCAAGAGACTCTCCAAAATATTTATTGGAATTTTTCCAGCTCTCCAAGTCAAATCGCCCTATGCCAACGTGCGCCTAGCCATGAGAAAGATCCTAAAATGATACCAGCATTACATGTGAAAATTCACACCAAATACTCTTTCCAATTCATCCTTCTATTCTCCAAAGTCGAATGGCCCTTGACTGCAAATAATCTTTCATCCAAAATCTGCCTTTGTATGCTCCAATTGAACTTCTCAAATTTGGCCCTAGGCCACAAAATTTGCAGCAATGAAGAGACTGAGATATCTCCTACCAAATGACCAGCTAGGTTTGGTGTTTCACAAATGAAACCAGCTCAAGCATTCAAGCTCTCCAATAATCAGAAAGTGTATTCAACTCAAGATATCTCAAATGCCCTCCAAAAACCCTTATAAAGAAATCACAAGCATCTCCAAGAGGCTTCTAGAATAAAATATTATTTTATTCACTTAAGTGACTTTTGATATTATTTTATTTTTAGTCACTTTATTATTAAATTAATTAAATATAAAGTCACCTTATGATATTGTATTTTTGGGATAACTTTATAAATAATTAATTTAATATTTAATTTAATTAGATTAATCAATTAGTCATCCTTATGAAAGAACAATATTTGGACGACTTAATTAATTAAATTAATTAAACTAATCTACCTCCAAATCGGGGACATGATAGTCCTCCCTTCCCAAAAATTGCTTGCCCTCAAGCAATCCACGACTGCCATCCCAACACCACTGCCATAATATTTGTAGTATGCCTATCCAACAACCAACTGGATCCCAAATAATCTTGAGAAGAACTATCAACAATCTCTGAACAAAGCTGAGGACTCTGGGACTGTTCAATCTCATCAATCTGTGAAGCCAACAATCCATCAAGAGAACCCTTGGAATCCAATTGGACCAAGTCTCCAATTCCTACTTGGATTCATCACCTAAAGTTAACGGTATATCGAACCCGAGTGAACCCAAACTCCTTTTCCTCAACCCACCTCACAGTGTGAATAATGTCCTAGTCACATCCCATACATGTGGGTCAAAAACAAACTGAGGAGCACACCTAATAATGCAATCAAGATGGAAGTCTCCTGCCTGTGCAAATGGAATACCTGGGTAGTCATGTGTATTCCTCACCATACTACCAACATCAAAAGATGACTCACCACCTAATGCAAAAAAAGCAATATCATCAACATCATCGTCATGAATGCCATCTACTCCTGCTCTACATGGTCTCCTATCCATATCTCCTACTGCCGCCCATGATACATCCTGATGATGGGAAATTCTCTCCATTTGCTTGGCTGACGCAACCTTGGATGCTCCATCTATCTTCCCCCTGAGCACCACTTTCCGACCATTAGCTGTCCTAAACTTTAGTTCCATCGTCTTGAAGTTTTGTGAGTATTCACCCAATGAATAGAACCACTGAATACCCAATATGGCATGGGTATCACCCAAATCCAACACATAGAAGTCATCAGTGACGGTATAATTGCCTAGTGTGATACTCAATTGAGGAACCTTTTTTTTGCATGCCAAATTATGACCACCAGCCGCCATGATGTTAAACCCCTCACAGCGTTGCGTCATTAATTTCCGTTTCACCACTAATGTTGAATCAATGAAGTTATGTGTAGCCCCACTATCAACCAAAACTATGATGTGTTGTCACTGTAGAATTCCTCTAATCCTGAAGGAGTTGAACTTAGGTGATCCTGCTAGAGTACCAAGGGAGCCTCCATTGTCCAGCTCCTCATCTAAGTTGTTGTTGTCCTCAAGTCTATGCTCATCCTCATCCTCACTATCTGATACTACCTCAATGAGATGAGCCTTCCCCTTTCCCAAGCAACGATGTCCCGCCTCCCATTTCTCCTTACAATGATAGCAGATTCCTTTCTCTCTACACTCTCTGTGAAAATCTTCATCCATTTTGTTTTTCTTTTTGTCTTTCTTAGAAAAAGGATTTTCCCCTATATCTTCTGAAGGGGATAAGCTATGGGAGGAAGATTTGTTCTTTTGATTGCTTGAGGATTTGCTCTTTTGATTGCTAGACTCCATGTCTCTAGCTCTAGTGATCGCATCCTGAAGGGAATCTAATTTGAAGGCCTTAATCCAACCATGAAGGGGTTCGGATAAACCCTCAATGAAAAGCATCACCAACCATTGCTTTGAAACATCAGTCACCATAACTACCAAATGTTGGATGTTGAGATATAGGAGTCTACTGACCCACTCTGCTAAAGTTGTGTTAACTCTCTGAAATGGATTTCTGGATCCTTCTGATCAAATCTGTCAATGAGCTTTTGTATGAATTCCAGATAGGATGTGATATTAGTATGTCCCAATGTAACAAGTCCATGATACCACCATTCATGCTCTTCACCATCCAAGTGTAGAGTAGCATATTTAATGGCCTCATTTTCCAACATAGGGTTAAGCTGAAAGTATGTGTCCAGCTTCTATACCCAAGCTCTAGTTGTGCATTTGCCAGACCCATCAAAGGAAGGGATTGTTAATTTCCCAACCTTTCGTTGCAGATCCTGGTTCTCCTGGCCTCTATTATTATTTCTTGGTCTATTCCTGTATTTGATGGTGCAAAAGTCTCCTAACGACACTGCAGCATGAAATTCATCCCCCAACAATTGGTATTCCCTGAGATAGTCTCCCCAATCTTCACCTTGTTGCTCTTGGTTTGCAGTATTCTATGCTCCCAAGAATTGAGGCATGTGAGGCCTCAATGTCACTCTACTAGTTGCCCTAGCATTGCTCTAAGCTGTATCATTGTTATCATGACCACCATTGTGACCATTTTGTCCATTGTTCCCATTATGGTTTCCATTATTCACAAGTTGTCTAAGAAGCTGTGTCATCTCATCCCGTCCTTTGGCCAAATCTTCCATCATTTGTTGTTGACCTCTAGCAAGATCACTAAGCATACGCTGAGTGCTACTCTCCTCCTTGAGTTTGAATGGACTCAAACCTTTTTTCAACCTACTGTAGGAAATGTCAAATGGGCTGCGATCGAGAATATCTTCGTTCATAACCCACATAGGCTAGAAGGAAAACCTGCTATGATACCACTGTAAAGTGCCTTGCCAAATCTAATGTAAAAATCCTGATTTTTTGCCTTAGACAATTTGATAAACACTTTGCTTGCAACCTTTATACTTGTTGGTTCTATGTTTCAGTTTGATTGTTCTTGCTTCGATTGATACCAAGTATGTTTTGAATGCTTTGAAAATGATCACTAAGATGACTAATCAAATAACTAAGATGCAAATGAAATTCTTTTTGTATTTTCATATGCATATATATGACCTACACATGAGAAATGTGCACTTACAGCAACTAGACATTTATACAAACACTTGGCATGCAAACTATAGAAGCTGATATGAAAGTAAACAATTTGGCATTTAATTAAACATATTGCAGCCAACCTCCAATGCCTTTATTTGATATCATGAATGAAATACAATGCTAGTAATGAAATGCAAAGATGCCAACTAACTCCTTATATTGACCTATCTAGAGTGACTGAAATTACAATGATATGCTGTTCCAAAACAGTGATTAGATTCAATGCAATTGACTGAGATACATGCACATATAATTCTGGTTACAATAGTGAGTGATTACTATGACTCCTAATGCAATACATATGCAATATAGTGAACCTGGAAATAGATAGCAGCAGCACAAAATAATTCGATTCTCCACATGGGCTGATTGTCTTCACTCCAAAAGGCTATGAATGTCTTCTAGAATGCAAGAGACTCCTCCAAAATATTTATTGGAATTTTTCCAGCTCTCCAAGTCAAAATTGCCCTATGCCAAGGTGCGCCCAACAATGAGAAAGATCCTGAAATGATACCAGCATTACATGTGACAATTCGCACCAAATGCTCTTGCCAATTCGTCCTTCTATTCTCCAAAATTGAATGGCCCTTGACTGCAAATAATCTTTCAACCAAAATCTGCCTTTGTATGCTCCAATCAAACTTCTCAAATTTGGCCCTAGGCCACAAAATTTGCAACAATGAAGAGACTGAGATATCTCCTCCCAAATGATCAGCTAGGTTTGGTGTTTCACAAACGAAACCAGCTCAAACATTCAAGCTATGTCAAGCATTCAAGCTCTCCAATAATCAGAAAGTGTATTCAACTCAAGATATCTCAAATGCCCTCCAAAAGCCCCTTATAAAGAAATCACAAGCATCTCCAAGAGGCTTCTAGAATAAAATATTATTTTATTCACTTAAGTGACTTTTTGATATTATTTTATTTTTAGTCACTTTATTATTAAATTAATTAAATATAAAGTCACCTTATGATATTGTATTTTTGGGATAACTTTATAAATAATTCATTTAATATTTAATTTAATTAAATTAATCAGTCATCCTTACGAAATAACAATATTTGGACGACTTAATTAATTAAATTAATTAAACTAATCTGCCTCCAAATCGGGGACATGACAAGGGCGTAGCATGCTCCCCCTTCACACAAGCATTGTCCTCAACCCTAGTCAATTGCGGATACTTCTATATAATATCTTTAAAATAAATAAAGGCAAATGACACAATTATACAAATTGTCGTGACCTAAACAATGACATAAAATATTTGCCCAAATGCACAAAATGGCCAAGTTTTGCCAATCAAGTATCCCCTGCTTTGTTCAAATGAACAAGTTACACATATATAGAAATCCTAGAAAGTAGAAGAAAAAGAAAAACAAGCCAATTCCCCAGAAAAGGAGAAAACTGAAAGAAATAAATCTCCATGACCTCCATGAACTCCTACATGATGAATACCTATCCTAGGACCTGAATAATGCCAACACTACTAGAAGAAGTGAAACTACTCACTTAAATGCAACAAAACACCCCATTGGAGAAGGTAGAGAAGTGGAAATAGATGTTAAGACTATCCCATTAAGCTGCTCATAACTGTTTTTATTTGCATGCGAAATCTCCAAGCTTCCATGTTTATGTGGCTGCCACATTATCCTTCTATTGTTTCCTTCCTTTCCTTCCCTTTCATAATTTCCTTTTTGAGTTCCTAATGTAATATTTAGGTCAAATGATGCACAAGAGCTTTTTACTCACTTTACATGTGGGGTAAAATAAGTGGGAACTCTTACTGGTAGTTCACTTTAGAATATTAGGGCACAATGAAATATGGGAGTTTTTTTTTCAAACAAGAGCCTCATTTTCTTTTATAATAATATTTAAATATGAAAAAATCCATATCAAACATTCTCCTTCAATATTTTACTATCTAAAATATTAGATTCCCCTTAAATGTGGGCACCACTTTGATATAGGCTTCGCGGGAAGGTATTTCCATGGCTTGAGCTTTGGTTTCCTATGAGATTATTATTTTATTCATGAGCTCTCTTCCCCATCACTTAATAAAGATAATATTAAACTTCCATAAAGTTCACTCTGTGATATCAACATGAGCTTGTTTATTCTTGGATTTCCTTCAACTAAAAATTATGATTTTATGATTCCACGAGAATGATTTTACTTTACCTTTAAAATATCATTTTACTCCAATCAAACCCCACCATCATTTATACTCTCCATTGATTTTAATCAAATCATAAAATCATGATATAGCTACTACTCATGGAAAACTTAAAATGACTTTACTTTGTGAATGTTTGTCGGCCCCACTTGCCACATCATCATGTTATTGCCTAATGGTGCACCAATAAACGCCAACACCCCCTACTTTTCCCAAATGATGTGGGGTTCATCGATACAAAGTCTAAGCTGGGTCATGGGCTGGCAAGACTAACATTTTTGTTGACCCACACCAATGGTGCAATGTTATTTCTGCTGCATCTCTGCCATCTTTTTTCCTTGTGCCAACCGTTAGATTTAAGCCCAACATGGGAGATCTAGCAGTTCCAAAGAATGGTGGCAGGAATGTTCGAAATTTTAAAATAATATCTATTTTTTATCTCAAATGTCCATCACCACATTTGCCTACTCATTGAGAACTGGAGGTGGAGATCATAAGACTGATCTTGAAAGTGCAATGACTTTATTTGCTTGCATAATGATCAAAACTGTTTCATAATGTCATATCTTTATGTTATCTATCTCCAATTTGGATTCCCTATTGCATTGGCCTGACTGGTGAGGACCCAGCTACTTATGGAGGTGCCATATTCCCTTGTAAAGCCTCAAACCACATTCTCCCATGCCATTTTTGTTATCAATGCACATTGTTCTCAATGCTACACATTGCTTCATCTATTTTGTACATGGTATGAAATTGCCATGAACAGTTGCATGGTTAAAATGGACAGCACATTGTTCCCATTGCCTGTACCATATTCCCTATGACTGCACATTGTTCTCCATGCTAGATCAATACTCTTATTAGCCGTGCCACATCGTCTTGCACTGGAAAATAAATGCTACTGCATTGGTGCTTGCTGTGTTCATAGCTAGCTGCAACATTGTTTACCCTGTAGTCATGTTGGTACTTCACTACCTATGCTCAATAAAATGCTGCTGAGACAGAATGCTGCATCAACATTTGATCTATTCCCTGTGCAAAGCTCAAAACTGCTCCACCATGTTTTTCCATTACCCACACAATTATCCAAGATGGTGCACTATACTTCATTATGTATGCACAATGCATTTCTATGGCTGCACAATGTTATCATTCATGATATTGCACAACATCCTATAATTTTGACTTTCATTATATATGCCCTCATTTGTTTTATAGCTGCATTATATATATTATGCAAATGCTGGCTACGCAAAGACAATCAACTTGCACCAGTTTTTATGATTTCAAAGGGGCCCACCATTGACAAGTCACCCAGCATGAATCAGCAGCACATAGTTTTGCTGACAGGTTTGAGAGGCCTTTGAGGAGATGCATGAACCATCAGATGGTTATCTTGCATGGAAGATCAACTGATTTCCACTCCTCTATGCTGACATGATCTTTGACACTTCCTGCACTTGCGCTGGCCATTGATCCTTTTGAGATGGAAGGTGCAGACTGATTTGGAGATTTAAAAAGAAGCTGAAGCTGCACAATTATTTGAGCCACATCATATGTTGCATATCTTCTAATTGACCTGCATCTACCTGCGCAATGCCTAAATGTAATTCGCCATATATATTGCGCCATCACTACTTTGACTCCCAGCACCATTTATATACTAGAATGTTATCCAGTGGCCATAAAAGCTGTGTAATCTGTTGGTCAATTATTGATCAATGACTTGGAACCATGCTTTCATGCCCAGGTGATCATTGAAACATTGCCATATCACATGTTGACTTTGCTTGTGTTGATCTGTGTGTACAGCTATGCACAATGGAAGCAAAAGTTTTGAATTGGAGTGCATAACAAATGCACAGCAGTGCATACCAAAATACTCTGTTTACATTGCAATAGGTAGTGTTATTATTTGGTAGTAAACATGGTTCTCTTATAAAAATATATTATAGAACAAGTTTGATATTCCTACAAGCATCTAGGTAAAATCAATAAATTGAACTCAAAACTTAGTGACTACTTGTTGTTTACTATTATTCATTTGAATTGCTATCGATAGTAATTCTAGCATCCTTGAATATTAGATATGTATTTGACTATTCCAAATTCTAATCCATAGCCCGTAAAGCATTTTCATAGCTTGAACAAAGTATTCCATGTTATGTGAGAAAAGACATAGTCGGCATACTTTAAGAGCTTTATCTTATGGTCTATTCCCTATGATAAAATACTCAAAAAGAATTTTATAAAGGGCACAAGAAAATTCACCCAACGACATTCTAAAGATACTGATAAACCATTGGACTGTCCGTCGACAAAAATATATTTTCTGGCTTGGATGATCAGCTCAGGCAATATTTGCATAGTACATTTAGCTTAATACCTTCTCCTAGCAGCTTCTTTGTGCTTCAAGAAATAAAACTAAATTATGGCAATCAAGAGTTCCATCTCAATGAATGATAAATACAGTGTAAAAAAGCAACTCTCAAGAAAATATTCAAAAAATGATCATAATAAGGATATTCATTTTCATCCATGAAACTTTAAGATTCATCCTTCTTGACTCAGTTTTTCAATCATTTATTTTGAAAGTGCTAACTACACAATTGATTGCTTATTCTAGAACGAAAGGATCCTGGCAAAAATATTTTTCTGTCATGTAATATCTGCTAGATTTTATCCAGTGACACTTTTTGTTAAGAGCATTATTTTGCGTCATCCATGACATTGACCATTGCTCTGCTGAAATGGTATTCTTGCTGCACTCTAATCAATTGTTATTTAATTTTACAAACTTTCCCAATAAAATAATGATTAAAAAGAAAACTTCCTACATGTTTGGATGTTTAGAGCTTCCTAAGCTGTCCCCAGCTAAAGTCCATGGTTAAATTCATATACTGTACCCAAAGAAAGTCCACAGTGAGCAATTAACTTATCTTTTGTTTATATAAGTGCAATACTACTTTAAGATTGTTACTATAAATTTAAAAATTGTTATGATCCATCTCCGGCAAAGAGACCAAACTGTTCCCATATCCTGATGGCTAATCTGAAATATTGAAGATTGTGATCAATTTCGATCTTTCTGTTTTTTAGGACAGTTTATGGTACTGGTTCCCCCACCGACCGACTATTTTAATAAGTAGCTAATCAGCTCAACACATCAACCACAAGGTTTGCACTCTTGCCAATGTAGTTAAGGGAACCAATTCTCACTGACTCGAGTGCATATCATAAAAAAACCTTATAAATAGGGATCTACTAATAAAAGAAACTCAACCAAGATTGAAAAACATTAATTAGATACCTTCTCATGACGTCGATCTTTCAAATCTGCTTCCTCTCTAGCATCATCTCCATTCTTTGCATTACCATTCTGTGATTTTGTCATAAACCTTCCCCTATAGGAAAATCCATTAGATCTAATGACTGGCATACCTGAAGGAGCTTGGGCTGTTCTACAAATGAATAACTTTGTACAGACATCCACTGCTAAACAAGTTTCAGGCCTTAAAACTTTACCAGGAATCAAAGACAATGAATCAGATCTTCTTTTATCACCTAAAGACTCATGGAAACAACAATAAGACTTGGCCAAAAGTCTTTGGCCCAAATATGGGGAAACTTGTGAAGAAAGAGGAACTGCAGAGAAAATTGAGGTAGAATTGTGTGGAATTAAAGAAACTGGGTTACCCATCAATTTCAGTAGGAATGTTTAAAATTTTAAGACTGAAGTGATATAATCATTCGTGTGACCTGCAGGCAAAAAGTCATTTAAATTTTAATTATTGTCTATAAATTCAATTCCAATACACTTAACACAATTTGACAACTAAGATGCTTGACTTGACACAAAAAGAATCACAAAAGACATTTCTTCACATATTGAACTTGCCCTCCATAACGATTACCAGTACTATAACAAACTAAACCACAACTGACAGTTCACGATTTGATATTATTAAACAAAAAGCAAACCTCCAAGTGAAGGAAAAGAAGCCCTGATTTGAACAAAGGTTTAACCCTGTCAACTAAGAAGAGTTCAATGTTATTTTACTCGTTTTTTAAGACACCATCACCCAGTTGTTCTTGTTATCTTGACCAGCTTCCTATCACTGTTGAAGTTGCTTGAGTTTCAGATATAATTTCTGGTTTAATTGCAACCAGAGGCAGAGACATTCTAAAAACATTATCCTTGCCAATCCTTTCTCAAAAGTTATCCCTGGAGAGAGTGAAAACTTAACAAGCATTGGTAATTTGTCTGCATCGAATGCCTCCACAATAACTTCAACCGTCGTTGAGTTTGGAAAAGCTCTTGGTGGTCACTGAGTCATCAAGAAGCTCGAAATCAACAACCAAATCCTTTTTGTTATAGACAATAAGAGTGTAAATTGAACTTGAAGAAAGAACCTTGCAGTCATATACATAACTTATTATCAATAGATTTCTCTATTCAACACATTTCCATTGTTCCACCATGGGGCAAACTCAAAATTGAAAGATAGGGACATCATAATTAATTAAACCTAACAAACTCAACACAAATTCAATTCAAAGAGGAAAGATAGTCAAATATGGATAGTTAAGTCAGATCAACAAATTGAAACCTGATTCGGATTCATTTTGACAATAAAATATAGGCCAAGGTGGTCTGCTGTGCAGAAATTCAAAACAAGTTCAAATACACTGAGAATGCACATGCATATGATCAGAACGATAAAACAAAACCCAGTACAGGTTTTATTGCAGGACAAAATACATGAGCTAAATTATGAGAACAACAAGAAACAGGTACTTTGATCAGAATAACAGTTCCAAAACCTGCAAAGGGTTTCATTCCAAAAGAGTAATATGTGGAAAAAGGAAAAGGGATAAGAGTGACAAATTGAAATCTAACCATGTTGAATTCCAACAGAGAACACTATAGACATCAGAAGACTAATAAGACTGTTAAAAATGAAGCCCACCGAATACATGAAGAAATTTTGTAGGTATCTATGTCACGTGACCAATAAATAAGAAAATCCCAACATAAAATGAATCCCGACCAAAAAGTTTCCCAGAATATGATCTAGCAATGAGTTGGAGGCTTACCACTGAGTTTGTCCATGTTCAAAAGTAGGTGAGCTCTCATGGGCCATACACTGATGTAAAATTAGGTCCAATTTGTACGCTGGAATTCAGTACCTCTCCAAGGAAATGGAAATGGATCCTTTGATAGTCCACAATACCGAACAATCTATTTTTGGGTCTATAGATGGCTTATAGTATATGGGACTACCCCATACTCCATGCAGGAGGCACCTAACTATGCTACAAACAAGGCATACATACCCTACCCCTTGCAGGATTTGAACGGAGTAATTGGTAAAACACTATCAATCCAAAACTGAATTAAAAAAAGGCATGGGCAATGGAATTGGATAACTTAAGTGGTATTTCAGGTTCAAATCCCCAATAGACATGTTTACTGTTGAAATTGGATAAATTATCTTGTCCAACTATGGACGCCACATAATCCACAAGGAGAATTTTCCAATGCCAAAAATCCTAGGCAAAGGCAGTGAAATCAGAATAAGATGTTGAAACCTAAAGTTGATTAGAGACAGTTAGAAGAAAGTGAAACCTGGGACTCATTTTCAGTTCGAAAACTTGGTAAAACTCAGACATCAAAAATTAAATAGTATGTGGAAAAAATTATGGGGTTTTTTGAAAATTTCTAGTTGATTTTCTGTTGTTTTGACAGATTTGGCCGAGTCTGCAAGTCGAGGCTGCAGCCTTGTTGTGAATGACTTGGACTTGGATCTGCAAGTCCTCACCCAGATTTGTGAGACTCGTCGTTCCTGACTGGGACTCAGATCCACAAGCCCTCACTGAGATTCGCCAAGTCTAGACGCACTAAGTGAAACCCAAAGAATAGATTATGTGCAAAAAGACAAACATGGGCATGAGTTCTGTCATATCCCTTAAATATATAGTTAATGGAGGCCCATTACGGTTATGGGAAACAAACAATATGAACATATACTAAAATATAATTATATTTAAATTGAAGCCCTACTCCAGCAAGCCATGGTCTGGTGGTAAGGTGAAGTGGGAGATGACTAAGTGCGGGGTACATGCAAATTCTGATAGGATAGATACTATCTGGCTAACCTTGATAGGGCATTCCCTCCCTGTCAAAAGGTATGAGCTCAAGTGGTACATCATTAAGGCTCTTATAATGGAGAGCAGAGTTTAAATTTGTAGGAGGCAAGTTACATGCCAATATGTACATACGTTGAGAGTTTAAATTGAGCTAACTACCAAATCCAATTCTATGCCCGTTTCTAGTAGAAACCCGTCCAAATCTCCAAGAGACAAATTACATACTGAATATGTACAAATCTTGAGTTTAACATGTACAAATGTTCAGTCTAAATTGGGTGGGCTATTACATCCAATTCTGGGTCTACTATAGGGGAAAAGTTACATACTTATATCTACAAATGTTGAGAGTGCAAATTGGATTAAAGTGCCACATCCATAAGACAAAGGCCATGTGTACGTGCTAGTTAAATTTGACCAAATGCAACAACTCCCAGTAATGAAAAGTTTGCTAATACTATTTTTTTAAATACATATATCCCGAGTACTGCCCTGAGAGGAATTTACCAAATTATTAAAAAATAAGAAGAAGATGGCGCTCGCTCAAGAACGTGAGCAATGTGCCAATAAAAGAAATTAAAACATAACACAGATTCCACACGGAAAAACAAAAAGTGAAGGCACAGGCGCAACGACCCTGAACTATATTAAAACAAAATAGCTTGAATGCAACAGGAACTTATGGCAATGCAGCCAGTATAATCAAATGGGCAGTAAGCAGAGGCACAATCTCACCACATAACTTATACCCAACATTTTCAATTCAATCCTTGACCAATAATTTGAGGCCTAAAAGTGATTCCACCCAGGGAAATATTTGCAACAAGAAAATTGACACAAACTTTTGGGTTTCAATATTGATATGCAAACATGGAGTACATACATCCATCGGCAATGTGAATCAGCCTAAGCAAATGTAGAGCCAGATCAACACCAGTCTTGACGACAAGAACTTCCCTTTAGTTAAAGAAATGAACAAATAAGAAATCCTCTTACCTCGACAGAATCATCAAGAATGTATAATTAAGCCAACGTTTTGAATAAATTGTAGTCCTCACAGCAGGAGCAAACATAGGCTGTACAGAATGCCATAGGGCAGAGGAGGAAAGGGTGGTCCCCTTGAATGGTGTTATGTAGAACGCAAGCTTGGAATGTTTACGTTAACATTGGTAGTGTTATGCATATGTTTGGAAGGGTAAAGTTGGCCGAGCTGTTTATGACATGTATAAAGCATGAGAAGGGTACGGACAAAGATTCGAGATGTTTTTAATATGCTTTGGAACGTTAAGGTTGATCGGTTTGAAGGTTAACAGAGTGCGAGCAAAGATTCGTGATGTTTTTAATATGCTTTAGAAGGTGAAGGTTGATAGGTTTGAAGGTTAACTAAGTTATTCCTTCCTAATTGATGTTTGAAAAACAAAATTCAATAGTGTAAGTCAGATTTAGGATAAATTTATAAGATATATATAAAAAATATAGATTGATTTACATTTAATAAATGATATCTAGTGGGTTAATGCATTTTGAAATTAATGTTAAGTATGTTAAGTAAATATAATAAATAAAGGTGTTTAGTCATGTGATTAAAGAAAGAGTGTAATATGATATGGTATTGAAATTTTGATGTATTGAGATCAAACAATTGTATTTGTGTTATGGAGGTTGAATCTACAATCAAGTTCAAGTTCATACTCACAAAAATGATCTAGCAATCTGTATAGTCCTACTTTCCAATTCATCTAATTTGCTTTTACTCTCTATTTTTTCTAATATCTAAGACAAGAGGTATTTTAAAATGCTTTTAGAGGATTGTTCTTGTGTCACAAGGGGACATAACCTCCTATGTCAACTAAAAAAATTAGGAGAGAGAACAAGATAACACTTTTTAGCCATGCAAATGCTCCTAGGATGAATGTGTAGACCTAGATTTGTTATAGAGCACCAACCAAAGTGTTTCCTTTCCTAAATGCGAATGATATTCAAATGAATGCAATTGAATATCTTTAAATATTTAATATCAATAAATCGTGCAAATATAGGTTTGTTTGGCTCTAAGCGAGAAAGGAATGGGTAAGAGTTAACTAAAATTTGAATTTGAAATTTAAAATGTTAGAGGTCAAATCCATGGGTGGGGGTTGATTCTTCAAGTATGGACTCAACCCATCAAAATCTAAGAGCAACACAATTCAAATATAATTTGTATGCTTCCAATGCATATAAGAAGATGCAATTTTAATGACTCAAAATTTGTGATCAAAATAGTAGACAACTATCTTTTAGCCATTATGACAAAAAATTGGTAGAATCAAGATGGGAATAAAATTTCTAAAGATAAGTGAGTGGATGGGCATAATAAATGAAGAATGCATGGATCTATGTGAGAAAATATGGATAAGATATGGATAAAGGATGTGGGAATGTGGGTAAATGGAAGAGTAATAACATAGAGGAAAGAGCCCAACTTTGCAAGAAAGGGTGTCATTTTTTAATATGTAAATGAATTATAGCACTCTCCTCAAAATGGACACAAGTGAAATGGAAAGTGGCATGGGTATGCAAATTTCACCATTATATCTTACCCCCACTTCAAGGTACATGTGGATCCTAAAATGATCATGCATCTCATCAAAGTATGTAGCACTCACAAATATGCATATAAAGTGAATATTTATATATAAAAGGATACAAAAGGGCTACCTATAAATTAATGTTCCTACAAGATGTCATCATGTAGGTTTAGATTTTTTCATGTACTCTCAATGGGAACTTGCAAAACAAAGGAAAAATATTCAACTAGTAACTTATGTTATAGTGCAAGTAGGAACAAATGCAAGTTGAATCTCACTATCAACAAGCATAAGAGGGAGAGCAAAAAGTCCACCTATACAAAAAAAATTGGAATATGAAGTCAATTTTACTATTATTCCAACTACAACAACCCCCTAGAATCCTCGTCACACCAACCTTTGGTTGAATAAAAGGCCTTCAATCGTGTCAAGCACAAACCTAAAGCACTACCTAAGAACTTCAATTTTGACTATTCATCATTGTTGGAATTTTATTAAAATTGACTTCATATTCCAACAAAAACTATTAATGATCATCCTCACTCGATGGATGAATTGTGACAAGGTGCATGAAGTGCATGGCATGTCACTATATATAAACCTATAAGATAATAAACTAAAAAATTTGGATTATGTAAAAATGAGAGAAAGAAAATGTTTTTATTATCTTCATAGTGTCACTTTGAGGGGGAAACCTCCAAATAGAGCAAACAATACAATTTCAAATATCCAAGATTCCTTATATTTGTGAAGTCATTACAATATAGTGTGTTTTATCTAAGATAACTAGTACCAACCCATGCATATGAGTTAAATACTTCATTCTAATAAACTAGTGGGATGAATTACAAAGTATATGTGCATCATCTTTATTTAGTAGTAACTACAAGTGAATTACAATGAATATGCACCTAACTAATAATAGCTAACATGTAGCAGAATGGGATTCATAACATTGCCTCCCCCTTCAAAAATATCTATCCTTGAAGCTTGAGATAAGAAAACTTGGATAAAATGCTAGTGGGTTCCAATATTGCATCTTCAAGTTGCAAACCCTTCCATTGGACTGAGAATTCCTTAATAGAATGATTGTGAAGGTGTTTGGTGTGTTTTTCCAAATTAAGTTCAAGTTCTAAAAATAAGGTTCTCTCCTCATCCAATGTATGTAGCTTTGTTGGAGTGTGAGTAGTGACCCCAATCAATTTATTGAGGCAAGAGACATGAATAATTTGGTGGATCTAAGAAGAAGGTGGGTGTTGCAACTTGTATGCCACCTCAGCAATGCATTGGTTCATCTAACATGGGTACCATAAAATTAGGACCCATCTTATGACTACACTTGTCCCATGATCAAATTTATTTGTAGTATTAGAGACATAAAAACATAGCCACCAATGTCAAAGGTACACTTTGTCTGATATTGATCCACCTGTTATTTCATTCAATTTTATATCAATTTCAAATTGTCCTTAAGTATTTAAGAGATGTCTTCACACTTCACCAAAGTTTTTTCAATCATTACAACCTTAGAAAAAACTAAAATATAAGTACATAAGGAAGGTGGGGAGTATCATAAAGGGCTTCATAAAGGGGTCATTTTGGAAACACCATGACAAGTGGCATTTTACCACCACTCAGACATCAATAACCACCTAGCCCATTGTCCCTATTGCTCAAAAACAAAACAACATAAATAAGTCTCAAGGCATTTGTTGACAAATTTAGTTTAACCATTAATTTCAAGATCATAAGTTGAACTTGTGTTCAAAGTAGTTCCCTACAACTTAAACAACTCATGCTAGAGTCATTTGGTAAAAGACAAATCATAATCACTAATAATGAAGTGAGGCATCACGTAGAGTTTTAAGATATAGTCCAAGAAATGTTGAGAAACCACAACAATAGTGTAAAGGTGAGGTAATGCACAAAAATGGGTATACTTGCTTAAGCGCTCCACCACCACTAAAATGACTTGTTTAGCACCTAAGAGTAGAAACCCCAAAATTAAATCCATATAAATACCCATCCAAACCTTTTCTAGAATAGGAAGTGGTTATATACAAGGGATTTAATATTTTCCCTTTTAATCCTTTGACACACACCACATTCAACTACATACCTTAACATCTTTCTTAAGGCCATCCCAAAATAAACCATACTTCAATCACTCATAGGTCTTCCAAAAGTTGAATGTCCTAGGTATAGTAGGAGAGAAGTGAAATTCTAGTAGTAACTAAGGCATGAGTGAAGAGTTGGGAAGTAAATAATCCAATCCTAATAGGTGAGGACTTTGTCCATTTAGTGGAATCCCAACATTGATTATGGATATGTTTTAATTTCCAAAAGATACCTTGAATTGTAAGGTTAATAGCCTATTCACTCTAGTTCTCATCTATGCAATTTGGAATACATAAAAAGAAAGATGGAGCCTTCCTATTTATATTTATGAGAGAGGGCATCTACTACCACACTATCCTTATCATTATTGTAGACAATCTCATAGTCAGAGCTCTACATCTTGGTCACCCATTTTATTGTGCAAGGGAGGACACCCTTTGTTGCAATAAGACCAAGATTAGAACTATGACTATGAATTCCTCTTGTTATGACTATGGTCATGATATTGTAATCATGGACAAAGATCAAGATTCAAAATGTAAATCATTAAATATAAACCTTAAGACCCTAATCAAGTAATAAAGAACAAAGAAAGCACAAAAACATGAAATAATGCAACACCATTACCAAAGTCTTCATGCCTCCATTGATTAAGCTCTATTACCCTTCCATTTTGCTAGAACGTGATTGATTCCCTCGGATTATAAGTGTGCAACAATAGCCTTATGTTATGATAGCAAATTATCAAAAATTATTGTCTCTTAAGCATAAATTCTAGATTTCATAAGATGTTGAAATGATAATGACAGGCATCCTTTATAGAAAAGAAAATTTTGAACGGACGACCGAGATTAAATGATTTTAATTTCAATCAACAATTGAAATTAAATGAAACAAGATGGGATAAGAATAAGACTGATAGAGGAACTAAATAATTCTAAAGAATCATTTAGTTTGAAAAGGAAAGTGGAGAGTTAAATAATGGAAACATTATTTAAATCTTAAACGAAAAAGGAAAGTTATCTTTTTGATTAAATAAGCAATTTAAATCAAAAAGTGGGAGTGTAGTGTTGAAAAAAGTAACCCTTTTTCATGCTTAGTCTAGGAATTAATAACTAATGATAAAATGGACTTAATTGTGCCTTATTTAGGGTGTTGTAAAGTGTTTTCTTACACCTTCACACTAATCTAGGGCTTTATTAATTGATTGAGGTTAATCAGAGCTTGATTTTCCCCTTAAATTCAAATCCAAGCCTTATGTTTTGCATTTTCCAAAGGATATATCGTGACACTCATTAATAATATTGCATAACATTTAATTTTACAAGGTTTGAGTCCTAGGATAGTGACCTAGGACCCATTTTCCCCCTTGGGTGAATGGGTCATCCTTACCTAGCACACCCCTTTTTAAACATATTTGTGGTGGGATTTTAGTAATTTGTCACCTTCTCGAAACCTAGTCCTAGAAAACTATGCTAGGACCCATTCGCCCCAGGTGGCGAATGGGTCCCCCTTACCTAGGACACCCCTTTTTGGGCTTATTTGAGGTGGGATTTTAATGATTTTGAATCCTAGATCTGATGTTGGCTTGGATTATTTGAATTTTGAGATTAAATCTTAAGTTCAGTATAAATGAAAGGTTAATTCACATAGTTTCATCCTAGATCTTAATAAGCAATCAAGAGTGCATTCACAAGAGAATTATAGAGCACCTCAAGAGAATTTCAAAGGCGTTCAAGGGTAGATTATCAAATTTTTATTGCAGCAATTGAAGATCATATCATCATATCAAAGGCATAGTGCATCGAGCATGTTGTTGAGCTAATGTATTGAGGTAGCATTCAAGATCCAAGTTAAGCATTGTTTCATATCCAATTCAAGATCAAGATCTACATTCTACATGGTCACTTCATGTTAGATTGTTGATTTACATTCCAAGACATCATCCAAGGTATCATTTTTTCATGTTCATGTTTCATTGTTTCATCATAAGGTTTAATCACCTAAATGGGGTTTGACCAAGGCAAACCCCTATTACCTAACAATAAACAATTTTTTCTCCTCTTTGATGTGTGATTTTAGATTTTAGGTTGAAGATCAAGTGGAGAACAAGATTGGAACAAAAAGTTGTCAAAGTTGAAAAGTTGCCAAAGTTGTCATCTATATTACAAGATCATGGAAACGAAGTTACATAATTGATTTTGGACTTTTGGGAGATGGTCACTTAGGTGTTGAGAGTGCAGACATTGAAGAACATAAACCAAAAGTTAGTTTTCAAAAACCTTAACAGGGACCCATTTGCCACTTTAGGCAAATGAGTCCTTAGTGAGCCATGAAAAAAGCACTTTTTGTGAGAGGTATGTAACATTTATCCCTTCAAAACCCTCCCTAAATGATATAGGTTCCATTAGTTTTATGTTCAAGCTTCCAAATGCACTTTATAGATCACAATTGGAGTTTATTTGCTATGTTTAATCTTTCTCCCAAAGTCCATGTTCAGTCATTTTTGTCAAGACACTTTGTGCCAGAACATGACACTTTGCGATTATTTTTTAGATAAGTTTTAAGTGTCCTCCACTCATTCGGTTTGCAGAAAATAAGTTATGTTTGATAGATCTATGTTCAACCCACTCAAATCTAGTCTCACATTTTAGTTTTGATTTGGTTTGCTATTTTATTTCCATCTCCCAAAAGTGCATTTCAGTCATATTTAGCCATTTTATACACAAGGGAAATTGCAAGATTCCTTAAAGAATTCACTCACCCAATGGTTGAAATTGGATTTTAACTTGAGGGATCTCATTTATTAAATGAAATAGAAGAATAGTTAGGTTCATTACACTCATTTTTCCCTTTCTATTTATAGTAAGTTTGGTGAAATAGCCCAAATTTGGTATAAAACCCTATGTGTAGTGACACCCTAACCTATTTTTCTATGTTTCAGGGAGAAAAAGGCAAGCCATTAATTAAATAAAATTTAATTTATTTATGGTAGAAAAGATAAAATGAATAACTAAATAATTGACATAATTATTTAATTATAGTAAAAAATGGTAAATAATTAAATAGATATAAATTTATTTAATTATAGAAGACAATAACATTAGAGATGTAATTAAATAAATATCAATTTATTTAATTAATCAAAAGAGGAAATAGAACGATAGAAATAAATTAACTAAATAATTAAAATTATTTAATTAATAGAAGACTTTATGACATTAGACAATAATTAAATAACTAAGATTATATAATTATCAAGGATGAAAAGGGGATTTAATAGTCGTAGGCCTAGAATATTTTTTAATATCAACATTTTTCCCCTCTTTGATACAATATCATTTATTGTGTTGTGCCAAAGAAAATCAGCAAAACATGCCCCAGTGTAAACAGGGTGGACCTACAACCCCTCAAAAAATTTTGCAAATTTTCAAAAAAATTCAAAAAAATTGGAAATTGTTTCGATAAGTCAATTTAATAGCCAGGAATGCGCTAGTGACGAAAGATATGATTTTCAAGACATTCGGGGTGATGGTATTAGGCTTCTAGACCATTCAGCAAGTGCAACTAGTGCAAACCCTAGGGAAAATTGGATGGCTAAAAATAGAAATTAGAGGGTAAAACTCCTCATTTGTGCATTTTGACTTTGGAAATTGAGGAGCTCTAAGAGAACCTAGCTACCGAGATGTCACCTGTTTTGTACGCTGATCATTGTGGATACTGCATTCACACCTTCTGAAGGTCAGAGGGCGCAAGGGACCTAGTAAGTACATCTTGCTTGCTTTGTCAATTTTTGAATTACACGCATTTCTAGGGCCTAGAAAATTTAGCAAGCAGTTGCAATGAACACGGTTCGTCACAACTACTATCGTAAGTGACGCAATTTCTCATGATTCATCGCAAGTGCAAAGGTCACACCTAGGATAGGGTTTAGGTCAGTTGTGATGCATCACAAGTGTTTCAACACCGCATATGCCATCAAAAATGATGTAATTGTTAATATGTGACACAAATGATTAGGGAACGATGCTAGTGGAATTATGAACTGCAACTATTTAGGGAAATGACACAATTGACCACTGCAACGTATTTGATGAGGCATGCATGACGCAAGTGATTTTTGGCAACGTAGATGTATAAAATGAGATGCAACTAAAATTGTGTGACACAATTATTTGGCAATGCGATGCAATTGACTGGTTTGAAAATTTGTCCTAGTTAGGATGAAATTTCTTGTGCAATTCGACTTTGATATGTTTGACTAGTGTTTTGACCTGACGCAATGCTTTGGATTTGTGACCACAAGTTGTACTTCAATTTATTTACACCAAGTAGCTTCGACCTTCCACATTTCATCTCCAGGATCAGTTGACTAGCACTGAGAAGCGCCAGCCATGGTGCCTAGGATTGTATCATGTGACATACATGCCCATTATTAGGGAAAATAGAGGGTTGTTGACTATAATTACAAAGAGGTGGCACTCAGAGACATCCTCATTCCACCTCCTGATAAGAGAGGCTACAGTGACACTAGAGGATGTGTACCATATTTTGAAGCTATCGATCTGAGGAGAGTGAGTGAGGTACGACCTCAGGTGAGGAGATCATGCCATCCCAGATTATTATGTGTACAAGGACATCATAGATCTTGGTGTGGAGAGATAGGAGATTAGGTGGGAGTGTCTGACAAAGAGGTATGAGTAATGGGACTGCATTCTATGTACAGTTATCATCGGGATAGTCATTCCAAACCATAAAGGACATGGTTTTCCATTCAGATGGAGCAAGATGTTGGTTGGTATGCTATAGAGGGGGATAGTGTATGCATGGGGCCCCTATCTAATAGCCATGTTATATTTCTAGTTACATGAAATTGCTTATTAGAATGGTCAGTTTATGAGTTGTGGAGTGACCTTACTGATGTTGTGGGCCTGGGAGCACATTGTTGTGTTATGTCCTCCAATTAGCAGGCAGTTAGGAGCCAGTATGTCGTATTTATACTTATATGGCAGAATCATGACCCAAACTCATGTTGGAGACATAGGTTATTGGAGGCATGTGATAGATGTACTAGTCATCTTTATATGGAGGCCATATAGGGACTGCGCACAGTGGCCAGATGAGGACCAAAATTTGTTGTGGTGCAAGCAAGCTAGATATTTGATTGGATAGACAATCCAGTCTCAACACATTATTGAGTGGTATCTACTAGAGCGGGTCAGGAGATAGTTTGGAGAGGCGCACAATGTGCCTTAGGGTACAAAAAATTATGCACGCTCCTCGCGTGACGTACAAACAGGGGTCCAATGATTCTAATAGCAATAGTAGAGCATGACATAGATGCACTACAACCAATGCAATGGGTGTGAAGGGGAGGTCCAGAAAATCCAAGAACCATAGTTGAGTACGATACCTGGTGGGCCAGTCATAGGCTAGAGCCTTACATAGATCCAAATCATTTGGCTAGTAGAGTGTCGAGGCAAGGGCCCACGAGGCCAGAGGGCGGATTGAGGATGGAGAAGCAATCAAGTAGATGGAGGGAGGGGTGATGATGGTGGAGAAAAATGTGGGGGGAGAGGAGGAGACAAAAGGAGGGTAGGGAGATAGCAGGTGGTGAGGCCATTATCACCGATCCACAAGGAGGGTGAGGAGGAGAAGTTAGTAGAGGAGGAGGTAGTCGGGGAGGAGCGACATGAGGAGATGCTAGCTCTTGAGGTGGTTCATTAGGATGTAGAGATGGAGGAGGTTGAGGTGGAGGAGGAGCACTAGGAGGAGAGATGGGAGGAGGAGGATATGAGAGAGGCAACGCAAGTCCTCTAAGAGAGGATAGTTATGGGTGAGGATGTGGAGGTTGGGCTAGAGGAGGTGCCTATTAGAGGTAGGGACAAAGAGGGACATACACAGTTACAATAGGCTACATCCAGGATCCAGGCACTAGATGCCGAGGTGGGGGCTTTGAGGACCGAACGGGATGTGACAGCTATTGGGAGATAGGAGGTAGATCAACATGTTATTCATTTTATTCCCACCCTTAGTGGGTCGAGTGTAGATATGGTCAATGCACTTCTAAGAGTAGGGAGACGAGAGTAGTATTATAGAGATTTATATGAGGTTGAGGTTCCACTAGAGTGGAGAGCACCAAGTGCATCGGTGGCTTTGAGCAATGGTAGGTTGCATAGCAGACGATCTCATAGCAAGTCACAGAGTAGTGGTAAGGTTTCAGGGCTGACACGGACAAGGCCATATGACAGGCAACCCTCAAAGGATAGGTCTTCAGGGTCACCACAACAGTCACCACGGCGATCACCAAGATGGGATGAGGGTAGCTTTGGCTAGAGAATATTTTGACATTGTATCATGACAATTGTTATTTTTTACCATCGATCCTACGAGCTCTATTTTTGGGACACATCTTGACATTATATTGTGACACATTTTGAGCAATATATATGATATATGATTTTTGCAACGATTTATATGATATGCTTTTCTATGTTGTACATTTATAATGTTATGTGATGGATGATTATGCTTTTATGATGTTTATGCATTTTTATATGATTATGCACTGATGCTATATGTTAATGCGTTATGGATGACTTAATGTATGTTTATGGTATGATGTGTAGATGATAGATGGATGCATTCGATATTATGATTATGGATGTTATGTGAACATATCATTATGTATGTTGAAATGATATGATTATGCAATGTAATTTTTATCGAATGCAATGTTTTAGTATGTATGTCATGTATGTAAAATGAATATGCAATATAATAAACAGATTATGCTTATGACATGATGTGGATGTAATACATGCTTAATATGATGTGGATTATGTTTAATGGATGCAATCTATGTTTTTGTAATTTCTCATGCAATATAAATTAACTAATATGATGATGTATATTATGATAATGATATCTATAATGCTTCCTAACATGATCATGCATGCAAGATATTTTTGTGTGTCACAGGATGTTGTCAAGATGCAGATAGAAGAAATGTTAGTGCGGAAGATATGGATGCTAGCATGGTGTTAATGGAGACAACTTAAAGATGTATATTTTGCTATGCAAGGCTTTGCATTTAATCATCATTGGGTGATAAAATGTGACAAAGGACAAAAATCACCATGGTATGACATAGAACAAGGTGTGCAAGGTCATCCTTTACGAAATAGACAGTCCCAGACAAGGAATGTCCAGCTCATACTAAGGGAAAAGTTGCCCCAATCTTTTTTTTGAGACAAACCGTAGGAAATAATCAAAGAAAAGACAGGTCATGAGACATCATCACTCCTCTAAATCCTTTGTGGGACATCTTTGAGGTAGCTAGTAACATGATCCAAAAGACAAGTCGAAAAGATAAGACAAAATAGTCCAAAAAAGTCAACAACCATTCAAAGTGTTTGCCAAGAATTGTTTGTTGATGTTTGATTGGGTGAGTGATGGGTTGATTGTTTGGCAGTGCCTGGTTTCAGGAGTAGAAACATGTCGTATAAGACGTCAAGTCTGGTTTCGATCATGTGACTACCTGTATAAGGAGAATGAAATTTTTTGATGAATTACTATGTCTAGTTTCAAGAAGGACACATCCCGCATAAGACATAGTTTTGATTGTCTTAATATTGGTTTTATGGTTGACTGAGGTTTGACTGATTTGACTCAAAGACTAGTTGGCTTGCTTGTCTCTTTGATTCATGACTTTTGTTTGAAGCTTTGATGACCATTTGTGTCTTAATTGACTATGTCTAATTTATTATGATTGACTCGATAAACCCTAAAGGATTGACCTAAATGGCCTTGGGGACTCATCGATTGATTTTTGTCATTTATTTAGATGTTATTTTTGTTTTGACATGTTTTGATTTTTTTTGGTTTTTTTGGAAATATTTGAATTTTTTTGTCTTTTTGTCGTTTTATGTTTTTTTTCTTTTTGTCATTTTATGATTTTTTGTCTTTTTTGATATAGTGATCTCTAATAGCAAGTGTAGGATCTAGTAAAGATGTAGGTCAAGTATTTTCCCCCAGTCAGGTATAAGACCAATTTATTAGGGGTGAGATGGATGAATGCCAATGTATGAAGGTTGGGTATGAAAGATGCATAATGTCAATCATTCCAGGTTATGGAAAGGACAACCAAGCATTATTATGGATGACGAGGAAAAGGTGAAGTATGAATGTATTATGGGTGAAGTAGAAAGCCAAATGGAATGACGATAGATGAGGGAGCGAAGATTGACTACACATGGCACCTATTTGCTAGGTTTTCACCATGGTACTTATCCAAAGCACAACCGAAGTGGTTTTCACTATTGGGCGAATTATTTTCTCTTTACTATTTTCATGATTTTTAAAAAAAAATTGGTGTCACCAAGACACCTGTTTGCTAGGTTTTCATCAAGGTAATGATTTTTTATTTTTATTTTTTGTATTTTTCTAGGATTTTTGATAAAAGCTCTCTGAACCTAGGTATAGAATTTGCGCAAGTGAAAATTGTTAATAGGTTCTGAAAAGGGTTCCCCTTCAGGAGTTGAAAGCTAATATGCTCCTAATCCAAAGGTTGTCATGACAATATAGGGACCCAACCAATTAGGCTCAAATTTTCTTGGCTTTTCTCACTCTGTCTGATTCTTTGAATTCTCCATTAACACCAATTCACTAATGTTAAAGTGTCGATTCAATACTTTCTTATTATAGTTGCGAGGAAGATGATTCTAATAAGCCTATAGATGGACCAATGTATTTTTTCTCTACTCATCTAGAAGTTCCAACTCATGCACCTTGATACACGGTATTCTTCATCATTGATTTTCCCTTGCATGGAGACTCTCCAAGAAGGAAATTCAACCTCAATAGGTAAGATGGCCTTAGAACCAAAGAGAAGTGAGTATGGAGTGGTGCCTGTAGGGGTGTGGATACTGGTGTGGTATGCCCATAAGGTGATGTTAAGTTGAAGATGCTAGTCACAACCAACATCATTGACAGTCTTATAAGGATTTTGATAATAGTTTTGTTGCATGCCTAGGATTGGTTGTTACCTTGTGGATAATATGGAGTGGAGAAATGGTGGTGGAGATGGAACTTTTCATAGAGTTGGTAGACATCTTGGTTCTTGAATGGGCAACTATAATCAATAATGATTAATTGAGGGACACCATACCAACAAATGATGTAATTGAGAATGAATGTTGAGATTTATTTGTCAGTGATATATGTCATGGGAATTGCTTCAATCCACTTGGTGAAGTAATTGATCATGGTGATGAAAAATTTGTGGCCATTAGTAGAAGTGGGATGGATTTTACCTATTAGGTCAAGTCCCCATTGGGCGAAGGGCCATGGTGATGTTATTGGATGTAACTCTTGTGCTAGCGCATGTATCAAGTCCCCATGAATCTGGCATTGCCAACATTTCTTGACAAAGAAGTATGAATCTCATTCCATTATTGCCCAATAGTATCCTGCTCTCATGATTTTCTTAGCTATGGTTGGACCACTAGAATGGGCTCCACATATACCTTCATGCACTTCATGCTTGAGGTTGTTTGTACTTCATTGGTATTGAGACATTGCAAGAGAGTATTATCAAGGGATCATCTATAAAGGGTATCGTTGGTGATGGCATATTTAGAGGCCTTGTGGATGAAGGTCTTGTGTTGGTTTCCAAATAGGTCGGGGGAAATGATGTGGTAATGGAGGCAGTCATAAATTTCCTAGTACCATGGTGAGTTAGAACCAACAAGTTCGTAGACCATCTCAGACTCAGGGATGTAAAAGGTAGGGATCAACAATTGCTCTACCAGAAACTCAAATTGAGAAACATTGTTTGGAATATCCAAGAGAGACCCAATGGTTTCCATGGCATCTGCTACTTTGTTCTAGATGCGAGGAACCTAATAAAAAGTGATGTTGTCAAAGTATAATCTAAAACTATCCACTATGTGTTTCTATGGAGTAAGATTTTTACCCTTAGTGTCATAATCATCATTGACTTGACAAATTACTAGTTGAGAATCACCATACACTTGAAGGCTCTTGATTTTCCATTTGATTACCATGAGAAGTCCTATGAGAAGAGCCTCATATTTTTCTATGTTGTTGGTACATGAGAAGGAAATTCTAAATGATTTGGGTATGGTATCACCTTGAGGGGTGATAAATAATATTCCTACTCTTGAGCCATGATTTGTGTGAGGCCCATCAAAATATAATTTTCATATTGATGGGGTGTCTAAAGTAAATATAGACTCATCTGGAAAATGAAAGAATAATGGATCATATTTGGTTGGTGCATATGCAAGTTGATCAACAATGACTTGTCCCTTTATGGATTTCCTCTCAACATACTGAATATCTTACTCAGTAAGTATCATGACCCATTTAGCTAGTCACCCTATCAAGGCTGCTTTGCTGAGAAGGTATTTAAGTGGATCTATCTTGGTGACAAGCTTTGTTTGGTGATTCAATATGTAGTGCCTAAGTCATTGAGTAGTAAAGACTACCGCAAGATAAGCACATTCTATAAGACTGTAATTTAGTTCATAATCGAGCAAGGTATGACTGATATAATATATTACTCTTTCACGACCTTCATCATCATTTTGAGCAAGTAATGCCCCTAGTGTTGATGTTGTTGATATGTATAAGATGAGAGATATCACATAGATAGGTGGTATTAGAACTAGTGGTGCTGGTAAATAATCTTTAATCTATTGGAAGGCCTCTTGACACTTATTTGTCCATACAAATGGTACACCTTTTCTAAGCAAGTGTTGGAATGGATGTATTTTGTTGTCCAATTGTGCTATAAATATTCTAATAGACTAGAGTCTTCCTTGCAATGTGTGTAGTTGAATTATGTTTGTAGGCAGAGGCATGTCTATTATATCTTTGATTTTGGTCAGGCGACTTCAATGCCTCGTCTAGAAATAATATAGCCTAGGAGCTTTCTTGACATCACTCCAAATACACACTTCTTGGGATTCAATCTCACTTTGTACTCTTCCAACCTTCTAAATTTTTTTTCTAGGACTCGCAAATGGTATGCATGAGGTCATGAAAATTTATTGTCATATCATGTTGGTACGTGGCCCCAACATTTTTCAACCCAAATGGCATGGCATTCCAACAATACGTTCCCCATGGAGACATAAAGGTCATTTTATGTTGATCTTTGGGTGCTATTCTGATTTGGTTATACCCTGAGAAGCCATCCATGAGGGACAACATCTCATAGCCAATTTTTTAGGTCCACAATTATGCCAATGTTTGAAAAAGGAAAGTCATCCTTCAGACAACCTTTATTCAAATCTCAAAAGTTGGTACAAATACGGATCCCACCTATTGGTTTTGTCACTAGCACAAGGTTAGAGATCCACTTTGCATAATCAATTGACCTGATAAAAACAACCTCTAATAACTTTTTCAACTCAGCCTTAACTACTAAAGCAATTTGCGGGTGCATCTTTTAGAGATTTTGTTTTATAGGTTTTACATCAACAAATAGTGGCAAATGGTGCAATACCAACTTAGGATCAAGCCCAAGCATGTCAGAATAAGACCAAGCAAAGTTAATCTATTGTTCACATCAAAAAATAGTGGTAAATGGTGCAATTCCAAATCAGGATCAAGCCCAAGCATGTTGGAATTATACCAGGTGAAGTTAATATGTTGTTTTGTAAAGAAAGCACAGAACTCAAGTTGCTTAGATTATGTCAATGACATTGCAAAGTGGTTAACCTTGGTATTTTCATCTATACCAATGTTGACTTCTATAGATTGTTCGATAAGTATTCTAGAGACTTCTCTTGGTTAAGGGGAAGAATGCCCAACCCTCCATCCTTGAGTGCCTCAGAGAGGTTTTCACCCTCAGATACATCCTTTCTTTATAATTTTTCTTGGTCTAAAGGTGCCTTGTGGTTTTCACCTAGAGACCCATCATTTTTTGTTTTATCATTTTTATTTTTGTGACTAGAGGGGTGGACAAACTCCCCAAAGTAGGTTGTGTGATCCAAGTCAGTGGTAAATCCAACTTTTTTATCTCCACTGGGAATTCCTTCTCACAATCCCATGAACTCAGTGATGGCTTCATCGTTCTCAAATATGTCTACAATGGGTGGTCCTTGTCAATCCCAAACGATCAATTGGGGGTAGACTAAGGGCATGCCATCATTAGAAGTGTCAAGGTTTAAATCAGAAAAGGTAAAGACAAAGGTATCGTTAGGATCTTTAGTCATAGTGTCTGATAGGTCAATTTCGACAAGCATCTTGGCTATATCATATTCACTAGAGACAAGGGAGTCACATTCATATTCATTAGAGTTGGTTTCAATATAATCATTGTCACATATTTCAGATGGTTCGGGGGTTTCAGGTGTTGCAAATGTCTCAATATTCTTAGAAGCACTTGCTTCCTCAGTCAAAAGTACCTTGGTACTAGGAGCGCCAATATTAATGGGTTTAAACAATATCCCCAAGCCTTTTGGTCACTTAGACACTAACAAAGGTTCAGTCATCCCACTTTTGTTCAATTCAAGCCCACTATGTCCATCATAGCCTTTGTCATGTATAATTTTGAAACCTTTTCCATATTGTTCAATAGGTATTTGTTTGGGTGCAATGACTTCTTCTTATCTATATAGCCATGAGGTCACATCTTCTTCATTGATAGCTTCTTTGATTAGCTCCCCCATTTTGTAAAAGTGGTCAGATGAGGGATATGAATAGTGACCTTACATTATCTATTTTCGGTTAATGGTTTGCCATATATCTTAGGAAATGTGCATTTTATGACACAATAAGATGTCTTCAAGTGATATTGACCACACCCCTTATCTTGGACCTCAATTTTGGGATTGGAAAGTAGATCCTTGGAGGTGGATGCTTTGGATAGGGTGGAAGGGTCAATGTAGTGAGATGACAAAGATGAAGAGGCCTCTTGGTTGATGGGCACTTGTTGTTTTATGATCCCTCTTAGGTTATTGCAATATTGAAATGGGTCAAGGTCACCAGCTATTGTAATTTTAGTGTCATTGTATGGGAATTTGAGGCACTGGTGGCAGGTAGAAGATATGGCCTTCATGGTGTGGATCCATGGTAGGCCAAGGAGGAGGTTATATGGAAGATCCAAGTCCAAGACTTGGAATGTGGTGTCCATCGTTGTAGATCCAACTTTTATTGGCATAGTTATAACACCCTTGGAAGAGAATTCTTCACCATCATAGGCTTTGATAACAATTCTACTGGTCATGTCTACACATGCTTTAGAGAAGCCCAATGCCTTAACCAATTTTAGGGTGCAAATATTCAATCCTGCTTCACCGTCTATTAAGACTTGTCTTACTTTGTGTTTATGGACGAAGACTTCAAGGTGTAAGGGGTCATTTTGGTTGGACTTCTGGGTTGAATAATAGGAATCAAGCAATACCAGCTAGATAAGATAAGTTCTACAAAATCCAATTGTGACTTCTAGAAAGAATCTTATATCCTAAGTAAACTTAACATGTGAATATGTCCCCTAATTACCTAGTGAGTGAATTAGCTAGGTACAAGACATTTATTCACACCAACACCCCCCCTTAAGTGCAAATTAGGGAGAATATTATTATGCAAAATATGCAAGGATGAGTCCCGACTACAAGGCCATGTTAGGTACCCATTTACAATGCAAATGGAAATGATGCAATCAATCTCTCACAAGCAGAGAAAAGGAGAAAATCCTATGGGAAAAAACTCCTCTCCAAAAGAGAGAAAACTAAAGAAAACCAAAAAAACATGATGTATGGAGGACTTAATGATACCCCCCAAGGAATACATCCATCATGTATATACAATCAATTACCCCCCCATAAGAGGGTAATAGAGAGATAAGATATCCCCCTTCATGAAGAAGCTCCAATTCTGATGAAGAATGCTTGAAAACAAAAGATGATCCAATATCTGCAAGCAACACATCTCCCCTTAGGAAGAAACAAGTTCATAAGCTGATGAAGAAGCCACTCCATTTCCAACTGAAAGGAGGAGGAATGAATGCTCATGTATGCCTCTAAAAATTGATGAGGAGCCTCCAAGTTTGAATAAGTCACAACATAAGCACGGTCAAACTCAACCAAGACACATGGGAAATCAAGTGAAGGAGGAGACTCATGAATGTCAATATCCAAAGACAAAGTAGATAGTGGAACGGTTGTGTTGAAACTATCATCAAATAGGAGAGAAACTCCCCCAAATCTGTAGTATGAGACTCCATGAACAAGCTATAGAAACCTATCAAATACGCATCCCACATACCAAGATCTGAAAAACTTTGATCATCCTACTGAATAGAAGCATTGATTGCTAAAGAAGCAGGAGGTGGAGGAGTAGGAAGCTCAACACTGGTCTCTAGAATACCAAGGTGTAGATGACCAAACTTCTCCTCACTATCATGGTTCACACTCAATGGAGTGTGTGATGCAGTCAAAGAAACCTTATATAATTTTGAAGCAAACTGTGAAAAGGAATACACACGAGATGAATGATCAACCATCCTAATAGTAACAATATCCCTAGTCTCCAAATCCCTTATGTACACCCTATCAGGAGTGAACTCAACTATTTTACCTTGACCCCCATGAGTAATTTGATAAATGGAAAGGAGATTAGTGGACAAAGATGGAACACAAAGCACATCATTGAAGGTCCCTTCCCCTATGCCAATAAAACCCTTCCCACTTACCCTCATATATATATTGTTACCCATCAATATATGAGGTGAATTACAAGGCTCAAAAGAAGAGAACATATCCATAGAAGATGTCATATGATGATATGCCCCTAAATCAAGAAGCCATCTATGTGATTCAGGACTTGTAGAGGCCAAGAGTTCTTTTCCTTTCATCTTATGTAGCCCAAATGTAGATGTTGTATTCTCTGACTATGATGATGATGATGGTGTTGCCGATTGAGATGTTGAAGAAGAAGTAGAAGACACTGATGAGGGAAGCTGAATGTTATTCTTTTGAAGAAGGTGTGTGAGTTCATCAATCTTCTTATCATAGCATCTATGCTCATCATGTCCTATCCTTTTACAATATTCACATTTAAACAAGTTTCTTCTTTTTAAATGATTCCTCTTTGGAAGAGGGTGTGGACTCAAGAGTACTATGTGAAGGAGAATCTCTACGTTGCTCATTAGACTTGGGAGCCTTATTTTGCTTATTACCTTTGCCACTTGAAGCCTTTGTATCCTTTGCAAGAAGAGCATGAGATGTAGAAGACTTCAATGTTCCCATGTGAACCAAATTTGCTTGTTCCCTTGTGATCTGAGCTACAAATTCATCAAGAGAAGGCATTTTGTATGCATTTCCAAGGGCATCCATTGTAGCATAGAATGTAGAAACAAACACTGAATAATCAGGACCAAGCTTAGGAAGAATAGAAAGAATCAGTTGTTCATCCTCTTTAGCGACCCCACAACTAGATAATTGTAATCTAAGAGAATTGAGCTTAGAGAAGAAGTCTTGGATATTGTCAAAATCTGATGGATTAAGACTCATTAGTTCATTCTCCAACTTAAATTTCCTCATCTTATATGGCTTACCAAAGAGACTCTCTAAAGTAGTCCAAACTTGATTAGGATGTGTGCAAGATGCAACATGATATATAAGATCTGAAGAAATGGACAAAAGAATGTACCAAGAGCTCCATCCCTTCTATCAAGCCATTTTCTTCTCTCTTTAGCTCCTGCAGGTTCTGGATCTTGACCAAATGTGATCCTTTGCAATGTCAATTTTAACAATAATAACTCCATTTGTGATCTCCACTCATGATAGTTATATGGAGTTAGAGACACCACTTTTGGAAAATCCAAGATACAATTAGATATTACAATAGAGGAATAGAAAATTCCCTTCACAATACAAGAAATCAACACCTTTGTCCCAAAAAAAATTATACTATTTTTACAAATTTAAAACAATGTATCCCAAACTATCAAATCAGCAAAAAATTGAAAATATGAAAATCTAGAAACAAATCTACAAAAAGCGCATGAGTAGATATGAAGTGCTCATGAATACCTTCCTGATGCCACAAATTTGGGGAAAATCGGAGTCCAGAGCAAAAAGATGAGCTCGAAGGCAAAATATGATGATTCGGCTTTAACTTGGAAAAAATGGCACAAAACAACAAAATTTCTACAAAATACTTACACCACTAAAAAATTCAAACTTCCAGCTTTCTAATGATTTTTTTTTGAAATTTTTTTCCTCTGTTTGCAAAAGTTATGAAAAAATGAAAAAAAAAGGCTCATAAAAAGGCACTCAAGGGGAAAATACAGAATTCAAAAGGCTAATCTGGCACAAAATTTGCACACTTGGGGGCTACAATTTGGTCGGTCATATGACCTTTCCCACATCACATGGAAAAAAAAAAAAAAAACCGTCTGCTATGCATAGAGCCCGTCGGATTTTCAACAATATAAGGTCGACATTTTTAATAATGTTTAAAGCAAACATAATATATATATATATAAACTAAAAATAATAAACTGCAAATTATACCCCCGATTAACCTTTGACTAGCGAACCATGCTAAATGCACCATACGATCTGACAAACCCAGCCTGGAAGATGTGCGGACTGTGCAGGATTAAATGCTTTGACCGCTGACAAAATCTTCGATGAATGTGAAGGACGTTGAGAGATCCCTCAAACCTCTGATTGGATTTGGCCGGCACAGGTAAATAAGGGTTTCTTGGTGCAAATGTGATGCCAATTTAGATTGGAGTATCAGAGGGAGTGGATGGGGGCCAGAGAATGGTGAGATGACATTGGTTGTACGTCTACAACAGTGATGGGTGTAAGGAAAGCTAAGGTGCGGAAGCAACTTTCCTAACGTCAAAACCTCAGGGAAGAATGCAGAGGTGCTTTTAAATTTTCAATTACAGTCCATTTAAGATACACTTGAAAGCAATAACAGAAACAGAAGAATATAACATACACAAATGAACACCATATTTACGTGGGAAAACCCTTATGGGAGAAAAACCCACCACACCAAGAAAAACCCCTTTGTATTACAGTAATGAAATTACATATAGAGTACGGGCTTCACTCTCTCTGATGTCAATTTACAACAACATAATCATAGACCAACCTTGTACAGAACATTCAAGTTACAATACACTCATAATTGAATTCACACTGATCATACATTGAACTATTCATCCAACTGTTCATACAACCATCGAACCAAACAACATCTGCAATTCCTGAGTATATCCATGATGCCTATGGTCTGTCAATCTTCCTCTTAGTAATGACCACAACAATCTAACTCCCAACAGTTCCCATTCAGCTTCTCTGATTGGTTGTAGACTCACCACGTAGGATAGTCATCACTCAATCAAAGGCATTCAACCTGTGTTTCATGTCGGTGAGACACTAACCGTGTCTCCCTGATGCCACAAGAACGATTGTAGTTATCACCAAGAGTCCTGACCATCGGCAAGACGTTACACCGAGTTCACAAGTCGCATCGACCTCAACATTCTCATTGGCAAGATAATCGCTATTCGATGAGACATCATACCAATGTTCAAAGGTCACATAGATATCAGCTTTCCCTTCAGTGAGACTATCGCTCTTCGCCAAGAGATCATACCGATCCTTCCAGTCATACTGAAACAAACAACCGTCAGCAAGACTTACCGCTATCGCTGAGAGGTAAAACCGAACCCTCAAGTCATACCGAGCAACAAACAATCACCAGGAGTCATACCGACAACAGACTACCCCATCACTGAGACAAACATCCATTGCTAAGACTTCATACCGAAGCCTTCAAGTTATCCCGATGACTCCGAGTGAAGCTGTTCAGCGAGACATACCATCTATCGGCAAGAGATCTTACCAAGTCACCATGTCACCCTAATGTATTCTAGTGAATAATTGTCGGTGAGAGAACCAATAGTCGACAAGAGTTCTTGTTGAGGCTTTCACATCACCTCGATAGCTCTGAGTGTATGCTTATTGGTGAGACATACCACCTATCGCCAAGACTTCATACCGAAGCCTTTGTGTTACTCTGATGACTCTAGTCACCATGAGTCTCCTTGATAACCTTTAGGCATCAACCCATCGGAAAGACCAATCCACTCGGCAGAGGGTTACAACGATCATCTTGTCATAGCGATAGGTCCATTCGGCAAGACTGAAACAAGGTCTCAACGACCAGAACTTTTCACAAGGTTCCAAAGCTGCTAGTCGACCAGACAATATGGATGTCACATTGACTTGGCTCTTTCAGAGGTTTCAGCCTGTTAGATTGAGACACATATTTCCAACAATCTCCCACTTGACGAAGATCACACAGGCACCTCCAGAGCACAACAAAACTACTGACATTCATGGGCACTAAGGCCCATCGAACTGGTACACCACCTGAACTTGTTTGTGCTCATTGGCTTCATCAATGCATCTGCAACATTCTCTAGAGTATCCACTTTTTCTAAAGAGACCTTTCCATCCTCCACCATATCTCATACAAAATGATACTGTACATCTATATGTTTCATCTTGGCATGGAAAGTAGGATTCTTTGCCAAACAAATAGCACTCTGACTGTCATAGTAAATAGTTATTTTCCCTGCATCAAAACCAATGTTAGAACACAAACGTCTTAACCAGATTGCTTCTTTATAGGCGTGTGTTGCTGCTATGTATTTACCTCTGTAGTGGACAAAGTGACTACAACCGACCACTTACTCATCCAACTCATTGCACCACCATTCAACATGAAAATATACTCATTGGTGGATCTTTGTTGTCTATGTCCCCTACCCAATTAGAATCCACATAGCCTCGAATATTGAGAGTCCTCTGTGATTCAACCAAGTTCCCATGGTAACACAAAGCATATTCTAAAGTGCCTTTCAAATATTTGAATACTCTTTTCACAGCATCCCAATGTGTCCTTCCAGGATTATCCATAAACCGACTAAGTACTCCCACTGCTTGGGAAATGTCTGGCCTTGTACAGACCATTGCATACATAAGACTGCCAACCGCACTAGCATAAGGTACACTAGTCATGTCCTCCATCTTAGTAGGAGATTTTGGATAGTCTTCAATAGATAGCTTCGTTCCCTGCAAAATTGGAACAACTAGCTGCTTGCAGTCATTCATACAAAATCTATCTAGAACAGTCTTAACATACTTGCTCTGACTGAGCCAAAGTTTTCTACTCTTCCTGTCCCTAGTTATTTCCATTCCCAGAATATACCTCGCTGCACCAAGATCTTTCATTTCAAACTTTGCAGACAACTGAGACTTAAGATCAGAAATCATTAACTTACTATTGCCTATGAACAACATATCATCAACATAGAGAGCAATAATAAGAACTTGATCACTTTCAACTTTGTAATACAAACAATGATTAGATTTTGATCTTACAAATCCCAATGACAAAACAAAAGTGTCAAACTTCCGGTACCACATTCTAGGAGATTGCTTTAATCCATACAGAGATTTATTCAACTTGCAAACCAGTTTTTCTTTACCTTTTTCCACAAAGTGCTCAGGCTGGGACATATAAATCTCTTCTTCAAGATCACCATAAAGAAATGGTGTCTTCACATCCATCTGTTCAATCTCTAAGTCATACACTACTGCAAGTGACAAAAGAAATCTGATAGATGTCAGCTTAGCTACAAGAGAAAAAATTTCTCCATAATCAATTCCCTCTACCTGGGAATAACCCTTTGCAACCAACCTTGCCTTGTATTTTTCCACACTACCATCCAAACCTATTTTCTTTTTAAATACCCATGTGCAGCCAACAACTTTTCTGCCTTTAAGCAAGGGCACCAAAATCCAAGTATCATTATTTTCTAATGATGTCATTTCTCATTCATGGCTTCCAACCAAGAGTTTGAATCAGACATTCTAAATGCCTCTTTCACAGTCCTAGGCTCATCAGTGCTAGAAATTAAAGCATAGGCACAAGTATAATCTATCAAAGAGAACCCATACCTATCAGGTTGCTTTATTTCATGAGTTGACCTCCTCACTTGCTGAGGCTGAGGTTGTTCTTCTTCATCAGAACTCTCAGCACTACTTGAGCTCTCCTTAGTTTCAGGTACATTTTGAATTTTCAATTCCTCTTTATCTGGTGTTGGAGGAATTTCAACTACATCCTTTTTGTTTTTTGATTTTGTCTCTTACTGTAGATCCAAGGTAGAAGGCTTCAACTCACGAAAGATAACACTTCTTCTGTACATAACCTTCTCCGTATTAGGATTCCAAAGCTTGTATCCTTTTATGCCAACACTATAACCAATAAAAATACATTTGATAGCCTTGTTCTCCAATTTAAATCTTTTCTCATATGACACATGTGCATATGCCTCACAGCCAAAAACTCAAATGTGTCTTAAAGAGGGCTTCTTACCAGACCATGCTTCCAAAGGTGTTTTCTCAACAAGAGCAGAATTCAGAGAATGGTTTATCAAGTAACATGTTGTAGCAACTGCCTCAGCCCAAAACTTCTCCTCCAAGCTAGCACTACTCAGCATACTTCGTGCTCTCTCCATCACTATCCTGTTGAACCTTTCTGCAACTCCATTTTGCTACAGAGTGTAAGGTGTAGTTTTATGTCTTTTAATCCCATGATCTTTACAGTACCTCTCAAAATCATCAGAACAAAATTCATCACCATTATCAGTCCTTAAACATTTTATTTTCCTTCCAGTCTAATTTTCTACAAGGTTCTTAAATTCCTTAAACCTGACTGAACACTTCTGATTTACTTTTCAAAAAATAGACAAATGCTCTTCTTGAATAATCATTAATAAACGATACATAGTACCTTGACTTAGAGAAAGAAGGAACATTCACTGGACCAAAAACATCAGAATGTATATAATCAAGCAAACCAGAAGATTTGTGAGGACTGGAATAAAATGAAACACAGTGTTGTTTTCCATAAATACAATGTTCACAAAACTCAAATTTGAGGTTACAATCTTCAAGCCCCTCAACCAGGTTTTTATTCTTCAAGGTTTTTAAACCTTTTTCTCCAATGTGGCCTAGCCTATGAGCCAAAGCATAGTCTTTTCTGCTGGAAGTTTAACTTCCATAAAGTTTACACTATCAGGAATTTTTTCCTCTTTACCTCTATGAGTAGCCTTCTGTGACTTTACAGAGACACTATTACATTGAACATCATGTGCATCTAGCTTATACAAGGTACCAATATGAGCACCCTTTGCTAGCACCATTGAGCCTCTAGTCATCTTGTAGCCATTTCAGAGAACGTGACTTGCACTCTAATATCATTCAGATTACTAACATAAAGTAGATTTCGAGCCAGACCTGGTATATGCATTACATCATTGATTCCCTTCACTCTTCCATCAAGGAATTGAATTCTGACTCTTCCATGACCAACAATTTCCAAAGATGAATCACTTTCCAAATACACCTTTCCACCATCATATTTTTCATACTTCGTGGACTAGTCTCTATGAGATGTCATGTGGAAAGATGCTCGATAATCAATCAGCCAGACATCATCTGATGCCTGCGTAGCCAAGGCTGCAATGAAAGCGTCTGCATCACTCTGAGAAGAATCATTGTCAGAATAATTCTTCTTCTTCTTTTTTCTCCTCTTTACAATCCTTTCAGACATGACCAGGTTTCCCATAATTCTAGCACTTCACCTTGGACTTCTTGCTAGGAGACTTTGATCTCCCCTCTTATTTCGATTTAGACTTCTTGTCCTTCTTCTTGCCTTTATCTTTCGATCTGCCTCTAATAGCAAGAGCCTCCTTCGCCATCTCAGAAGATTTCCTTCTCATCTCTTTTAATAACAAAGAAGCAACAACATCTTCCATCTTAAAAGTGGATGTCGTACTCCCAATAGCCATCACCAAGTTATCCCAAGAATCTAGCAAAGAACATAATAATAGCATACAACGATCCTCTTCATCAATCTTCATGCCCAAAGATGTTAACTGTGCAATCAACATGTTGAATGCGTTCAAATGATCAGCAATAGATCCTCCTTCCTGCATTCTCAAAGAGTACAGCTTCTTCCTCAAGAACAATTTATTCACCAAGGACTTTCCCTAATAAATTGATGCCAGTCTCTTCCATAAGGAAGATGCAGTCTTCTCTTCATGAACATTCAGAAGAACAGAGTCTTCCAAACATAGCCTTATCAACCCCTTTGATTTTCTATCTGTAAGGTCCCAATCTTCTTGCTTCATGCCTGTAGGCTTCATTCCAAACACAACAAGCCACAAATCATGATCAACCAACAAATCTTCCATTTTGAGTTTCCACAACTCAAAATTGTTGCCATTGAATTTATCAATTTCAAACTTTCCTGACGTGCTCACCATCTTAATCTGTAATTCGAATTACCAAATTTCTACAAGACTCCCACTGAACAGAAATTGACTCAGAAAACCCAACATACCCACAAGGATAACACAACTGGCCAGGCTCTGATACCACTTGTAAGGAAAGCTAAGGTGCAAAAGCAACTTTCCTAACGTCAAAACCTTGGGGAAGAATGCAGAGGTTCTTTTAAATTTTCAATTACAGTCCAATTAAGATACACTTGAAAGCAATAACATAAACAGAGAATATAACATACACAGATGAACACCAGATTTACATGGGAAAACCCTTACAGGAGAAAACCCCACGACACCAAGAAAAACCCTTTTGTATTACAGTAATGAAATTACATACAGAGTACGGGCTTCACTCTCTCTGATGTCAATTTACAATAGCATAAACATAGACCAACCTTGTACAGAACATTCAAGTTACAATACACTCAGAATTGAATTCACACTGATCATACATCGAACTATTCATCCAACTGTTCATACAACCATCAAACTGAACAACATATGCAATTCCTGAGTATATCCATGATGCCCATGGTCTGTCGATCTTCCTCTTAGTAACGGCCACAACAGTCTAACTCCCAATGATTCCCATTTGACTTCTCTGATTGGTCGTAGACTCACCACGTAGGATAGTAATCACTCGGTCAAAGGTGTTCAACCTATGTCGCATGTTGGTGAGACACTAACTGTGTCTCCCCGATGCCACAAGAACGATTGTAGTTATCGCCAAGAGTCCTGACCATCAGCAAGACGTTACACCGAGTTCACAAGTTGCATCGACCTCAACATTCTCATTAGCGAGACAATCGCTATTCGATGAGACATCATACCGATGTTCAAAGGTCACATAGATATCAGCTTTCCCTTCGGTGAGACTATCGCTCTTCACCAAGAGATCATATAGATCCTTCCAGTCATACCAAAACAAACAACTGTCAGCAAGACTTACCGCTATCGCTGAGACGTAATACTGAACCCTCAAGTCATACCGAGCATCAAACAGTTGCCAGGAGTCATACCAACAATAGACTACCCCATCGCTGAGACAAACATCCATCGCTAAGACTTCATACCAAAGCCTTCAAGTTATCCCGATGACTCCGAGTGAAGCTGTTCGGTGAGACATACCATCTATCGGCAAGAGATCTTACCAAGTCACCATGTCACCCTGATGTCTTCTAGTGAATAACTGTTGGTGAGAGAACCAACAGTCGGCAAGAGTTCTTGTCGAGGCTTTCACGTCACCTCGATAGCTCTGAGTGTATGCTTATTAGTGAGACATACCACCTATCGCCAAGACTTCATACCAAAGCCTTTGTGTTACTCTGATGATTTTGGTCGCCATGAGTCTCCCCGATAACCTTTAGGCATCAACCCGTCGGCAAGACCAATCCACTCGGCAGAGGGTTACAGTGATCATCATGTCATAGCGATAGGTCCATTCGGCAAGACTAAAACAAGGTCTCAGCGACTAGAACTTTTCACAAGGTTCCAAAGCTGCTAGTCGTCCAGACAATATGGATGTCACACTGACTTGGCTCTTTCAGAAGTTTCAGCCTGTGAGATTGAGACACATATTTCCAACAATGGGATCATTGATTAAATGACAATAACCCATTAAAAACTGCTAATAAACCTTTTGATAGCCAAGCACAAGTACATAGGCCGACCAAATCGATCGATGCAGTGGATGGATGATAGGTATTGCTTATGTCGATGGAATAGAGTACACTAGACAACACCGATTTAAATACCGATGTACACATGCATAGGGATGATGCAGGTGACAAAGAATATGCCCATATGCCGACTGCAAAATTTAATAAACCCCACAAATATTTTCACCCCCAACTATATAAAAAATTGCAAAGAATTTTTGTTGGATAAAATAACAAATTTTCCCCAATTTTTTAGAAAATACTGCAGAAAAATATTTTAGAATTTTTTTTTTTGCAAAATTGGAAAAATAGTACCACTTGGTAAGTTGTTCCAGCAAAAAATAATTCACTTCAAAAACAACTTTACCCAAAATGGATGAATTTACAATCAAAATTCATCTGTGCAACCACCTAATCTCAACTATGAGGTTCTTGAAATACCAATCTACACCCAACAAAAAATCTTCAAGCCAACACAATACCCTCAGATCTGGAAAGGAATTTGCAACACCTGGAGCTCTGATACCATATGGGAGTAAATGGTGTTTCCCCAACACCCCCAAGAACAATTGCTAGACCAAAACAACTTCCACGAGAGAGAGAATGGCAAGAATATGCAAATGTACATGAGATGATTTGCTTATAAAGGCAAGGTTGAGAGATAGGATTAGACAAGAGCATGGCAAGTTTCTTAATCCTATGACATGAGACAACTAACTACCTAGGAATCATGCAATACTAGCTAGATAAGATAAGTTCTAAAAAAGTCGACTAAGACTTCTAGAAAGAATCTTATATCCTAAGTAAAATTAATATGTGAATATGTCCCCTAATTACCTAGTGAGTGAATTAGCTAGGTACAAGACATTTATTCTCACCAACAAGGAAGATACCCTAAAGATTGTCTAAAATGTGATGGTAAGCTAAATGAATGTGATGAAATGGTAGAAATGAGGTGAGAAAGTCTCTAGTATGAATTGTAGTTATCGTCAGGAATTTATTAGAAAATAGAATCAACAAGTTTTCCCTAAAAAAATTGTAAGCAGGCAATTGTGGTTCACTAGTTTTCTACAAATGCATCGTTTTAAGGTTCAGTTACAGTTCAATTTATCAGATGCGGTGCAAAAACTGTCATTTGTGGTTTAATTTATCGGTAGTGGTTCATCATTTATCAATTATGGTTTTACTATTTTTTGCAGTTGCGATTAACAAAGGATAAGCCCGATTTTTGACAGTTTTGAAGGGAATTTTGTGTTATTTAATTGAAATTTTTGATAGCAAACACGACAAACAATCTTAATATAGACTAAAAACACTTGGGTTGGTCTAAAAATGGCCAAAAGTATGTTCACAATGTGTGTGTTCTTGAGGTTAGTCACCTTGATTTCCATGGATATAGCACATAATGAGAACAATATCACCCATAGAAAACTCTTGTTTATCCCTAAAGGAAATGGCCAATGGCGACACTCTTAAACCCACTCTAGGAATCTCCTTCAATGCAAGGTAGGGACACCTTTTTAGGTTATGTATGACCATTTTCCTATGACAATGTATCAAAAAGAAATTAACTTATGCAAGACAAGGATTTCCATCTCACTGAAGAGAGCCAAATGTTGGGCATAAAAGTACTATGGGTGTGATGCTATAGCCCTACACTAAGAATATCACCAAAACTCAATCATAAGGGTGGATTCTAACTAGTTGGGATATTATTCGCTACTCAGGGACATGGCACCTTGTAAGCATCCAACAAGCCACTTAAGGCTTTAATCACTCCTAGTAGGGGCTCTTATATGCTTTACGGTAGTACCCCATTCTGAATGACACTATATGGCTCAGGCCTACATACCATGAGGACTTGATAGTTTAGTCTTATCCATTTATATACTGGCTCGAGGGAAAAATCGGTTGGAGTCACCTTCGAGTTCTCCTTTCGAATGCGTCTCTTAGGCAAGCCCCTCTAAGGGTAAACAATAGCAAGACAAACACAATGCCTTTGAATCTATAAGATCATACTAAGTGTGAGGATAGAGCATAATGTGTTTTCCTTACACTAGCATGGTGTTTGTTTTAGCCTCAAAATCAAATTTTTGATGTGAGAGTGCAAATTCCAAGAGGTTTTTTTGATTCCCAAGATCACACTAGGTGCAAGGGAAGAGCATACACACCTCGTAAAAAAGACACAACCACAAGATAGTAAAGTAGTGATTATTTTTATCCCCAAGATAAAATGTGAGAAGACACGCTAATGCAATTTGTTGGTTATTTTTATCCCAAATGAGTGTATGATGCAAAATCTTTTTAATCCCAATGAGTGATATATGTAATTTTTTGTAAATTCTAAGCCTAGATGAGTGACATATGTAGATTGTTGTTCATTTTATCCTTATGAGTGATATATGCATATTATTGTACATTTAAGCTTGAATGAGTGATATATGCAAATCATGGTTCATTTTATCCTTATAAGTGAAGATTTGTAACACATAAGCAAGATGATTCTAAACTAAGTAATCAAAAGATAGGGCAACAAAATTTTGTTTCAAAAGAAATAGTTTTGTTTTGAAAGAAATAGTTTTAGAACTCCCTCCAAGCTCAATGCCACATGCTACAGATCAAACATTAGTAATAGAAAAAAACCCCTACTATGTTGAATGTAAAAGACAAAAATTGGAAATTTTGAATGAAACCCTAAATTTAAAATAAATAGGCAGTTGCTATTGGAGTATGGGAAACACCAAGAGGGGGGGTGAATCAACATTTCAATAATCAACTTCAATTCAATGGTTTTTAAAAACACATAATAGCTTTGTAATTGTTGAATGTTCAATTTCAAGAGTGTAACCAAATGTGATAGCCAATATCATATCCTTAAACAACATGAAAACTCAAATGTTGCAAAGTAGATAAAGGAAGCAACAAGACCAAATTGCATGAAACATAATTATCACATGGAACACAAAGGAATCATAACACAATATTTTTCATGAGTGGAAAACCCTCATAGGGATAAAAAACCACTTGGTAAAATGCCTCACTGGCTTAATCAAAATCCATTGATTACAAAGCCTCACTGGCTACTATTTGTGCCTCACTGGCTACAAAAATATGCCTCACTGGAAAAAACAACAGTCTCATTGCAAAACTAGTAAACAATCAGACAAAGAGTAAAAGACAAAGGGTTACTTTGTTTCTCTAAAGCTCATTGCACTATCACAAACTCCACTCAAACAAACAACTCATAAATCACTTCCTTGTTCAAAGCATCACACACTATTCTAGACTCTAATTCAAAAGTATTTTCATTCATTCTCAAAACACATAGGACTATGCAGAGAAGAGGTTACACATGAAAGAAATGTGATCACTCGAAAACTCCATCTTTATACCTTTGACACAAAACACCAAACTGTGCAAAGACACATTTTCAAGAATGCAACCTTATTGACATATATCCTTCTTCCACACTATTCTCCAGATTTGCTTCTCTATGCATAATATTGATATCAAGAATAGTATCACAATCTCTTATGCATACTACCAAAACTCACACAATCACTAGATTGAATCAAAAAACAAATATATTGCTTTCATATCTTTTTCTCGGCACATAAAATGCATTAGCAAAAACCCTCAGACCCTCGATCACATCATGCAATTACTCAACTATGATATCTTTTCAAGACGTGATATCACAAATTTTTTCCCAAAAAAAACTTCTCACAAAAATGTTAGCAAGGAACCCTCTCAACTTTTCTTCATTGTATCAAACAATTTTAAAACTAACTCAACCACTGGCACTGATGTTTGTTATCTTGTCAAAGTAACACACTCGAGGATAAACCATTCTGTAGTTTAAATAAGAGCCATTGATTATCAAGACCCGCCAAGTTACAAAATGAATTATATCCTTTGTCCTCCTTTTAGGTGGTTTAAAAGAAACATGAACCTTTGATAGTAATGCTTGAATCAAACCTTAATTTGAGATTTCCACCAATTTCATATGTTGTCTATAAGCCTCAATGTCACTTTGTGAAGTAATACTCAACTTCAAAACATAACAAAAAGTAAATTTTCCTTTGAAGATCCTCACAATGGATAAACCTTAGGTCTTAGGGTGTTTATCAAACCTTCAATGATCAATAAACCTAAACCTTTGAATGATCAATCAAATACCCTTTTCATCTTGAAATGAAATACTACTTTTGCATCAATCTAATGATGATCACTACCTTGCAACCATACTCAAATGACTTTTGGACAAGCCTTAATGTTTGTAACAATCACCCTTTTCCTTCAACACCAATACAACTTGAGACACCATGAGATACCTGAAAAAAAGCATGAACAAGGGCATGACCCTAAAGTACCAACATCATGAACATGACCTTGAAGTACTAACACACCTTTGACATCTTTGACATGAAACAATGTCACTACCGATAGTTGCGGCTCTGGAAACCATAGTTGTGGTTCATAGTTGTGTCGCAAGAAATAGCGACTACATCATTTGGAATAGTGACTGCATTTTTTGGATGCAGTGAAGTTTCTAGCAATTGCGTTAAAGCCCTAATCACTTGTGGTGAACCATACTAAACCTACAAAACATGAAAAATCTGACCAAATCCAAGCACACAAGAGACTAATATGATATGATTAGGGGGTTAGACTGTGAAAACTAAAACTAGAGAATGTAAAATGCATAGAAAACCCAATAAATCAATCAAGTTCAAAAGGTGCCCTAGTCTGAAGCAGTTGCATCACACGATAGCACGGTTGTTGCTCACTATCAAGGTTAGTTGCGTCATTTCATACCTGTAACCTAAAAAACTAAAAAATTTATACAAAAATCTACAAAATTTGTCCTTTCACATCAGGTTCACCAATGTAATCAAGGAAAAAGATCAGGATTCAAAATGTAAATAATTAAACATAAGCCTTAAGACCCTAATCAAGTAATAAAGAACAAAGAAAACACCAAAACATGAAATAATGCAACACCATTACTAAAGACTTCATGCCTCCATTTATTGACCTCTATTACCCTTCTCCATTTTGCTAGAACGTGATTGATGCCCTCAGATTATAAGTGTGAAACAATAGCCTTATGTTATGACAACAAAATATCGAAAAATTCTTGTCTCTTAAGCATAAATTCTAGATTTCAAAAGATGTTGAAATGATAATGGTTGGCGTCTTTTATAGAAAAGACAAATTTGAACAGACGTCCAAGATTATATTGTTTTAATTTCAATCAATGATTGAAATTAAACAAGACAAGGTGGGATAAGAATAAGACTAATAGAGGAACTAAAATAATTCTAAAGAATCATTTAATTCGAAAAGGAAAGTGAAGAGTTAAATAATGGAAACATTATTTAAATCTTAGATGAAAAAGGTAAGTTATCATTTTTATTAAATAGCAATTTAATTCAAAAAGTGGGAGAAAAAGGCAAGTCATTAATTAAATAAAATTTAATTAATTTATGGTAGAAAAACTAAAATGAATAATTAAATAATTGACATAATTATTTAATTATAGTAGAAAATGGTAATTAATTAAATAAATATAAATTTATTTAATTATAGAAGACAACGACATTAGAGACATAATTATATAAATATCAATTTATTTAATTTATCAAAAGAGGAAATAGAAAGATAGAAATGAATTAATTAAATAATTAAAATTATTTAATTAATAGAAGACTTTATGACATTAGACAATAATTAAATAACTAAGATTATTTAATTATCAAGGATTCAAAGGGGATTTAATAAAGTTGTAGGCCTAGGACAATTTTTAGTGTCTACAGATACTGTCAAGGAATTCATCTTGAGTAGGGATATCCATGAGAAAACAGTTGAGTGGATCACAAAATTCATGAAATATGATGTAGAAATCAAGATCACCAAGCTCGTGAGAGGAAAGAGGTTGTGTGATCAGCTTGTTGTTGAACACACAAAATACTGAGAGGGGGGTGAATCAGTATTCTACTAAACCATTTGATTGCTAACCATTCAATTATTAAAACACATCTAGTTGCAACTATAAGTAAAAACATGGAAGGGATCATATTGCACAACACATAGACACCAAGATTTTTATGTGGAAAACCCAAAATGGGAAGAACCACAGTGAGGATTAACTCACAATATGTTATAACCAGTCATAAAATATTATAGGGCACACTGCCAAGACACACTGTCCTTGAAAGGCTCACAACCGAAGTACAAAAAGATATGGCTTCTCACCAAAATGCAAAAAGATATGGCTCAGTGCCAAGAATATGAACTAAATGGAATGTGTAGACACTCAAAATATCCTAATCAACATCATGCACTTGATTCTGATTCACTAACACCGATTCTTCCTTAATCATTTCTACACTAACTAATTAATTGAATAATCTTTATTTAATTAATTTAATTCCTCCTAAAATTAGATAATGCACTTTATCAGATTATTTCATCATATTCTTCCTTTAATTAAATAAATCAACTTATTTAATTAATTCCTAATGTTCTTCATTTACTTAAATAAATCAATTTTATTTAATTAATGCTCTTCATTCAATTAAATAAATCAATTTTATTTAATTAAATCCTAATGTTCTTCATTTCATTGAATAAATCACTTTATTTAATTAAATTACTAATGTTCCAATATCCTCTCATTTGATTTAAATAAGCTCAAAATATTTAAATTAAATGTCACAATCAAACTAATTTCATCTAAGTTAGTTAATCCTAAATTAATTAACTCCTAACACTAATCCCCCATTCCTCTAGCTTTTAACTCCACCCTTGGGTAAGTCAACCATGGTCAAGTTGCACATGTAAATCAATTTATTTGATTCAAATTACCCTATTTTTATTCAAATATGGCATATTCATTGGAGTATTCCATCCACTTGACTTTTCCCTCCCAAAGGACTTTTGTCCTCCACCTTTGCACTGAAGGCTCTTACATGTCCTCTCCTTGAGCCAACTTGGAATTAATTCCTCTTACACCTCCTCTTACACAAGTCACCTCTTCAAATTCAAATTTCACCTACATGCATTAAGCATGCACATTGTTCAAAATATGCTCCACTCTCCTTCCTTAGCATGTTGACAAGTGGCATAATGCCATTGGTCCTCTTTTTAATCCCACATCCATCTCATTATTCACTCTTCAAACCTTCTTCATTATAAATAAAGGCCTTCTCTATTGATTTGGGATACACAAGTTTATTCAAGTTCATTATCCATAATTTCACCCACAATTTCATCCAAGTCAGCATAGAATTCATCATCCATAGCTAGGTTATTGGAATTTTGCATCAAGAATCACGCATCTATCATCAAGCTTATCAAGGAATTGGGAAAGGGCTTCTTTCCACATCAAAGAAGCACCAATTCCCCTATGGGATACTAGTTTGAGCATTAGAATAGGGTTTCATTTGAAGATTAGTTAATATTTTGCTTTGATTTCATGTTCTTGTGTTTGAATGAATTTCATAGGGAATGCATGTTTACACTTAAAGGACTAATGTTTTCTTGTTTTTCCATGTTTGAGTAGGTCTAGGAAAAGCATTCACATTTTGGCTCTAGAAGGAGGGAAAGTCTTTCAAAATTAACACATTTTTTTGGTTAATTTCGCTATTTTTTCACTTTTCTTATTTTCCCAAGACACAATGACGTTGAGAAGTCAAATAGCGATGCAATCACTTCAACATTGCTATATAGCGACACTGCATCTGTAACCAAAGGGAGACATTGTAGTGATTTTCCTAAGGGCCAGATCATTTAAATCTCAAAGGGTGATGTTGGTTAATATAGCAACGCAATCATGGTCTCTGTTTTTCCACAAAGCGAGGTTGATTTCCACATAGAAACGTTGAAGCTCCAAACAATGATGCCTTTGTGGATTGCAACGTTCAGTTGGGGTAAAAGTTCAATTTTCAAATTTATCTTGGCATGTGCTTTATGTTTTTGATTTCTCTTAACCATTAACTTGTTTTGTGGCCCTGTTTTCTATAGGCTGATCAACTTTTGGAGGTTAGGGGACAAAGAAGGAAAAGAGGAGATGAAGGGAGGGTCTCTTATGACACTATTTCACAATTGTAATAAGTGTTTTTTAACACTTTAGGGATACTTATAACCCAATCTTTGGAAATCTTGTTATCTTTCCACTTAGGACTCAAATACATTTCATTTGGGCTTTAAAAAGAACACACAAAGGGTTAAAAAAGAACATTAGAAACTCTAGATTTGATTTTGGGTCTTAAAAATTGAACAAAACAACTTTAAACACTTGATTTTGGTGCTATAAAAAGAATCCATCATTGCTTTGAGGACTAAAAAATGAATTTGTGCTTGTCTTGTTTTGCAATCTTCTTTACAAAATAATATTATTCAAATGTGTATTCACTTCTCTCACGCTTCATGGCGATCTTGAGAATCAAAAGCATTTTAGCGATATTAGGTTGTCTAAAATATTTCCTTCACATTTCAAATTTAGGCTCTTAAAATTGAAAAAAGCTTGCTAGTGTGAGAAAGGGCATCATGTGTGTTCTCTCTTTGTTCATGCAAACAAATATTGATCGAACTACAAATGCACTTGATCACTTTTGTTTACCTTTAGAGGGCCTGTATTGGTGGGAAAAAGTACTCACCCTAAGGGAACGACCCAAGCAGTAACGAGCATAAGCCAAGCTCTTCCAAACCACTATATAAATTTTTGGTTGCAATGAAAATTGTAAAAAATGGGAAGTGGTGCACGATAACTCTCCCCCAGTGTCTTTATGATTCGTAAAGCCCTTGTTTTAAGGGTTGGGAGATTTCTCACAAGGAGTTTATCATTGCACCCCCTAAACTAGATGCCCTTACTACGAACCTTTGTGTAGAATCCAAAATCCCAATATTTGTTGGCGTGAGGAGGTTGGACCTCCAGAGTTGTCCCACATATTTGTGATTCTTTGTAGAGATGAAAAGTTCATCATGGAAGATTCATGAGAACTAAAGCTTGGCTGACCCGTAGAAGTGAGTGTCATGGAGGGGAGCCAGTGTGGTCAAGCTTCTAATCATCCACTCTGAATAAGCGCAACTGGATTTATCCAAGTGGGATTTCAACAAATATTTTATTTTCCATCCTAGGATTGTGCAATCCTTGAGTCAGTTAAACACATTGCTTGGATTCAAAATCTTGAAAACAAACATTTAACAAAGTCATCAAATTTCAAACCCTTTAGAAGAGGTAAATACCTTTGAAAAGTCCAAGTAGTTGTCCCTAGGGATTTGTACTTAGAGGCTTCTAAATATTTGGGCTTATATCTCAATTTTCTCTCTCTAAAGTCAACATTAGGGAACTATTGCCTTAATTTCCTTGATTTCCACATAATGAACCTTGTGGGATGAAAATAAATTGAGACATAGACATCTATTTGAAAAGCTAAGCAAGAAAGTGTTTTGTGGTAAAAAAGAATCCATTAAGCAAATATAAAAGACAAATTGAACCCCACACATGTGTTTTCTCAAATTATTTCCCGCAAGATCAAAGTCCCAAAACCAAATTCTATCAATCGAAACAAACGTCTTAGTCCAAGAAATCCCAAGAAACATCATTCTATGCTTTATGAAGTTAGAGAAAGATTCGTCTATAAATTTTACAAACATGCTTCAAAGGACAATCCAAATTTGTATTCACTCTATTATTGTCAAAATCCAAGTCTTTTTCAACATTTTGAGTTTCTCACATAGAGGTATAACATATTCTTCAATACCTAGGTATTGTAAGCAAAAGTCTCTCTAAGTTCACTTAGGATCAAAATCAAAATCTTCATCCATCTTCAAACATCAATCAAAACCCATCTCACAAACAACTCTTGGAATCTTGGAAAAATCCTTCATACTAGACTTTTGGAAAATCCTTTAAATCAAATCAAAATCATTTTGTTTGACTAAGTGTGTGTGGTGCATCCTTCTTCATTCACTTAGTTAAATTATCACCTTTTGAACAAGTTTATTCCAAGACAACATCCAACCTCTTGGAGTTTATGAGTTCATTATCAAATCCAAATAAGATCCTAATACAAATCCAAATCAAATTCAAATTAAATGCAAAATCAAAAATTCAAAAGTCCTAAAGTCTAGTATCCCTCCAAGGTTCTTAAGAGTTCAATCATTCACAATCACCCATCTTTCATTATCTCATCACCATCCTTTGATCCTTAACATCTTAGATATTATTTTTTGTACCTAAAGTTTAGACCAACCTAAGGAGTTAGAGGTTTACCTCACATATTCCTGAAAGTTGATCCTTATTTTTTGGTCCAAACTAGGTCTCAACACAAGAAGAACATGGAAACAAACAAAGAAACATCCACCTCAAGTGACTTGAGTCAAACTGCACCTGAAATCAACCTCATTGGATCTAGCAATCCCCCACCCAACCTTCCTCAACTACCACAAGATATTCAAGAGGCGGGTTGCCAAGTGGAGGATATCACCAACAATGTTCTAGGAATGACTCAAGATAAAATCATGGAAATGGTCCAAAATCCTGAAAATCACAAAATTGTCAACACAATGATGAGACTTAATCCTTCATAATACATGTTAGAATTGGCAAAGGAAGGGGCTAAACTCCCTTCTGATTATGATATAAGTAGTATTGCGGAGAAACCTCTTGGGTTATGCCACTGATATCATTCACACCTTCCTTCCAAAATATCATTCAACCCATCCCACAACCAACCTCATCTCATGCTCCAAGTCAGCCCATGGTTACCAAGGGAAGTTCATTGCTTCATGCTCTTCAAACACATCCCCTTGTAAATAACCAAGACTTGGATGAAAATACCATCTTGGTTCAACCAAATACAATTCCTCAAAACCCAAAACATCCATACGTTCTAGTCATATTTCATGACACCAACAATCCATCCACTTTTGCTGCATCACCAGCATATTCTCTTGACGCACAAGTCTCTCTCCCCATGACTTCACAAGGACAAGGGGGACTATTTTTACAAGGGGGGATCTTTGATCCCTCATCATCACTTTCTCAAGAAAACACACCACCCATCTTCCCACCATTTCCCCCTCTACCATTAACATCCACATCAATCCTTGGTTTAGGGCAACCCTCTTTACCCATCCTCAATCAACCAAATCAAAGAAATCCTCCAGCCATGAATCAAATCAACATACCAAATCCTCTGATCATGCCACTGATATCGCGACACCAGGTGGCACCAATCCAAACAACATAATCAATCGCTGCACCATCTATAAATGCGATCTCCCAAGGACCTAGCATAACAAGTGCACCATCTATCACACAACCCCCTATCATCAATCCAACGACACCTAAACAACCACCTCAACAAACTCTCATCAAAAAATCCAACACCATTCCAAATCCTCCACCTCCACCACTGAAACCAAACATGGAAAATCAATATAGTATCACACTGCAAGCTGCCCAACAAGCCTATCAAAAAGCATTCCAACAATTTCAAGCTCAACAAGCCACACAAGCTACACAAAAAGCTTCTCAACAAGCACAGGAACAATAAGCCACACAACAAGCACAATAAACTGCTCAAGTGCAAGCTCAGGATTTATTCTAACAACAAGCTACCCAAGCAACACAAACCGCACAAGCTACACAAGCCGCACAAGCTGCACAAGCCGCTCAAGCTTCCCAACAAGCTCAAGATCAGGCACAAGCTCAGTATCAAGCCCAACAAGCTAAAATTAAAGCACAATACTAAGGACAACAACAAGCATTTCAACAACAAGCCTATCAACAAGCTTTGCAACAATACCAAGCGCAAAATGAAGCACCTCAGTAACTAGCCCAACAACAATCATTGTTGGCACAACAACAACAAGACCAACAACAAGCGTTGTTGGCACAACATCAATTGCAGGCATATCAACAAGTGTTGGTCACGCAAAAAAAATTTCAACCACCTCCCACAAACACACAAATCAATCCACCCATCACTCAAACAATCAAATCCCCTCAAAACCCATTCATCCCACCACCCAATCTGCAAAACGATGTGTTTGCACAAATCAAATTTCTCTCACAACAAGTGCTAGACCTACAATCTAGAAAAGCAATAAAACACCAATGGAATTTTTTCCCTTATCCTTTCGATAGAAGCATTGTGATGGTTTCATTCCAAAAAGGGTTTGAGATACCTAAATTTGAAAAATATCATGGGACTGGTAACCCTGAAGATCACATCAGGGAATTTCATGTTGACTGTATAGAAGTTTCATACAATGGAACTTATCTAATGCAACTATTATGTTTGAGTTTGGTTGGACCAACAATGGAATGGTTCTCTTGTCTTCCTCCCAAAATCAAAAAGTTCTAGGAAATTGTGGACATGTTCATACAGAACTATTCATTCAACATAGGCATGGACGTAATTCTAGAAGAACTATCAGCTCTCAAACAAGCCAAGGGGGAAAAAATTGCATCATTCTTAAAATGATGGTGATCCAAGGACAACAGAAGCACGTGGACTATGCCAAAAGAAAAATAAATTTGTACTATCATCGCTAATCTCAAAGGAACCTTGTCCTTCCATCTAAAAATGCAATGCATCACCACATACAACCAGTTGATTCCCAAGGTGATCAACATTGAAAGAGACCTTATCACACAAGGGGGCACACCTACTTATTAGGACATTCATCCATCAACCAGTTATAACAAAAAACCTCACACATGGGCAAAGAACAAAAATGTTACTAACAAAGGTGTTTTCAACGCCAAAGTTGTTACCAATGCCCCAAGGAAAAACACACAATCATATCAACAACCACAATTCAATAACCAAAACAACACACAATCCAACACATCATCACAACAACACAACAACCAAGTGGTCAATAACTTGAACAATCAAGGGGGACCACCCCCAAGGAAGTATCCCCCTAAATGGAAATACACACTGCTTGGGGAACCAAGTGAGTCTGTCATGCAGCAACTAGTCCAAGCAAACCTCATCAGGATCCCCGTTTATGAAAATTATCAAGAACCTCAAGTTAAACCACCATGGTATGGCGATAAACAATTATGTGATTTCCACAAAATAAAGGGACACACAAAATCCAACTGCATGCGGCTTAAGAATCTGATTCAAGACCTCATTGATGACAGAACCATAACCATTGAACAACCCGCTGGAAACCAAGATCTCGAAATATACATGAATTCAATGCCAGATCACAATAAGGGGAACAAAAATGGTAAGGAAAAGTATAATAATGTGAACGATGTTTATGACCATGTGATTGCATCTTTAGATGTTGTTACACCCTTAGATGAGTGGGTTATTGTTGTTACTATCAAAGGATCCTAAGCTGACTATGGAGTCACCACACGCAGTGGAAAATTTACCATTTTGGTACCATCCCAAGCACCCAAAGCATCCACTACTAATCCAAATTCAATCCCCAATGGTTATAATGTCTTGGATCAACTGAAAAAGACCCCTACCTAGATCTCCATCATGGAATTATTGAAAATATCACCTACACATAGGAAAATCCTAGAGGAAGCATTGGCCACATCCTCTATCCCCATAGATATTGACACAAACCAGTTCCAAGCTATGGTCAGGAATATCACCACCCCACATCTCCTAGCATTTTATGATCAGGACTTCCCAACTCAGCCATCTCATAACCGTGCACTCCATCTTGAAGTCTTAATCCATAAAAATAAAGTCAAAAGAGTCTTCGTGGATGAAGGTGTGGGTCTAAATATTTGTACTCTCAAGCTAATAAAGAGTCTAGGATTCTTTGAAGACGTCATTGAAAAAGGTAAAGGTATCATAATTAGTAGATATGATGATCAGGAATGGGTGTCTCAAGCCACCATTCAACTCCCTATTCAAGTAGGGGTAGCTATCATGGAAACCACATGCCAAGTCCTTCACTTGGAATTACCTTACAATATCCTCTCTGGGGCACCCATGGATTCATGGGATGCAGTTCGTCGCATCCACCTTCCATCAATGTGTCAAGTTTCCTTATCATAATCAAGAGGTCATAGTCCATGGAGATCTTGAACCATTTTATTATTGCAAGAATCTGGAAGCCAAGTACTACAAGATCCCTTAGGTCCCAAAGAATGATGAAGGACCCACATCTCCATATATAGACCCATCTACTCTTGCCTCCACTTCTGAGACAAAGACACCCTCCATTCTAGACATCTCTTATATCAAATTCATTATCCAAGACAATGGATGTGGGGATTACAAAATGAAGAAAAGTGTCTTTGTAATAGGAGAGTTACCTCAATCTCTTAGATCCCATGGGAAACCCCAAACGATTGAAAAATCAGCTCAAACCTTCAAATCAAACCCCTCTAGATTTAAAAGATGGGGGGACCTAAGTCAAGAAGTGGTATATGAAAGGGATATATCAAGTTTATTATATCAAGATGAAATGCCCGTATCCAATCTTCTCATAGACAATAGTAACAAAGGATTGTAGTTAATGCAAGGATGGGGCTATAAAAAAAATGAAAAGTTGGGGAAAAATGATAACAACCTACTAGAACCCATTATTCCTAAGAAGTGTATAAAAAATCTTGGCCTTGGATGTACCACTCTGAAATTAATCATACATGGAAAAGGTGCCCTAGTTAAAACAATCAAAGCTTCCCCCTCAGTTCTTGTATCAATTACTTATCCTTTTGAGGAACCTCTCACTAACCTACCTATCTTATTCAAGGATTCTTCCCTTCTCATGATTAGTACCCTATCTTTTGAACCAAGTAGCTAGACCAACGAGCTAAAACTTGTCTACCCCCAATTCATCGATTACGACCAACGAGGACCACTAATTTTAGACACATTTGAAAATGATGAGGCTCTCTCAAAATTCATGGGATTGTGAGATACTATACCATATGGAGATCATAAAGTTGGATTTGACATTGATCTAGGCAGACATGCCTACTATGGGGAAACGATTGAATCCCTTAGTCGCAAAAGTGAAATTTTAAGAGTAATATCTAAGTCTTTAAGTGAAAACTACACTGTGGCACTTTCTGACCCAAAAATAGTAAAAACAAAGGATGTATCCAATGGTGAAAACCTCATAGAGGTGCCAGAGGATGAGGGATTCAATCTTCCCCTTGTTGCTATTCATCAGGAGAAGTTAGCAGTCTTGGTAGAAAAGTGTAATCTGGTCAACCTAGGAACTGAGGAAACACCACATATCACATTTTATGCATAATCACTCTCGACAGAAGAACAAGAGATGTTAGTTGCATTTCTAAGGGAAAGAAAGGTAAACTTTGCATGGACCTACGCCGACATGCCTAGTATTGATCCAAAAGTTGTGGTTCACCATCTAGTCATCTATATAGAAGAAAAACCAGTAAGACAAAAGTTAAGAAAGATGCATCCACAAATAGCATTACTAGTCAAACTTGAATTATAGAAGATCCTTGATGTTGGTTTCATAGGCCAATTGATTATCCAGAATGGGTTTCAAACCTTGTACCTATCACTAAGCTCACTGGGAGCATCTGCATCTACACTAACTTTAGAGACCTAAACAAAGCATGTCCTAAAGATGACTTCCCTCTTACCAATATTGACATTATTGTGAATCAAACAACATGACATGAAATGTTGTCACTAATGGATGGGTTCTCAGGGTACAATCAGATAATGATAGCCAAAGATGATCAGCAAAAAATAGCTTTCACTTGTTGATGGGGGACTTATTGTTGGAACATGATGCCATCTAGGTTGAAAAATGTAGGATCTACCTATCAAAGAGCTATGAAACTGATCTTCGACGACATGATTCACAAAATTGTGGAAGAATATGTGGATGACATATTAGCTAAATCAAGAAAGTGTCGAGATCGCATACCAGCTCTAAGCTCCATCTTTGATAGGCTAGAAGAATACAAGGTCAGAATCAATCCAAAAAAGTGTGTCTTTAGTGTACAATCGAGCAAGCTCCTAGGGTACATTGTATCTATGAGGGGAATCTAGATAGACCCCAACAAAGTCAAAGCAATTCTCGAGATGGAGGCACCATGAACATTAAATTAGTTAAGGGGTTTGCAAGGAAGAATCCAATCCATTTTTTGATTTATAGTATAGTTAGCAGATAAGGCTATCCCATACTCTCATCTACTCCACAAGGGGGTAGCATACAAATGGGATGAAAAATGTGATCAATCATTTAATAAAATTAAGGAGTACTTGCTCACACCACTAGTTCTCATGCCATCAATTCCAGGCAAGCCATTGATCCTGTATATATCGGCAATAGCAATAGCCCTTGGCGCTCTCTTAGCGCAACATGATAGAAATGGGAAAGGGAGATCTATTTACTACATTAGTAGAAACATGGTAGGACATGAATTGAATTATACATCCATTGAGAAGGATTTCCTAGCAATAGTGTTTTCCGCACATAAATTTAGACACTATATGTTGGCACATTAGATAAAAATCATTTCCAAAATAGATCCTCTCAAGTATATGCTTTCTAAAGCAACGCTCACAGGGTGAATAGATAAATGGGTTATGATCCTGACAGAACACGACATTGAGTATGTAGAATGGACGGTCATTAAAGGACAAGTAATTACAGATTAGCTAGTAGACACACTGATATATTCAGAGAACCCATTGGTATCAGAATTTTCCGATGAGTCAATCTTTAACCTAAGTGTGGAAAATCACTAGAAAGTATATTTTCATGGATCCTACACATAGCATGGGTTAGGAGCTGGGGTCTTCTTCATTACACCACAAGGAGATTGCATACCCAAGTCATATAAGTTGTCTTTTCCTTGCACAAACAATATTGCAAATGAGGCTCTTGTCATAGGACTCAGAATAGCAGTGCAACAATAGATCATGACACTTAAGGTCTATGGGGACTTGCAACTTATCATCAACCAGGTCAATGATGAATACCAAATGAAGGATGATAAATTGACCCCATATAAGAAACTAGTGGAAAGCCTCAAAGAATTCTTCATTGACATCACATTTGAGCAAATACCAAGGGAAAACAACAGAGCAACAGATGCTATGGCAACAATCAGATCACTACTGGATATCCCATGCAACATCCCTAAGCAAGAATTCCTTGTAGAGAAGCTTCTCATACCAACTTTCAAGGTACCAGAGTCTAAATTTGTGTGTGAAATCATTGGTCCCAGTGATCCTTGGTATCATGACATATACACCTACCTGAGAATAGGAGTCCTCCTTGCTGATATCACCCCGAACCTTAAAAGAACATTTGTCAAGAAGTCGTCCTACTTTGTTATCTTAGGAGACACCCTATACCATAGGAGTATTGAAGGAACCCTTTTACAATGCTTAAATGTTGAGGAAGCTTTGACTACTTTTATCGAGGTACACAATGGCATTTGTGGTTCACATTCGAGTGGTATGACCTTGGCCAAGAAATTACCGAGGACTGGGTACTACTAGCCTACAATGGAGAGGGAAGCTCATGATTATGTCTGAAGATGTTTTCATTGTCAACAACATGGGAACCTCATCCATGCACCAGCTCAAGAGCTCCACCCAATCATAGCACCTTGGCCCTTTTCACAATGGGTGCTTGATCTCATTAGAAAAATCATACCCACTTCATCCAATGGACACAATTTCATTATCACAACCACTGAGTACTTCACAAAGTGGGTAGAGGCCATCCCAATGACCTACATCATAGGGAAGCATATTTCCAAGTTCATCTTGAACTACCTCATTTTCCATTATGGTGTTCCACAAGCCCTTATCTCAGATAACGAGACACCTTTCAAAAACCAGGATGTTCAAGAACTATGCCAGAAATTCATTATCCAACACCGCTTCTCCACCCCATACTACCCCCAAGGTAATGACCAAGATGAGGCTACCAATAAAACCATCTTGAAAATCCTAAATAAAATAGTCAATGAAGTTGGTCGTGACTGGCACTTACAGCTAAATCTCGCCTTATGGGCCTACCGAATGAGTATCTGCATGCCTACAAGTGCAACCCATTTCTCCCTAGTCTATGGATCATAAGCCATCCTTCCCATTGAGATTGAGCTCCCATCCTTAAGAATATCATTGTACAACCTCATTACTGATGAAGAATATCAGGTATCATGGTTGAATCAGCTGGAACTACTGGATGAGCGATGCATGGATGCCTTAAACCATTTGCAAGTCTACCAAAACTGTCTCAAGAAAAGCTACAACAAGAAGATCTAAAGTTAGATCTTTCAAGTTGGAGAGCTCGTATTGAAGGAGAATCAAAAAAATGTACCAAATCTAGACAACAAGGGAAATTTTGAACCCAACTGGTTGGGGGCCTTCATCGTCACGACAAGTTATAAATCAAGAGTATATCAATTGTCAACACCAGAAGGTGAACCTCTATAGGAGCCTATCAATAGCTCCCATATCAAAAAAAAATATGCCTAAAATTGCAAGGTATAAATCCAAAAAATCCAAAAAAATTAGAAAAAAGAATTGAAAACAATAAAGAAAAAAAAATTGTCCTCTAGTGAAAACCACTTTGGTGGCACTTTGGGCAAGTACCTTGGTGAAAACTTGGAAATCAAGCGCCTTGTGTAAATAAGCACTCTCCATCCATCATGATCCCTATGGCTTGTTCTGCATAATTCATCCATCACACTTCCATATTTCCATCCATCACCCATCTGTGTCCACATCATAGCTTGATCATGTGTTTGTATCATGATTCCTCCTAGTGTTACTCAGCCTATTCCTAAGGTCAATTTGTCTTGCCTATATCAAAGTAGTCTTTTGCACCACATTGGGGGAACGTTCTTATATCTGCATAGGATCAGATTCGTGTATATTCTTGAAATATTCCTTAAAATAAAAAAATACAAAAACATTCAAAACATTTGGAAAATCAAAAAATCCAAAAACATTCAAAACATTTGAAAAATTAGAAAATCCAAAAACATCAAAAACATGTCAGAAATTCCAAAAAAAGGTCAAAAAGTCAGAAAAAAGTCAAAAAATAGAGTCATCTTGTCAAACTACGAGTCTCTGAGCTCTGAACGTAGGCAAGGCCATCATCGATGTGCCCCCGAGACACCCTAGGTCAGTCCTTTAAGAGTCTGCCATGATAAACTAGCAATCCATTTGTTCATTTCTCATCAAATAAATGAGTCTAGGTTAGTCAAACTATGTGGTCTCTGCGTATATAACGTAGGCAAGGTTAATCTTTGATCAGCCCCTGAGGCCCCTAGGATAGGTCTTTAGGTTAGGTTCTTGGTCAAAATATCAAAAAACACAAAAACATTGGAAATTTTGAAAAATCAAAACATTTGTAAAACATCTCAAAAATACCAAAAACAGCCTCAAAACATTTCAAAACTTCAAAAACATCCAAATATTTGAGAAAAATACATCCATCCCATTTCATGGTCACCCGAAATAAACATCCACTCATAATAAATCATTGTCATCCTCAACCTTTGGTATGACAATTGGAAACATGTCTAGCAGATTAAGAATGAAAACTCAAATGTCAAGGGTCTCAAGTCTAGGTCAGTAGGTAAACAAGTTGGTAGCCCCTTGGTACTAATAGCCCATCATCCAGTTTGTCCCAAATCATCTGATAACATCATGTCCTAGGATGCATCCTTCCTACAATGGACATCAACATCAAACATCACCGTAGTTTAGTCTTGGCTAGAGGTATGAAGAACATTAGGTTGTTTATTTACTTAATCTTTGTCTTGTTGATTTATTTTATTTTGTTCATTCCAATGACCTCTCAATGATGTCTAATCAAAGTGATTTAGAGAGAAAGGAATGGGGCATTGATCATTATCTTTTATCTGTTGTGCTTGTTGGATATTCTTGTAATATAACTTTGCTCATGCGTGTTTTGTTTGGTTTGTAGGGAGGGTGTTTTAGGTGTCTTTTTGACCACATAGGAAGGCTTGCCTTTCTATGTTTTGGTCTAAGATGTTTAAAATATCTAAACTACATTCTAAATAGGGTTTTGTATGCCAGGTGTGAACAAGGATACTCCTATCTAATTTTCAAGTCAAATTCCATCACACTAGGAACAACACCATCCTGGTTCTTTATACCTTGATGCATCGTGCCTATGTGCGTTATCAAACATAAGGAAAGTAAGCTCTTTTAATATCCCAATCTCTGATAAGTGAAACATCATTATTTCTAATAAAGTCTCGGCATATCATGGAATTTTCGGATCATCTTGTCATCATCTCATTTCTTCTTTCTTCTCTTCATTCTAATAGAGTACCATGACAATCAACCAAACATCACTAATGCATCCATCCTGCATCCACAAACTGTTAGCATACTACATATCACATATAATAGAAAACACCAATCATTCCACATGCATTACATTTCCATCATTACACCATAATATAGATTGGTTATTCTAAGCATCTCATAAACCATACATTTGCATCCATTGCATAATCATATAGACATCATCACATCATCCATACATGCATCATAGAAAGGATACTGGAAAAGAAAAAGAGCATATCATAACATCTCATAACCATAACGTATCACATCATCCATTTTGAATTATCAATTGGGGCATAATATAGATCTGTTAGTCTAAGCATCTTAGAATTAGTTGCATACCATAAACATTTGCATCCATACATCCATACTACAAACATCATCACCATAAAAGTGCATAGAAATAACACAAAAAATAAAATGCATCCATGAACATATGCATAATCATGCATCATATCACATCATATAGAATCACATTGCATATACATAGAACATCAAATGCATCCATCCATAGGGCATAAATAAAGTGAACACATCGCATCATAAATCAATCATATTCATATCATATATATCAAAAAATCATCACTGTCATGGTACAAATTTGACTCAAGTGTATGTATATCAATCAAGATACAATGCCCGCAAGGCTATCAAAAATGAAGCTTGTGAGACTATCTCAAAGAAAATCGAGTGATGATCAAAAATTGTATGCAACTGCTAGCCCTGGTGGTTGCTCCCCTCACTTGCCTGCCTCTCTACCCGGTCATCTATTTGTCGGATTCTTGTCTGCTGGGAGTAATCTAGTTGTCGAAGAGCTATGGGTAAAGTCTACCGATAATGAAATCTGTAATGCTCTGCCTCCCGAATAGTATCACAATACATCTGTGTTGGCACAATTCCTACCCTGGGATGTGGTAGCCATGCTCTCTAGTTGTTGTCTATGGCTGAACTCCTAGGCTAATTGTAGCTTTGTAGCCTATCTCTGCTGACTCTCATGGTCTCTCTCAGCAATAAGGGCCTGGACCTGCTACCTAGCCTAATCTCTCTCCATCGTAACAACCTGTAGTTGTGCCTGTAACCCCTGTACCTATGCCTCCAATTATTGTATTTGGGCATCCCACAGATGTAGCTGATGTGGTTGTTGTGGCTGCTGTGGAGGCTACCCATCTCTAGGTGGTGCTCTAGGATCCTGTCCACCCTACCCTATCTGTGATCTTTGAGCACTCCTTCGAGGTCTCCCCCATGGAAGTACCACTCCTGGATATGTCAGCCAAAGCGAAGGTGTAAACCAATCATCATATGCACGTGTCATTCCTAGATCCGTCAGTCCCTGAGCATAGGCCCATAGCCTAGCAACCAGCTATTGAGAGCAATCAACTACATTGAATGCTAGAATCGTCTATCCCCATGAATTCTCTCAGGATGATCTAGCAAATATGGCAGTGTACTAATCATCTAGCTGATCCTAAACCTCCCCAAACTATCAAGCCACCCTATTTGGGAGATAGCACTCTATAATCATATGCTCCCTCCCCTACATCAGTCGGGTTTGTTGAGCACAAAATAGTTACTATACATCATCGTACCATGCAGGCATCTGTAACCAAGGGTTCTGACAAAACACTATCATCTCATCAAAGACTCAGCACCAGTACGGTAGACCCAGTTGTCCTGTATGTTTCAAAGTGATCCCACCCCTGTATCTCCAAATCATTGGATCATTGAGCTCTGTATCAACCAAAGTAACAATCGGTCGAAGCACGAAAATATGCTTCCAGGCCTAGATATGTAGCAGTGCCACTCTGGTACCAATCATTCAACTATAGTAATATGAAAAATCATGTAAATTGTGGTACAATGAGGCCAACATCACTTGTCTCCAAGAAATCAATGTCCTCCAGTAAAGCATCCTCTCCCAAGCCAAGCCCCATCCTAGACTAAAGTATCTGCCTCATCAATCTAGAGCTACTAACCTACATATAATAGCATCAACAATCATCCTGAAAGTCGGCACCCGACCTCTATAATACTCCAATTCAATATCGGCCTCGACAAGTGCAAGTTCCTCTACCTCCATGACCTCAAAACATGCATCACTTTCAACATCTATATTATAGATCACACGATCACCGTGTATCAACAATTGTAGGATCTGCCATACATCCTCTAAGGTCATGCTTGCCTCGCCAGTCAGAAGGTTAAAAGATGAGGTCTCACTGTAACACCTCTCGCACAACACAATCATTGCCAGGTGGGTCTGGACAATGGGTGCATAGGTGATGTAATAGAGGCCGATCTCCCCCAAAAGCTCCTATCATAACAAATAAATCTCCCAATCTGCACAGGACTGAGGGTCAATGCTCATGCGAATGCACAGGATGGATCACCTCCTACACCAATAAAGCCACGATGTCAAAATTCATAAAAAATATCTAACCCCATTTGGAGTTTTTGACCTGGAACCACAAATGCGTCACAATTTGCAAAATAGTCACCATTTGTAAAACTCCAAACAATGATGCTAGACTCTTTGAAAATGCTAAATCGACCTCAACATTGCCATTCACACATGTTTTGTCGTTTGACTAGAAAACCCTAATTCTAAATCGAGCAAAGTGTCACCATTTACACTAGCATTGCTATTTAAAAATTTAAACCTTAAAGTCAAATCACAAACTGCATTGCAATTTACATAGGTGGCACTATTTGAGCTTCAGCGTCGCTGATTTTGCATCTGGCACATCACTATATAGCGACGTTGGGGACTTTGACTCTTTAAAGCGTAATAAATGCACTAAAAAAACAAATTTCAAAGTTGGGTTTGGGTCACATACCGGTGGTCCTGCACTTGGAAGTCTCTGGTGCATATGGACTCACTCAGAAATGTGTCGACAAAGCACTCATTGCGCCATTTTGCAAGAGGTTCAAAGCTCAAAAAGCTAGAACTTTCAAAGTGTGAATGCAAAAATAAATGGAAAGTGACCCCTCCAAGCCTATTTAAGCATGAAAATTAGGGTTTTTTGCCCCAATTTAAGCCATCAAACTAGGGTTTCGCACCCCCATCACCTTTTTTGCTCAACCAAAGCTCATTTCACATCCCTTTTTTTTTGTGTTTTGGCATATTTCTAGCATCCTAGAGCCTTTCTAGACCAATCGGTCAGCTTATCGTCTATTTTTTGAGAAATCACCTAAAAATCCAAATTTTCATCTAATCTCTCAAGGGGTAGTATACCAGTGTAATTCTTCTCGCTAGGCAACATTAAGGCATCCCAAAAAATTAGAATTTTTTTGAATTCTTTGATCTCAGCAAGGTTATTCTTTGAACCAATGCAGTAGGTACATTGCTTCAAAGAGGGGCAAAATGTAGACACTTAAAATATCCTTGTTGACATCATGCACTTGATTATGATTCACTAACACCGATTCTTCCTTAATCATTTCTACACTAACTAATTGATTGAATAATATTTATTTAATTAATTTAATTCCTCCTAAAATTAGATAATGCACTTTATCAAATTATTTCATCATATTCTTCCTTTAATTAAATAAATCAACTTTAGTTAATTAATGATCTTCATTTAATTAAATAAATCAATTTTATTTAATTAAATCCTAATGGTCTTCATTTAATTGAATAAATCACTTTATTTAATTAAATTACCAATGTTCCAATATCCTCTCATTTGATTTAAATAAACTTAGAATATTTAAATTAAATGTCACAATCAAACTAATTTCATCTGAGTTAGTTAATCCTAAATTAATTAACTCCTAACACTAATCCCCCATTCCTCTAGCTTTTAACTCCACCCTTGGGTAAGTCAACCATGGTCAAGTTGCACATGTAAATCAATTTATTTGATTTAAATTACCCTATTTTCATTCAAATATGGCATACTCATTGGAATATTCCATTCACTTGACTTTTCCCTCCCAAAGGACTTTTTCCCTCCACCTTTGCACTAAAGGCTCTTACATGTCCTCTCCTTGAGCCAACTTGGCATTAATTCCTCTTTACACCTCCTCTTACACAAGTCACCTCTTCAAATTAAAATTTCACCTACATGCATTAAACATGCACATTGTTCAAAATGTCCACCCTCCTTCATTAGCATGTTGACAAGTGGCATAATGCCATTGGCCCTCTTTTTAATCCCACATCCATCTCATTCTTCACTCTTCAAACCTTCTTCATTGTAAATAGAGGCCTTCTCTATTGATTTTGGATACACAAGTTTATGCAAGTTCATTATCCACAATTTCATCCAAGTTAGCATAGAATTCATCATCCATAGCTAGGTTATTGGCATTTTTTTATCAAGAATCACACATCTATCATCAAGCTTATCAAGGAATTGGGAAAGGGCTTCTTTCCACATCAAAGAAGCACCAATTCCCCTATGGGATGCTGGTTTGAGCATTAGAATAGGATTTCATTAGTAGATTACTTGATATTTTGCTTTGATTTCATGTTCTTGTGTTTGAATGAATTTCATAGGGAATGCTTGTTTACACTTGTTTCAGGACTAATGTTTTCTTGTTTGTCCATGTTTGAGTAGGTCTAGGAAAAGCATTCACAAAATGAACCTTTTGAGTGTTGAGTACAATTCCAATTAAGCTCTGGAAGATAGAAAATCCTACATTGAATTGCAGGTATACAACAACTATCAACAACTACCACTGTCTTCACACCATATCACTTTGTCACACATCTTGCCTCATCACTTCTTATCATCTCTATCTCTATGTATCTACATGTACATCTATATCTATTCAATACAAGGATATATATACATGGTTACATCTTCATACATCAATTAGGTTGGCCTAATTGGATGTAAGCATATTTAACTCAAAATATCTTGTCAGCTTCAAAATAGAAACTTCTTTGGTGCTCTAAACAAAATATGCAAGACATGACTTAGGTCGGCCGAACCTAAAAATAACTCTTTAAACCTCCACGAAGCGTGCACCACATGTTTAAATCAGCCAGAAGATCATACCAAAAACTGTAAGCCAAACTTCTGACATTTATAACTTTCAACTCATTTGACCTAGATTGTTGAATTCTTGACCAAAGTTGTATCTAAGACCCTTGAATAGTATATCAAAATCATATGATATGATATTCTACACAAAGTGATTTCAGACCAAATTACCAGATCAATGTAGCACATACACAATTTATCAGATGGGAAAATAATCAATCACAAAACAATGCTGGCATCAATGACAACATACTGGAGGTCTCCTTCATTCTTCCAACAATCTCCCTCTTTGTCATTGATGGCAACATGTGCCAAAAAAATGAAGCTTACTTCAAAACTAAAATTGTGTGACATCAATTCATTCAACTCCCAATTTCAAATATACAAAAACACAAAACTATTTTTAAAACCAAAACATTATTTACATGGAACCTTCATCCACATAGAACCTTTTTACACAAAACCTTCCTCTACATAGAACCTTCTCCCCCTTTGACATCAAGGACAAAGGGTAAGGAAAAAATAAAAAGAGACTCATAATCAAGAACTAGGGGAACCTTCCTTGAGAATTGCTTCCCAAGTTGGTTTTCCATCATCCCAAATCCCTTTATCTTTGGTAAGATATTTATGCAATGATTCCAATTCCACTAAATATTCTTCTCCTTCTTTTGGAGTGGATGGAATGATGTTCATCTTCTCCAGTTTTTCTGCCTCTACCAAGGCACTTGGTATGGAAATATGTCTGGACATTACCAGATCTCCAAGCTATCCAAACCACCTTATTGCATCTTCTTTTTACCTATGCAGAATGAAAAAATTGTTCTAAAGGTTTGCATTAGAAGTCCAACCAATGTATTTTCTATCATCTACAACCTTGTAGTCTCCAGAGGCATCAACAAGTTGAGACTCTATTAAGTCCATTAAGTCCTTAATGCCTTGAGTGGCATCAGGAGGCCACCGCATGAAATATACAAATAATATTTGAGCTTCCTCATCACAGTCCCTTACCTCTTTCAAACTTTGCAATACTTTGTTATGCACAATTGAACACTTATCTTGTAGAATCAGTAACCTTTTCTCTAGAAGACTTGACTCTGCCTTTTTCACAGTCTGTACCTTAAGGTTAGAGGTATATTCCTTGACAAAATCAACTACAAACTTTAGGTTCTCAATCGGTGATAAGAAATCATCAATGGTGACACTGAGGGTTGTCTCATGTAAAGATCTAATAGCTTTGTTTATCAATTAAGTTTCTTTTTGACAAGTTTCAATAGTTTCCTACGTAACAGAGTTGAGAAAAGTACTACAAATATTTATTCTCTCACCTAGTGCAATCTTAGTCAAATCTACATATCCCTGATGTGATAGAACTTAATTAACTGAGGTGGTAGCATAGGTTGAAGTCTTGTTTTCCTTGTCAGTAGACCTTTGACAGTGCTTGCGGATGATTCTCTAATTGGCTTTGATATCTCAGTAGCCTTGGGGTTTTCTTCTTCACTTCTTTCAACCTCAGTTTCTTTCTTTTCTTCCTCTTCCTTCTTTTCTTCTTCTTTTTCTTCTTCTTCTTCTTCTTCTTCTTCTTTTCCCCTTTCTTTTTCTTCTTCGAAGTATTTTCCAGAATATTTATCTTTTTTTCTTTCTCCTTCTTATCCTCATCATCCTTATCATCATTGTTATTTTTATTCCTGCTCCCTTCATCTGCATCTTTATCTTTCTCACCATTGTTTCTAGTAGATTCATGATGTTCTTCTGGTTCATTACCCGTATCATCTTTATGTTGATCTTCAATCTTTTTGCTAGTTGTCTCCTTTGTATCATTTGGAGAGATACGTGTCTCTAAAACATCACGCATTTCACCAACACTTTCCAAAATTGGATGATCCATTGCCTTTATGATATTAACATGCTCATGTGCTTGAGTTGTATGGGATGAAGAATTGGTTCTTGTCCCATAATTATTTTCCAAATTTTTTTATTGTGTCTAGAGTTTCTTGCCTTAACTTTTCTATACTATCTTTCTCCTTAGTCATAAGAATATTGACTCTTTGTTTGAATCTAAACAATGTAGAAAATTCTTTTGATAGATTAGCAGCCTCTTCCTCAAATAAGGAGGATCCATAAGAGTTCAAGGCATCAATTTTCATCTTGTCATCAATATTTATAGCTTTGTTCCTTCTTTGTACTAATCCTTTGAAAACATTGCCAGTCACTTTGTTTTGGATAGAACTTTCCATACTCACATTGAAAATAACTATATATTGAATGAAAGCATTAATAATGGTTTCCTTATCTTCCTTATTGACTTTATCAAACAACTCAGTAGTTGGCAAAATATTTTCAAAGTCTATCATATTATTCACTAAGGCTTCAAGATTTAGAGATGGTTGATCACTTACCAAAGGAGAGCTAGCCATGTCCTCCTTTGGATTTGATGTTCCTTCTTCATTCTTCTTCTCATGCACATGAATTTGGAAGACATTCTCTTCTTCCTTTGTCTCTTCATCTGTTGATATATTGACTCTATTTTCTACTTCTTCATTGCTAGTGGAAGTACTGCTCCTTTTTATTGGAAATATGTGCCTCAAACAATACAGGCTGAAACCTCCATTAGAGCCAAGTTGGTGTGACATCTTCCTTGTCTGGCCGACAAGCAGTTTGATTCATTCTATTTTGAACAGGTCGCTGTGACCAAGCTTCCGTCTTGCCGAAAGGTTCACTTTGGTCTATTGCTGTGACATAGTGTATTCGCTATGACCTCTTAGCGCTCGGGAGAACTCTTGCTGAAAGGCCATTCAATCGTTAATTGGGGAGACTCCTAGCGATCATGAGTTTCGGGAATGATTTTGGGTTCATTGGTGTAACAGGTTTGTTGTGTTATGACCTCTTAGCGAAAGCTAATGTCTCACCGACAGGAATACTGCTCGTGTCTTCGCCGTAACATTTGGCTTGGTAAGAAGTCCTAGCGAATAGAGAAGGTCATGCCGACAAAGACACATCCAAGTGTTCTTTGGAGTAACTCAAAGTGGTCAGAGAAATGTCTTAGCAACTGAAGGATGTCTTGTTGATAGCCGATGGCTATCGGGGTAACTCAAAGGTCCCGGGAAGACATCTTAGTGAAGGGTAATGTCTTGGCGACGGATGAACACTTCGGGGTGAGTCCTATAGCTTGGTGTAAAGTCCTAGCGAAAGGTGTATGTCCTGGCGACTGCTGACGGCTTCGGTGAAACAAATGATCTCAGAGAAACCTCTTGGAAAAAGTGTTAAGTCTTGCCGACTAGTGATTGGAGCTCGATATGACTTTCCCTGTTCAGCGTAACATCTTAGCGAGTGTGTTTGGACTTGCTGATAGTTGTATGATTTCGGTGTAACTCAAGTTGCTCTATGAGACCTCTTAGCGATAGAAAAAGTCTTGCTGACTATCCTGTGGAGCTCAATATGACTTGTGTCTTCGGTATAACTTTGGTGACTCGCTATGGTCTTTTGGCGAATGCGATAGGTCTGGGTGACTGCTTGGTGACTCGGTGTAACTCATGAAGCTCGATAGAACATCTTAGCGATAATAGAGACTCTTGGTGACATCAGTATGAAGGATATGCGACATCGGCGAGACACTGTTAGTGTCTCACCGAGATGCCAACACAGTGTGAATTCTGTTGACCAAGTAAGACCTTCTGATGTGGCATCTTGTGGATGAATAGGAGGAGCCGAATGGGAACAGTTGGAAGACAGCCAGTTGTGATGGTTCTATGAGGAAGTTCTACAGACATAGTTCGACATGGATATACTTAGTGATTGCAGATTGTGATCGGTTGGTTCAATCAATAGTGGAGTGTGAAGAGTTTGAACTGTATCAGTGTATGAATTTGATTATGTAAAGACTATAAACAGAAAAGGTTCCTGTGCAATATTGTTAATAGTGAACGCTGCTATAAACAAACACCAGAAAGATAAGTCTGTCAATTGTATGTAATTTCAATTACTGTAATACAAAGTGATTTCTCTTGGTGTGGTGGGTTTTTCTCCCGTAAGGGTTTTCCCACGTATATCTGGTGTTCTTGTGTGATTGTCAAAACTCTGTTTCTGTAATTTGTTTCATAGTGCATCTTAACTTGACTGTAATTGTAAATTTTAAAGTGTATCTGCATTCTTTCCTGAGGTATTGACATTAGGAGAATTGTTTCCGCATCTAATTTTCCTTACAAGTGGTATCAGATCCTGGCCAGTTGTGCTATCCTTGTGGGTACGTTGGGTTTTTTGTGTCAATTTTGTTCAGTGGGAGTCTTGTAGAGTTTGTTATTTCTGATTACAGGTTGAGATGGCTAGGACGTCTGGAAAAATTGAAATACAGAAATTCAATGGCAGTAACTTTGAGTTGTGGAAACTCAAGATGGAGGATCTTCTAGTTGATCATGATCTGTGGATTGCTGTGTCTGGAACTAAACCTACAAGCATGAAGCAAGAGGATTGGGACCTTGCAGATAGGAAGTCTAAGGGCCTGATAAGGCTCTATTTAGTAGATTCAGTCCTTCTGAATGTGCATGAGGAGAAGAATGCATCTTCCTTGCGGAATAGACTAGTGTCTATTTATCAGGGGAAATCTTTGGTGAATAAACTGTTCCTGAGGAAGAAGTTGTATTCTTTGAGAATGCAGGAAGGAGGGTCTGTAACTGATCATTTGAAAGCATTTAATATGTTGATTTCTCAATTGACATCTGTTGGTGTGAAGACTAAAGAAGAGGATCGTTGTATGCTTCTATTGTGTTCTTTGCCAGACTCATGGGATCATCTGGTGATGGCTATTGGGAGTACAACATCGAGTTTCAAGATGGAAGATGTTGTTGGTTCTTTGCTGTCAGAAGAGATGAGAAGAAAAACTTCTAAGATGGAGAAGGAAGCTCTTGCTATCAGAGGAAGACCGAAAGAGAAAGGCAAGAAGAAGGACAAGAAGTCCAAATCGAAATCAGAGGGGAGATCAAAGTCTCCTGGCAAGAAGTCCAAGGTGAAGTGCTGGAACTGTGGGCAACCTGGTCATGTCTGAAAGGATTGTAAAGAGGAGAAGAAGAAGAAGAAGAAGAATTCTTTTGACAATGACTCTTCTCATAGTGATGCAGACGCCTTCATTGCTGCCTTGGCTACTCAGGCATCAGATGATGTCTGGATGATTGATTCTGGAGCATCTTTCCACATGACAAGTCATAGAGAATGGTTCACGAAGTATGAAGAATACGATGGTGGAAAGGTTTACTTGGCAAGTGATTCTACTTTGGAGATAGTTGGCCGTGGAAGAGTTAGAATACAATTTCCTGATGGCAGAGTAAAGGGAATTAATGATGTTATGCACATACCAGGTCTGGCTCAAAATTTGTTGTCTGTCAGTAAGCTTAATGATACTAGATTACAAGTCTTGTTCTCTAGAAGTGGCTGGAAGATGACTAGAGGTTCAATGGTGTTGGCTAGAGGTGCTCAAATTGGTGCCCTGTACAAGCTGGATGCACAGGCTATTCAATGTAACAGTGTCTCTGTAAAGTCACGGAAGGCTGCTCATGGAGGTAAAAAGGGAAATATCCCTAATTATGTAAACTCAATGGAAGTAAAACTTCCTGCAGAGAAGACTATGCTTTGGCATCATATATTAGGCCACATAGGAGAAAAAGGTTTAAAAACCTTGAAGAACAAAAACCTAGTTGAGGGGCTTGATGATTGTAATCTGGAATTTGAATTCTGTGAACATTGTATATATGGAAAGCAACATCGTGCTTCATTTTATGACAGTCCTCATAAATCTTCTAGTTTCTTAGACTATATTCATTTGGATGTGTTTGGTCCAGTAGATGTTCCTTCTTTGTCTAAATCAAGATACTATGTGTCGTTCATTGATGATTATTCAAGAAGAGCATTTATTTATTTTCTGAAAAGTAAATCAGAAGTATTCAGTCGATTTAAAGAATTTAAAAATCTTGTTGAAAATCAGATTGGTAAAATAATAAAATGCTTAAGGACTGATAATGGCGGTGAATTCTATTCTGATGAATTTGAAAGATACTGTAAAGACCATGGGATCAAAAGACACAAGACTACACCTTATACTCCATAGTAGAATGGAGTTGCAGAAAGGTTCAATAGGACAGTGATGGAGAGAGCACGAAGTATGCTTAGTAGTGTTGGTTTGGAGGAGAAGTTCTGGGCTGAGGCTACTGCTACTACATGTTACTTAATTAATCGGTCTCCAAATTCTGCTCTCATTGAGAAAACACCTTTGGAAGCGTGGTCTGGTAAGAAGCCCTCTCTTAGACATATTCAAGTCTTTGGTTGTGAGGCATATGCACATGTGCCAGATGTAAAAAGATCTAAGTTGGAGAACAAGGCTGTCAAGTGTATTTTATTGGCTATAGTGCTAACATTAAGGGATACAAGCTTTGGAATCATGTTACAAAGAAGGTTGTATATAGCAGAAGTGTAATCTTTCGTGAGCTGAAACCTTCCACCTTGGATCTACAGTCAGAGACAAAGTCAGAAAACAATAAGGATGTAGCATTAATTCCTCCTACACCAGAGAAAGAGGAATTCAAAATTCAAAATGTACCTAAAATTGAGAGCTTAAGTAGTTTTGAAAGTTCTAAAGAAGAAGAACCTCATCCTCAGCCAGTGAGGAGGTCAACCTGAGAAAGGAAACAACCAGATAGGTATGGGTTCTCATTGATTGATTCTACTTGTGCCTATGCTTTGATTTCTAGTATGATGAGCCTAGGACTGTAAAAGAGGCAATTAAAATGTCTAATTCGACTCTTGGTTGGAAGCCATGAATGAAGAGATGGCATCATTAGAGAAAAATGAAACTTGGAGTTTGGTGCCCTTGCCTAAAGGTAGAAAAGTTGTTGGCTACAAATGGGTATTTAAGAAAAGATTGGTCTAGATGGCAGTGTAGAAAAGTACAAGGCAAGATTGGTTGCAAAGGGTTATTCCCAGGTAGAGGGAATTGATTATGGGGAAATCTTTTCTCCTGTAGCAAAGCTGACATCCATTAGATTTCTATTGTCACTTGCAACAAGCGTATGACTTAGAGGTTGAACAGATGAATGTGAAGATAGCATTTCTTCATGGTGATCTTGAAGAAGAAATCTATATGTCCCAGCCTAAGCACTTTGTTGAGAAAGGTAAAGAAAAACTAGTATGCAAATTAAAGAAGTCTTTGTATGGGTTAAAGCAGTCACCTAGAATGTGGTACTAGAAATTTGATACTTTTGTATTGTCTTTGGGATTTGTGAGATAAAAATCTGATCACTGTGTATATTATAAAGCTGAAAGTGATCAAGTATTAGTTATTGCTCTCTATGTTGATGATATGTTGTTCATAGGCAATAGTAAGCTAATGATTTCTGATCTTAAGTCTCAGTTGTCTACTAAGTTCGAAATGAAGGATCTTGGTGCAGCAAGGTATATTCTGGGGATGGAGATAACTAGGGACAGGAAGAATAGAAAATTGTGGCTCAGTCAGAGTAAGTATATTAGGACTATTCTTGAGAGATTTTGTATGAATGATTGCAAGCAGTTAGTTGTTCCAGTCTTGCAGGAACGAAGCTATCTGTTGAGGACTGTCCAAAATCTCCTACTGAGATGGAGGACATGACCAGTGTACCCTATGCAATGCAATAGGTAGTCTCATGTATGCAATGGTCTGTACAAGGCCAGACATTGCCCAAGAAGTGGGAGTACTTAGTCGATTTATGGCTAATCCAGGAAGAACGCATTGGGATGTTGTGAAAAGAGTTTTCAAATATTTGAAGAGCACTTCAAATTTTGCATTGTGTTACCATGGGAATTCGGTTGAATCACAGAGGACTCTCAGCATTCGTGGATATGTAGATTCTGATTGGGCAAGGGACATTGACAGCAGGAGATCCACTAGTGGATACATTTTCATGATGAATGGTGGTGCAGTGAGTTGGATGAACAAGCGATAGGCTATAGTCGCTTTATCCACTACAGAGGCTGAATACATGGCAGCTACTCATGCTTGTAAAGAAGCTGTATGGTTGAAACGTTTGTGTTCTAACATTGGTTTTGATGCAGGGGAAATAACAATTTTATGTGACAGTCAGAGTGCCATTTGTCTGGCAAAGAACCCAACTTTCCATGCCAGAACGAAACATATTGATGTACAATACCACTTTGTACGAGATATGGTTGAGGATGGAAAGGTCAGTTTGGAAAAAGTTGATACTCTGGAGAATGTTGTAGATGCATTGACGAAGCCAGTGAGTACAGACAAGTTCAGGTGGTGTGCCAGTTCAATGGGCCTTAGTGCCCATGATTTTCAGTAAGTATTATTTGTGCTCTGGAGGTGCCTGTATGATCTTCGTCAAGTGGGAGATTGTTGGAAATATGTGCCTCAAAAAATACAGGCTGAAACCTCCATTAGAGCCAAGTCGGTGTGACATCTTCATTGTCTGGCTGACTAGCAGTTTGATTCATTATGTTTTGAACAAGTCGCTGTGACCTAGCTTCTGTCTTGCCGAAAGGTTCACTTTGGTCTATCACTGTGACATAGTGTATTTGCTATGACCTCTTAGCACTCTGGAGACCTCTAGCCGAAAGGCCATTCAATTGTTAATCAGGGAGACTCCTGGCGATCATGAGTTTCGGGAATGATTTTGGGTTCATCGGTGTAACAGGTTTGTTGCGTTATGACCTCTTAGCGAAAGCTAATGTCTCACCGATAGGAATACTGCTGGTGTCTTCGTCGTAACATATGGCTTGGTAAGAAGTCCCAGCGAATAGAGAAGGTCATGCCGACGGAGACACATCCAAGTGTTCTTTGGAGTAACTCAAAGTGGTTGGAGAAACGTCTTAGCGACTGAAGGATGTCTTGCCGATAGTCGATGGCTATCAGGGTAACTCAAAGGTCCTGGGAAGACATCTTAGCAAAGGGTAATGTCTTGGCGACGGATGAACACTTTGGGGTGAGTCCTATAGCTCGGTGTAAAGTCCTAGCGAAAGGTGTATGTCCTGGCGACTGCTGACAGCTTTGGTGAAACAAATGATCTCGGAGAAACCTCTTGGCGAAAGGGTTAAGTCTTTCCGACTAGTGATTGGAGCTCGATATGACTTTCCCTATTCGGCGTAACATCTTAGCAAGTGTGTTTGGACTTTTCGATAGTTGTATGCTTTCGGTGTAACTCAAGTTGCTCTATGAGACCTCTTAGCGATAGAAAAAGTCTTGTCGACTATCTTGTGGAGCTCGATATGACTTGTGTCTTTGGTATAACTTTGGTGACTCGCTATGGTCTTCCGGCGAATGCGATAGGTCTGGGCGACTGCTTGGTGACTTGGTGTAACTCATGAAGCTCGATAGAACGTCTTAGCGATAACAGAGACTCTTGGCGACATCGGCAAGACACTGTTAGTGTCTCACTGAGATGCCAACACAGTGTGAATTCTGTTGACCGAGTAAGACCTTCCGATGTGGCATCTTGTGGATGAATAGGAGGAGCTGAATGGGAACAGTTGGAAGACAATCAGTTGCCACAGTTCTGTGAGGAAGTTCTATAGACAGAGTTCGACATGGATATACTTAGTGATTGCAGATTATGATCGGTTGGTTCAATCAACAGTGGAGTGTGAAGAGTTCGAACTGTACCAGTGTATGAATTCGATTCTGTAAAGACTATAAACAGAAAAGGTTCTTGTGCAATATTGTTAATGGTGAACGCTGCTATAAACAGACACCAAAAAGATAAGTCTGTCAATTGTATGTAATTTCAATTACTATAATACAAAGTGATTTCTCTTGTTGTGGTGGGTTTTTCTCCCGTAAGGGTTTTCCCACGTATATCTGGTGTTCTTGTGTGATTTTCAAAACTTTGTTTCTGTAATCTGTTTCATAGTGCATCTTAACTTGACTGTAATTGTAAATTTTAAAGTGTATCTACATTCTTTCTTGAGGTATTAACGTTAGGAGAATTGTTTCCGCATCTAATTTTCCTTACACTTTTATTCCTTTTCAACTATTACTCTTCTTACAAGCCAAGATCTATTTCGTCCTATACAACATGACTTAGGTTTCTTTTCTTGCTTTCCTTTTTTCTGTACTCTTCTTCTTTCGGGAGTAACAGGGTGTAGCAGGGGGTATGTTCTTTCTTTTAGAAGCACGGGTACTAGGATCGATGGAAGCAATTACATTGACCAATGCAAGAGTACTGTGTTCTTTCTTCTTTCCCTTCTTTGTTACAATAGCACTGGAAGTAGGTGCAGTAGTAGAAGATATTCTTCTTGATATCTTAGGTCTGGAGGACTATTCGCTGATCTAGTCTTCCTCTCATCAAGAGCTTCCCTTAATAGATCAATATCATCCTTAGAGAATGAATGCCCTTGGAAGAATGCCTCAACATTCTTTCTTGTCATTTTTTCTCTTTGGGATGTAGAAGTTTCTAAGTGCACTTCACTAGATTTTTCTTTATATTTTCCATGTCGGGGCAAAGAGGGATCCCTAGGACTGCTTAACAATATTTCAATGAGCCTCTCATCAATTTTTTCATCAACCTCATATCATAGGGGTTCTATCTAGAGATTTATGGGTTCAACTACTTCTATGATGTATTCATCAGTGGTTACAAGAAAAGTTACTTCCTTTGCATATTTCTTCACAAGGATTATGGGAACCCTATCTCTTTCATACATAATGTGACTGATGGATTAGTACGGGTGAACCAAAATTGATCCATGAGGAATCAAAGTATGATTTAGCCACTAAACCTCAGTCCCAATAAAATCATTCAATGTAAATTGAAGTGGAAGCCATTAAAACTTAACATGTTAAACTACAACAGCTTTTAAAATACCTACTCTAATCCGCTTGAAACTTATTCTATTGGGGAATTTGTGTCATGTTGATGTGAAACGATGACCCTTTCCCGATCCTGTGGGTAAGTGAGCTCATTTCGATCAATTCTATTGAAGAGAATTGACAAAAATGATGAAAGATGTGTATGAAAACATGATTTAAAGCTACATTAGCATGATGCAAGCTAAATTAACATGATTTTATGCTAAAATTGATCTAAATATGCAATTTATAGGCTAATCTAAGATAATTCTATGATGCAGAGAATCCACCAAAATCTACAGACCATCAAAGGTACTTCTGGCCCTAAACACAAACCATGAGAAGATCCATTAGCAAATCACCAAAAACTCACTTATCATTTCAACAAAATCCATCAAATTTACCTGCCATAAATTCACCAAATCATTATTCTAGACTTTTATCAAGACTTAAGTGTATATTAACCATCATTAAATGGACTAAACCAAAACAATAACATCATTGAAAAACACTGAACCAACCAAGTCATCCACTATTCACCAAATTACCCTTCATTTCAACTTGTTTCAATGAGGCTGAAAGACACCATTCCCTCAATATTGCTTCAATTCTCTTGTTTGAACTTTAAGTCACTTTTATCATCATCAAAATGACTGAAACAAAACAAATACCTTGTAAGAAAACTCAAAACATTCAACTTGACCATCCTGCATACTCATGTCACCAATTTTGCACCATGATTCCACATAGTTTAACCACCAAAATAACATATTTTTCTTCCTAAACTTTGTAAAAACATTGAGACATCTCTAACATCATTACCTGAGTAGGTTCAAACTAATATCCATCACTTACATCACAGTTTGTACAAAAATATCAATATCTTGCATTAATACAATAATTTATCAGACCCTCATTCAAACACAATTTTGAATCAAGCAACCAAGGTTTTATTGAAAATACCCTTTACAAACCTCTTTATACATTACCACCACTACAAGCATGTGAATTTATGTCTACATAAGCTTAATCTACCATCACCAAGCCCTTACACATGTTGTTTCACCATTACCATGCTTGAAACCACAATTTTTTTTGGGAAAAACTCAAAATTTCCATTGAGGGCAGCACCAAAACCTTGCACCATGGCGTCCCCTACACCTGCACACATTCACAAACTAAAAATAAACCTAAAACATCCCATTCCACTGATCTAACTAACCTCCACTGGTGGAATGGTGGTTTAAAACTTAAGAGACTCTTAAAACCCCTATTTTAAGGGTTACAAATAGTTATAAGAAAGAAGCCTGCAACTAGCCCTTAAATTCACTTAGATCTTCTCAAACTCACTTTATTTAAAAATCCTCAACCTTAATCAACTCAATACAATAGAAAAAAAATCTTGATGATGTTGTATAGACCCAAAAAGATTGAAAAATCACAAAGGAAACATTATTTTCAGAAAAAACAAGGTACTCTTATTTTCAAAATTTGTTACAAGATATAATGACTGCCTTTTCCTTGCCTTCTCCATGCTTTATAGTGATGTTTACATCAGTTATGCAATTGAATCTTCATTTCCCAATCGACTACACCTTTTATTTTCCCACTTGACTCTTCATATTCTTGCTTTTTTGTACATTTTTGCACTTTCCCAATTTTACAACTTTGCAATTTTTGCAAGTTTTGCCCTTTTCACTATTTTGATCACCTAGAGACCTATTTGAGACTCCAATACATTAAATTTGACCACACCATGACCTTTTTACATTGTTTTATATTTGAAAATTCATTTTTTACAAATTTTCCTATTGAAGGCATTCAGAGAACAAGGTGCTCCTGCACCACTCTAAGCTAAAAGATTCAAACCCTAGTTTATAAACAAGCTAAAATGGATGCAACGAAGCCATTAATGGAAGCTTGAAGCTATTATGCAACTAAAAATGAACTAAAATATGCTAAATGTGAATAAAGCATGAGTGTGTATGTGAGTGAATTCAAGAACATGACTTTGCAATTCAAAGATGGATCCATTTATCTCCAAATAGTTATCTATTTATAGGAGAGAAAATGAGGAATGAATGGTTGAGATCATAAAGCTTAATCAACGGTCCAAGATGAAGGGGATGAGAGGCATGGATCATCAATTCTCATCAACAGATGAGAATGCAAGATGAAAGTTAATCAAGGGCCCACACTCGCCTCAAACAAACACACTTTTGACCTGCTCGCACAGGTCAAAGGTAACTTGCTCAAAAGGTTAAAGGTTAACTTGGATTTGAAGCTAAGTGGGTTGATTGGGGGAGAGAGAATATTCCTTTTGGGTGAGGAAAAAGGTAATTTACAAATTAAAACAAATTTTTAATTGTGCAAAAAGGAGGATAAGGAATATTCCATGGGAATATTCCCTTTACTTAGAAGAAAATTAATTTAATTGCTAATTAAACAAGGTTTAATTTATGCAATTAGGGAACTAGAAGAATTAAGAGATATTTATTAAATTAGATGATTTAATAAATAGGGGAGGGGTGAAATGATGTTTAATTAAATAACTTAGGGTTATTTAACTAAATAAGATGACTTAGGAGATTAAATTAAATATTTTTTATGCATTTAATTTAATTCGATGAAGTGTTAGTGTGAAAAGAGATGAATTAACCTAATTTAATTAATTAGGCCAATAGATGAAAATGATGCAATTAATTAATTAGCTAGGCTAATTAAATAAATTAAGCGAAAAGAGGATGGATTAAAGAGGAAATAATGTTAGTAAATCTTATTTAAATATATGACATCGATTAGGACATTTTTTAGTGTTTACGTTTTTCCCCTCTTTGAAGCGAGTTACCTGCTGCTTCGGTTCAAAGAATAACACTTTTTGGATCAGAAATCTTGCCCAAATCAAAAAATAAAAAATTTCTAATTTTTTAGATGCCCCAACAAAAGGATAAAACTGACTCCCTGCCCCCTCGAGAAATCGGGCAAATTTTTTGAATTTTGGGTTGATTTCTTGACAAAGGTTCCAAAGCTACCCCAAGGGTCCAGAAAGGTTTCGAGATGTAAGAATAATACCAAAAATGCAAAAACCGATGCAAAATTAGGTCTCAATTGGCAAAATTGGTGAAAATGATAATAAACCCCATTACTAAGGTTAAATTAGGGGAAAAAATCCCTAATTTTCTAGCTTAAATAGGCCAAGAGGGGTCATTTTAAATTCATTTGTGCATTCACACTTAAGGAATTATTGTGATTTGAGCTCTGACCCTTTGACACAATGGCGCACCGAGAGCTTCCTAGACACATCTTTGATCGAGTTTGATAGTTCTAGTGGTTTCCAAGTGCAGAACCACCGGTATGTGATTCAAAACCTGATTTGAAATTTGAAATTTTGATGCATTTATTAGGCGTTAGAATTTAGATTCTGGTGGTGTCTCTATATAGCGACACCCAAACTTAACTCGGTGACACCCAAATCATTTATAGCAATGAATATGTATATGACGATGCTTCTCTCGATTTAAAATTAGGGTTTCTAATTTTAAATGGTGACACAGGCTTATTTAGCAACACACTTGTCGATTTAGAAATTAGAGTTAGGTTAGGCTAGAATATAAATCATGACGCCAGCTTGTCTGGAAACGCACTTTCCAATTTGAAATTTGAAATGCATCAGGCATCACTATTTGAATTTTGAATATAGTGACACTATTGTAAATAGCGATGCTATTGTGATTTCTGAGCCAAAAATTCCAAATAACTTCAAATTTTGATGATTTCCTGATGCCATGTGCTTCGTGGGTATAGGAGGTCTTCCCACCATTAATGTCGAGGGAGCACAGGCCCACAGTACTAGAGAGATTAGGTGATCTTTTAGAGTTGCGCCAGGAGCACCTGGGAGAGATCGGATTGTGGTACATTGCATATGCACCTATGATTAGGACTCATTTGGTGATGATGATAGCTTTATGCAAGAGATGGCACAGTGAGTCCTCATCCTTCCACCTTTTGACAGGGGAGGCAATAGTTACTTTGGAGGACGTGTGGCAGATATTATGTTTTCCTATCCATGATGACCATGTGATTTACGACACCAATGTCGGGCTCAATGCATTCCTCGACATGATGGAGATGGACCAAATTGTATTGGTCACATCATAGATTGATTTGGAGACATACAGAGGTCAGGTGTCAACTTTTAGATTGATCATCACAGCCATCATTTTGGGTTTGGTGGCTCCAGATAGACAGAGCAAATTCTTCAGTCCAGGATGGGGCTTTGTGTGGCACCTGATGCTACATGTGAGGACTTTTTTTGCGTGGGGGCCCATGATGCTAGCCTCCTTATACCATGATTTACATGATTTTGTATATTGTGATGGGAGAGCCCTCGATGCAGGGGTTACTTTGCTTCATATCTAGGCATGGGAGCACATTGTCGTGCTTCGGTCAATTTTACAAATGGTAGACATGGATCTAGATGATCCCATCATTTGGAGATATCAAGGTGCCATCACACTGAGGCACACTGGACAGATTGGGCTCCCATACTAGAGACAGGTTATAGATGATATGACAATGTTTCACTAGTGCCCATGGTTACAGATGCCACCATGGTTCGATGATATTCAACAACTTTACTTTTCCAGATAGACCCGTTACATGTAGGGTTGAGAGCATCCAATTATCGAGAGATATCTCCCTGACAGGGTAGCCAGACAGTTTAGAGATATACATGATAGGCCCAATGATGCCTATAGGGCCATTTTTGCTAGATTGGCTAGATAGGTTCCCACATGGGGACTGACTATTCCAACTCTAGAGGCCATTGAGAGCTTTCGATAGTTGGTTGCCCAACCTTGGGCATATGATTAGGGTCATCCCATAGCACATACCACTCTAGCGTATGATGCATGGTTCATCCCACCGAGGTGACTTACAAATCCAACAAGTGCTCTTCGCAAAGGGAGACCATGAGGCTGAGGTGCTAGGGCAGGGGACAAGGATGCCAGGATGGCCAAGATAGATAGGTTCTGGGGGCTCCTCCGGTTGTGTAGCCTCAGGTTCAGCCATAGGTGCAGCCACAAATACCGCCACAAGTACAACCATAGCCAGGACCACCACCACCACCAGATGCACAAATTCAGTAGTTGCAATAGCAGGTGCAAGCATTGACTGGTGAGTGAGACTAGGCTTGCCAATAGGTTTTGGCTCTTACTATTGAGCAAGACCAGGCTTGGCAGCAAGTGATTGTGGTGATAGTAGAGAAAGACATGGTGCTATAGAAAGTACAAGTTGTCAAAAGAGAGAGGGATCAGGAGGTGGCTAGGTGGCAAAAAATCAAGGTTATGGTGGCAGCAACACATGGTCAGACCATGTCAGCACGGTTGTATAGAGAGCCTATCATAGAGGTTGCATACTACAGGCAACATTATCACTGAGATGTTCTAGCGGCTCTTTGTCAGCCAAATTTTTCACAGCGTAGTGATGCGCATCCCTGTGCAGAGGATCAGCCTGAGAGGTAGGTTGGAGAGGGTAGCAGCCACTAGGGCTAGCTTTATGATGTATAGACACTTTTTTATTTTTCCCCATTCTTTATCACTGATATACATTCATGGTCTCCTTTTTGATAGCCTCGTGGATATTGTACTTTTTGATCGATGTACATACATTGATCTAGATTTTGTACCATGACACATTTTTTGATATATATATGATATGGATATGGATGATTCATGCTATGATGTGTTGAATTTATTTCATGTATGGATGATATGATATGGATGCTTATACTTTATGTCTATGTGATATGTGATGATTAGGATATGGATGTATGCAATGTTATATTCTTTTTCAGTATCTTTTCACGATATGATATGGATGAATGATATGCAGATGTTATGGATGCAAATGATGTGGATGCATTTATTTTTGTATATTTTCTATGCATGTTTTATGATAATGATGTATGCATATGGATGTATGGATGCAAATGCTTATGATATGCAACGATTTAAGATGCTTAGAATAAAAAATCTATATTATTCATCACAACTCAAATGATTATGCAAAATGTGTGGTGTGATATGGTCATGAGATGTGTGATTATGTTGATGGATGCTTATTATTATGATATGATTATGAGTTGCATGTATGTTGATGGTTTGTGGATGTAGGGTAGATGCATTGATGATGCTTTTTTTGACTATCATGATACCAGGTTAGCGCAGAGAGAAGATAGAAGAAATAAGAATGAATGACTATTGGTGATGATGATTGCTTCAAAAGATCCAACAAGTCCTTGATCCATCGAGACTTTATTAGAGATGGTGGCAAGACGATGAAAAATGTAGGATGAGATGTAGGATGGGTACTCATACTTCAGGATTGGGATTTTCCGCCATTTGACATGATGCATCAAGGTATTGATAACCAAGACGAAATTTTATCTAGTGTAATGGAATTTGACTCCACAAACATATAGGATAGTTCTTATTCACATATTGACATACGGAAACATCATTGGAATGCAAGTTAGAAGCTTAGAAAATATTGCACTAAAGCATACGCAATAGTCAACAACATACTCCAAATAACCTTCCTACACACAACTAAGCTAGTATGTGCCAAGATTATTTTACAAGAGTATCCACAAGCACAATAAATGAAAGATAATGATCGATGCCCCATTCCTTTCTCTCTAAATTTTTTTGTTTAGACATCATCGAGAGGTCCTTGAAATGGTTCATTAAGATAAATCATAAGAAAAAATCAAAGACAAACAGTTAGTGTTATCTATAGCTCTTGCCTAGTTTAAGTCTAGCTAAATGTGATGTCTGATACTGATGTCCATTGCAAAAAGGATACATCCTAGGACATGTTGATCAAAGGGTTGTTTGATGTTGGGATGATGATGCTAAGATGTGTTGTTGCTATAAACTTCATTGAAATATTTACCTATGATTTAGACTTTAGATTTTGACAATTGGGTTCGCACTTTATGACTCACTACATTTGATTTCTACTTGTTTTGCCAAAGGTTGAAGGTGATGAAGGTTTATTATGGGTGAAAGTTTATTGTAGGTGAAAGCGAGATGGGATGGATGGGTGTTGGATTTTCTAGAATATTTGAATGTTTTTGGTATTTTTGAAGATTTTTTGAGGTTGTTTTTGGTCTTTTTGAAAGTTTATGCAAATGTTTAGGATTTTTGGATTTTTTGAGGCTGTTTAGAGTTTTCTGAATGTTTTGAGGATTTTTAGGTCTTTTGAATGTTTTCTATTGTTTTTGGATTTTCCATTTTCAAATGTTTTTTGTTTTCAAAATATTTGGATGTTTTTGGTTTTTTCGAGAATTATTTGGATGTTTTTGGATTTTTGAGTAAGTTTAGGGTTTTCTGAGTGTCGACCAAGAACTTAACCTAAAGACCTATCCTAGGGGCCTCGAGGGTGATCAAAGATTAACCTTTCCTATGTTATACACACAGAGACCACATAATTTGACTGACTCGACCCATTTACAAGACAAAGATATGAATAGATGAGAAACGACAGTTAATTACAATGGACTACTAAAGGACTAACCTAGGGTGTCTCAGGGGCACATCAATGATGGCTTTGCCTACATTCAAGCTTAGAGACAATGTAGTTCGACAAAGACACATTTTTTTGGATTTTTTGATGTTTGACCTTTTTAAGGATTTTGATGTTTTCTAGATGTTTTGGATTTTTCCTTTACAATTTTCTGAATGTTTTTGGATTTTAGCTATACAGGATTTTGCAAATGTTTTTGGATTTTCTGGATAAGATTTTATGAATGTTTTTGTATTTTTTTGCACGATCTTGATGAGTGTATGGATATGTGATGATTTCAGTGATCCATTTCAGGATTTTGTTGAAAACCAAGCTAGGATTGATTCATTTGATTGATGGATTGATGATGATAACATTGTTGAGGATACACAACAATGCAATGATAGTGTTAAGCAACACAAGGATTGGGAAGGATATCCTAAGATGATGATGATGGATTGATTGGATAAGATTTGATCAATATTTTGGAGATTGGTTTGGAACAAAGCTTGTTGGAATGATTTGATGTGACGTTGAAGTGTAAGGTAGATTAATTGATATGAATTTTTTGGATTGATGTTTGATAAAAGATAAAGCTTGATAAGGAACATTTTCTCATCAAAATGTGCCATGGGCTAGTGATTTGGATTTTTTTCTTCAAATGATTTGACCAATTTGATTTTGTGTTTTTCAAATGTTTAGATCACCACATAAGTTATAGGATATAGCTCAAGATTTATTCATGAAGCAAGATGTAAGTATCTACCCCCAACATCTAGCAATGTATGGAATGATATGCCAAGGATTATCTTGTGATACGATAACATGTTTGGATAGATTATACCTCTTTCGACAATGCCTCATGGATCAAATAATGTTGGTTAGGATAGGACCAATGATAGTGACCCATTTCAAGAAGTTTACAATAAGCAAGTGTGAAGTACCTATCGAACCTTTTCCAAGATCAAGATAAGTTAGATGGGATGAAAAATGGATTGGATAATGAAGGGTTCCTGAATTTATTATGGATAAGATGAATGGAATGAGATTTATTATGGATGGGATGAGATGCCTCTACCTGAAATGGTGCACATAGATGCTCGATTCTACTCATGATGCATGTTTTACAGGTTTTTATCATGGTACTTTTCCAAAGAACCACCAAAGTGGTTTTCACTAGAGGACGATTTTTCTTTAGACTTTTTTTTTGAAAGTTTATTGGTGTAGGAGCACCTAGGAAACATTAGGTTTTCTAGAAGACTAGAATGCAGTTCTTTTTGTTGTGTTATCTTGAGGTCATATTGACCATTGTGTAGAGAGCTTTGAGATGTTTTTGATCTTTAGGAAAGAAGTTGACAAGAGCTAAAAAGGTTTTGAACATCATCTTGCTAAGTTGTCAAAAGTTGGCAAAGTTTGAAAAACACAGTGGGTTTTATAACTTTTGCCATTAGGTCATCAATAGGTTCGACCAATGAAACTTAACTATTTTTGGAGCCTATTTAAGGGGTGATTCGACCATGGAGCAGGGTTGGAAGCTTTGATGTTTTGGTGAAATCTTGTGAATTTGAAGAAAACAACGTTCTATGCAAAAATTTTGACTTTTGCATCTTGATTGAGTTTTAATGGATTAGTTCTACTTCTGTTTTGATTGTAGGATTTAGTGTAGTTGGAATTCAAGCATTTTTTATTATTAAATAGCTTCTTGTATGATTTTTAGGTACCTTTTTGTAAATAGTTCATTGTTGCCCTATTGTTAGCCTGAACTAGACTATTTTTAGAAAATGGGGTGCTAGAGCACTTTCCCACTGTACAAACTGTACGGCCCTTTGGGAACAGTGCCTAGACACCATGTTTTCACATATATTAGGTGGTAGGCTTTGTGTGTGTGAAGGATTTTCTATCAATGTCTGGAGAATTTGAAGAATTTAGGTGTTAGGTGGTAGGCTTTGTGTGTGTGAAGAATTTGCTAGCAATGGCTAGGGAAGACAGGGAGTGAAAGGTACATATTATGTAGGGGTGTTAATATTTTGAAGAATGTCCTTTTGGAGAATTTAGTTGAGGGTCTTGGCAAGGTCTAGTGGTCAGGAGGAGGTTCCATCAACCCATTTGGTGGGAGAAAACTTTGACAGTCTGGAAACAACCAGTGAAAAGCTTGTAAACCCTAGTCTTAGGCCATTTTCAAGAATTGGCTTGGTACAGCTGGTAAAGGCCCAAAACCCTAAAAATATTGGAGAGTTAGGAAAATGAACCAAGGATCTCAAAGAAAGAATGGGGTGTTCTTGTAATATTTTAGAACAAAGACCAGATTTCTCAGCTAGGAGGCCTAAAAGGGGCTCAAGGCTAGTAGCCCTTCTTGAACCCTAGAATAGGGTTTGGAGTGAACGATGGAGAAATGGTGATTGGTGGTTGTATAAGAACCCTTGTGAGATGGTTTTGAAGCCATGGAAGTCATCACACACCCTGCATCAAGTTAGTGAGGCATTTGAGGGATTGCTAGTCTTTAGGAAGATTAAAGGCTAAGGAGAGAAAGTGAGAAAGAATACCGAGAATTGCTAGGTTAGAGAAATGATGATGATAGTAGGGATGGCCAGGGGAACCAGGGGTGACTAACAAGCATTAGGGAATATAGGTTAAGAAGGTGGAGAGTGACACCAAAGGAGTTTTCCAAGTTGAAACCCAGAGCATGGGATAGTGATTATCTCATCCAGCCCTACCCTATCAGATTGGTATTAGAGCAAGCAAAAGATTTGGGAAAGAATAATATATGTCAAAGGTTGAGTCAAGTGATACTACCATCATGGTGAAAAATGCACAATTTTCCAAGATGGTTGAAGAGCAGGAGGAAGATAATAGGCAACTGAGGGAAAGAATAGCCCAACTTGAGCAAGCAGTGAGGAGTGCGCAATTTGAAGGAAGGATACCAAAGGAAGAAGAGGTTGCAGAGGAAGACAAGACCCCTGAACCTGACCCTATCCTAAAAGAAGAGCCTTTCTTGAAGGCATTGAAGGCCTTGAGTGGAAAAACACTTGAAGGCATACCACTATTTAGTGGGAAAATGGAAGCTGATCTAGTCATGGACTGGATAGAGGGAATGGAAAACCATTTTGAATGTTATGGATTCACTGAAGCACAGAAGGTAAAGGTGGCCAAATCAAGACTAAGAGGTTCTGCTTTGACATGGTGGAAATTCATTCAGACATAAAGGGAAAAAGAAGGTAAGTAGCCTATAACTACTTGGAAGGGAATGGTTGCCAAAGTAAAAGAAGCATACATGCCAGATGACTATGAGATTCAGTTACACAAGAAGAGACAAAGCCTAAGGCAGAGAGACCAAGATGTAAACACTTACACTGAAGAGTTTCAAAATTTTTGCATGAGGTCTAATGTTTCAGAAGATGAAAGCCTCAATGTGGCTAGGTATCTTAATGGTTTGAAGTGGAACATCCAAGAGGAGATGGCTCTCTTAAGTCCTAAGACAGTACATCAATGTTACCAATTGGCTATCAAGATTGAGGAAAGGAGCAAGAGGAAACAAGACCAGGCTTCTAAGGGTAGAGGCAAAGGCAAAGATCAAAGAGATCAAAGAGGGCAGCGAGGTGGCTACCAAGGTAGAGGCAATGACCAAAGGAACCAAGGAGAGTTTAAATCCACAGATCATGGCAATGAAACACCTTCTAGAGGAGGGTATAATAGAGGAAGAGGACCTCAAGGAGGTTCCAACAGAGGAAGAGGAGCAGGCAGGAGCAACTCTTATTTTGCAAACATGAAATGCTACCATTGTAGTCAAGTAGGTCATCCTGCTTATAGGTGCCCAGAGAAAGCATCTTCATCAAGCAATGAGAAGAGAGTGGATTATGCACAAGAGTACACCATGAGTCCTAAGTCATCTGAGGTCATTCATATTGAATCTGAGGTAGGAGAGAATCTAATGTTCAACAGAGTTTTGATCAAACAACTGGTCAAAGAAGAACCAAAACAGAGGAGAGCTCTATTTAGAGTAAGGTGCAAGATACTTGGTAAAGTATGCAAGGTCATAGTAGATTCAGGTTCAATAGATAATATAATCTCAGAGGAGGCAGCAAAGAAACTGAAATTGGAGAAGGTACCCCATACTAACCCTTACAAGGTCACATGGCTAAACAAGGGACAAAGTGTTTTAGTAAATGAGCAAGTAACGGTGGAGTTTTCTATTGGAGGGTACAAGGACAAGCTAGTTTGTGATGTGTTACCCATGGATGCATGCCATCTACTATTGGGCAGACCATGGCAGTATGACAAAAGTGTCATATATGATGGGAAGGAGAACACCATCTCATTCAAGAAGGATGGGAAGACTTTTAAGTTGCAGTCACTATCAGAAGAAGAAGAAGGATATTCAAAGACACCAAACATCATGTTGAGTAGTGGTAAAGAGTTCCTTAACAACCTACATCAAGGAAGTGAAGGATATGTGGTTGTGTTACAACCTAAAGAGGAAGATAAGGCTGAAAAGACAATCCTACCAGAAGCAGTCCAAAAGTTACTTCAGAGGTACAAGAGCATAGTTAGTGATGGTACACCTGCAACTCTACCACCAAAGAGAGCCATAAGTCATCAAATTGACTTCATACCTGGAGCTTCATTACCTAACAAATCAGCATACAAACTTACACCAGATCAAAATCTAGAGGTAGCTAGGCAAGTGCAAGAGTTGTTGGATCAAGGATTGATTCAAAATAGCATCAACCCATGTGCAGTACCAGTGGTCTTAGCAACCAAGAAGGGAGGTAAATGGAGGTTATGTACTGACTCTAGAGCTATAAACAAGATTACAATCAGATATAGATTCCCTATCCCTAGAATTGAAGACTTGATGGATTGTCTTGGAGGAGCTCAATACTTCACCAAGTTGGATCTCAAGAGTGGATACCATCATATCAGAATTAAGGATGGTGATGAGTGGAAGACAACATTTAAGAAAAATGATGGGTTATATGAATGGAGAGTGATGCCATTTGGTCTCTCCAATGCCCCTAGCACATTCATGAGGCTCATGAATTAAGTGCTTAAAGACTTTACAGGGATATTTGTGGTAGTGTATCTTGATGACATCCTCATATATAGCAAGACAGGAGAAGAGCATTTGAAACATATGGAGTTGGTTCTTAGAAGGTTGCAAGAGGAGAAGTTGGCAATCAATCTAGAGAAGTGTGAGTTATTTAAGCAAGAGCTTGTCTATTTGGGTTTTGTAGTGTCCAAAGGATCATTGAAGATGGATCCAAGCAAGGTGGAAGCCATCCTAAGTTGGCCTACACCAACTACAGGGACAAAGGTAAGAAGTTTTCATGGATTGGCTCAATTTTATAGAAAATTCATAAGGAACTTTAGTGGTATATGTGCACCAGTCCTAGATACAATCAAGGGTGGTCTAAAAACTAAGTTTGTGTGGACTCAAGAAGCTGAGAAAGGGTTTGAGAAACTGAAACAAGAAGTGGAAACTCAACCTATTCTTTTGTTACCTAGTTTTGACAAATTGTTCACTGTTGAATGTGATGCAAGTGGAGTGGCAGTAGGAGGAGTGCTAAGTCAAGAGGGCAGGCCTATAGCCTTCTTTAGTGAGAAGATCAATGAAGCAAAGAAGAAGTATTCAACCTATGACTTGGAACTTTATGCTTTGGTTCAATCACTTAGGAAATGGAGGCATTATCTTCTACCCAAGGAGTTTGTAGTCTTTACTGACAACCAGGCACTTAGCTTTATCAACACTCAGGAGAAATTGAGTAATAGGCATTTGAAATGGATGGAATACATCGAAGCTCTTACCTTCACCATCAAGCACAAGAAGGGACAGCTAAACAAAGTAGCAGATGCATTGAGCAGGAGATTGTTGACAGTGCAAGAGATACAGATCAAGAGCATTGGCATAGAGAGTTTCAAGGATCTCTATGGGGAAGATGGAGACTTTTCAGAGGTCTATAAGGTATGTTCTAACTTTGAGAACCATTTCCATAGTCAATACTCAAAGTATACATTGCAAAGTGGGTTATTGTTTAAGGCAAATCAGTTATGTGTTCCAAGAGGGTCAATGAGGGAAAATCTGATTCAGGAAAAGCATAATGGCAGTCTTAGTGGACATTTTGACATAAATAAGACTTTAGAACTAGTGCAAAGATTCTATTACTGGCCTAAGTTGGCAAGATATGTTAGAAAGTATGTGGAACAATGTGTTGTGTGTATGAAAGCTAAGGGAGGAGCTAGTAATGCTAGTCTATATCAACCCCTACCCATTCCTAACAGACCATGGGAGTGTGTGAGCATGGATTTTGTGGTAGGCCTTCCTAAGACCAAGACTAGTTTTGACAGTGTTTATGTAGTAGTGGACAAATTTAGCAAAATGAGTCATTTTATTCCCTACAAAACTACTCATGATGCTAGCTACATAGCTCATCTTTTCTTCAAGGAAGTTGTAAGGATCCATGGATTTCCTTTGAGCATTGTTTTAGACAGAGATGTGAAGTTCATGAGTCATTTTTGGAAGACTCTATGGAGTAGATTGGGCACAAATCTATCTTTTGGATCAGCTTACCATCCTCAGACCGATGGTGAAATAGAGGTGGTTAACAGGGTGCTAGGTAATCTTCTAAGGTGCCTAACTAAATAATATGGACAGACATGGGATATGGTTATCTCATAAGTTGAGTATGCTTATAATGATAGTGTGAACCAAACCACAGGGAAGAGTCCTTTTGAAGTTGTGTATGGGATGCACCCAAGAGGGATATGTGAGCTCAGAGATCTTGGAGCTATGGAACATAGGAGTGGACATATAGAATATTTCAGTCAAACCATAAAGGAGATTCAGGAGCAGGTAAAGAGGACAGTCACCGAGGCTACACAAAAGTTGAAGGAGAAGGCAAATATGTCAAGGAAAGATGTACAATTTGTAGTAGGGGACTATGTTATGGTCCACCTTAACAAGTCAAGGTTGTAGAAGGGAATGCCAACCAAGTTATAGATGAAGAGAGTGGGTCCATGCAAGGTATTGGCCAAGTATGGGAAAAATGCATACAAGGTGGAGTTACCTACCGATCTAGGGATCTCTCTAATGTTCAATGTAGCTGATTTGATCAAGTATAAAGGGATAGTCAGTGATGTGGATCAGAACAGTAAGGATATCTTCAAGGACATCAGCAATGTATCCTTACCTCCTCAGGACAAGCCTCAGGAAAAGAAGATTTTGGAGTCAAGAGTGAAGAAGGCTACAAGACATAAGGTGTACATGGAGCACCTTGTCAAGTGGAAGAACAAGCATGAATCAAAAGCCACATGGATTCAAGAAGATCAGTTCAAGAATTTTGGTATTGACCTGTCATTGGTCTCTCCTTCCATTCCCTAGTGTTTGGGCTGAGAGGGGGAGAATGGTGCAGGAGCAAATGGGAAACATTAGGTTTTCTAGAAGACTAGAATGCAGTTCTTTTTGTTGTGTTATCTTGAGGTCATCTTGACCATTGTGTAGAGAGCTTTGAGATTTTTTTGATCTTTAGGAAAGAATTTGACAAGAGCTAAAAAGGTTTTGAACATCACCTTGCTAAGTTGTCAAAAGTTGGAAAAGTTTGAAAAACACAGTGGGTTTTATAACTTTTTCCATTAGGTCATCAATAGGTTCGACCAATGAAAATTAACTATTTTTGGAGCCTATTTAAGGGGTGATTTGACCCTGGAGTAGGGTTGGAAGCTTTGATGTTTTGGTGAAATCTTGTGAATTTGAAGAAAACAATGTTCTATGCAAAATTTCTGACTTTTGCATCTTGATTGAGTTTTAATGGATTAGTTTTGCTTCTATTTTGATTGTAGGATGTAGTGTAGTTGGCATTCAAGCATTTTGTATTATTAAATAATTTCTTGTATGATTTTTAGGTACCTTTTTGTAAATAGTTCATTGTTGCCCTATTGCTGTCCTGAACCAGACTATTTTTAGAAAATGGGGTGCTAGAGCACTTTCCCACCTTACAAACCATATAGCCCTTTGGGAACAGTGCCTAGACACCATGTTTTTACATATGTTAGGTGGTAGGCTTTGTGTGTGTGTAGGAGTTTCTAGCAATTTCTTGCCCTAGGCGAGCCAGACAGAGTCCGGCTAGGGAAGACAGGGAGTGAAAGGCACATATTATGCATGGGTGTTAAGATTTTGAAGAATTTCCTTTTGGAGAATTTATTTGAGGGTATTGGAAAGGTCTAGTGGTTAGGAGGAGGTTCCATCAACCCATTTGGTGGGAGAAAACTCTGACAGTTTGGAAACAACCAGTGAAAAGCTTGTAAACCCTAGTCTTAGGCCATTTTCAAGAATTGGCTTGGTATGGCTGGTAAAGGCCCAAAACCCTAAAAATCTTGGAGAGTTAGGAAAATGAACCAAGGATCTCAGAGAAAGAATGGGGTGTTCTTGTAATATTTTAGAACAAAGACCAGATTTCTCGACTAGGAGGCCTAATAGGGGCTCAAGGCTAGTAGCCCTTCTTGAACCCTAGAATAGGGTTTGGAGTGAACGATGGAGAAATGGTGATTGGTGGTTGTATAAGAACCCTTGTGAGATGGTTTTGAAGCCATGGAAGTCATCACACACCCTGCATCAAGTTAGTGAGGCATTTGAGGGATAGCTAGTCTTTAGGAAGATTAAAGGCTAAGGAGAGAAAGTGAGAAAGAATACCGAGAATTGCTAGGTTAGAGAAATTATGATGATAGTAGGGTTGGCCAGGGGAACCGTGGGTGCCTAACAAGCATTAGGGCCTATAGGTTAAGAAGGTGGAGAGTGATACCAAATGGGTTTTCCAAGTTGAGACCCAGAGCATGGGACAGTGATTGTCTCATCCAGCCCTACCCTATCATTTATGCTCATGTCGAACCACCTGGTGGTGTTGATGTAGAGTTACTTATGCTGATATAGATATTTTTGTCATGGCATTCCAATGATATCCTACTAGGAGGAGTTTCTTTGTTAGGATACGAGCACTTGAATGTAACCCCTGGATTCTAGATTGTCTTCTTTATCAATACCATAGTTAACCTTACCTAGATGCACACATCACTTAGAGTCCTTATGATAAAGATTTTTTGCCTACACACAATCAATACAAGATTTGGATATCATGGATGTTGAAGTGGATGGTGAAATGCATTGAGGGATATGAGATACAAATGGATTGGTCGACAATTTGGAACCTTTGATTTCCCAAACTTGGGATGATGAGCAATGATGGGTGGATATGGAGATTCGATTGGGACCACCTTCTTCATATACTATTTAGGTCACTCTTGAAGCTTTCTTTTGTATGGATGGACACTTTTGATGGATTAAATTCCCTCTTTTATTTTTCCGTGTAGTTTCTTTGACTAATGGAGTGTGATAGGGATGATTTTCTTTATTTTCTTTGGTATCCATTTTTTTTTTCTTGTCCATTTTTCTTTGTAGATTCTTTTAATTCAATAATTTTCTCTTTTCTTTGATATAGACCTCTTTCTTGTGGTTGGTCCCAATTAGTGGGTGGAAAGGTGCATGATTGATGATTCATGATATGAATGGTTGGAGTGTTGGTAGCCATTTCATCATAAGGACTCTTCGTGCTCCCCATGTTGGTATTTGCACTAGATAAAGTTACCCCCAGTATTATGGGATTATTACTGACATGCTTTGATTATGTTGTTGTCAAACTAGTTCCTTCCTGTTCAATATGTGTTTTCTTTGGTGATTTTTGATAATGCTTGATATCCTCATACTCACTTTCTTTAAAGTGTATGGAGGATGTGTCTGATTTTGATGCTTCTTTAAAAGGTGTTGATGCTACACAATCCATATAGGAGTCTTCTTCATGACCTATTTCTGCTTGCTCTTCAAAGGATGTTTCTATTTTACCATCTATGTAGAGGTCTTCTTCATGATCAATTTTTGATATATCTATATATTTTGTTATGCCTTGATCATGTGTAAAAATATTAAGAGTAGGAGACTCTTGTTCCTTGCTAATGATATCAAGAGTATGAGACTCTTGTTTTGGATGAAGATCATATACATGTCCATTAGGATTAAGCATTTCATGGGTAGATGGAGGAGTATGAGATATATGGATATGATCATTATTTGTGACATTTTGTATGGATTGGAAAATACCCATTAGATCATGGTAGTATCTTGGAGATATAGATTCTTGATCTTGATTAATTTTGGAATTGCTTTCGACATGCTTTGGATCTAGTTCTTGACATGGGTCAATTCCAAAGGATGGATTGCTTACAAAGCTTTCTTGAATGTCTTCATTAGGCATGGGTATTGGCTCAATATTTTCTTGATATTTTAGTGGATTTTGATCAAGTTTTGAATTAAGGATTCCTTCAATATGTGAAACCATGAGGTCAAAGGATGTCAATATGTCTTAGAAAGGACCATTGCTAGACTTTGGTGAAATATGGTGATCATGCTTTGGAATAAATTCTTGAGATATGTCCTCTAGCTCGTTAAGTGATCTAGAGGCATTGTCAACATGATCATTGGAAGATGAATCTTGAATTTTATCCTCAAACATGGTGGTGGGGATACTATCAATGTTTTCAATCATAGGATCAAATGATGTTAACGCTTCTTGAAATAGATCATTGTTGGATATTATTGATGGGTCTTGATCATGACTAAAAAATGACTCTTGATGTATGCTAATGTTATCGTTAGATGTGGTAGAAACATCTTCAAGGTTCTCATTGATGGATAAATCTAGATCATTGTTTTCAACAATTGTAGTGGAGAGATTGTCATTTACATCATTAGTGGTTGAATCTTGATCACTTTCTTCTACAGTTATTTTTTCTTGATCAAGAAGGTCTTGGATGAGATCTTTGAGTTCGATACAATCTGACGTGTCATGACCTTTTGTGGTATGGTATTCACAATAAGCATTATCATCATCCCATGGGAACTTGATGTTAGATTCACCTCCATTTAATGCTTCTGGAAGATTGATAAGTTTAGCATGGACTAACGTGTTTAATGTTGATTCAATTGGATCTCCCAAAGGAGTGTTTCACATTTGGTGATGGTGTTGTTATCTTGTGAATCTTGTGTTTGTTGTGTTTGATCTAGTTGTGATTCATCTTGGAGATGTGGTGATTGATCTTGTTGTTGAGGTTGTTGATTTTGATATCCAACTTCTTGATATTGAAGATGTTTTTCTCGATTTGGTTGCAGACACAACTCAATGTTTTGATGACATGGTTTAACCAATTGGGGAGTGTGTTGATTTTGGGGTGGATATGTCTCTTGGTGATATGAATCAAAAAAATTCTAAGTATAGAAATTTTATTTTGCATAATTTGATCTTGATTATGATCTTGATACCCTTGGTGTAGTGGATTTGGTTTTTGGACAAGCATATTTGGAATATACACTTGTGGTATTTGTATGGGATCGTGCAAAAATTGATTTTGGACCATGTTATGATTTGGGACGATGTTTAGATTTTACATTATAGGTTGGCATTGAACATTGTTGTGGTTGGGAAACACATTGCTTTGATTTAGGTAACCTTGATTTTGCATGGTGTTACCTTGATTTGGATCAATACATTGAGTTGCTAGTATATTGTTTGGATTTTGAACAAAATTGGTGTGATTTGTAAATGTATCTATCCCATAGTTCACCAAGTGTGGATTTGATATGTTCATGTTTGGTAAGTTTGTATTTGGTATATTCACATTTGGAATGTATTGATTTGATGGGATAATGTTGTTTTGTTGAAGATTCATGTATTGATCATTTGGATGATAGATTTGTAGGTTTTGAATTTGATTTAAATATACCATAGGTAAAGGTGTTCCAAAATTTAGATTGGGCATACTCACATTTGTTGTAGCATTGAGGTTTGTAGGATATAATGATACTATGTGTGAATTGTATAAATGTGAGCTTTGATAATCAATTAGTATTGCAAGGTTTTGATAGTTTGGTTGATTTAGACCACTCATGATGGATGAATCAAGTTTATATTCCATGTTTTTCTTTTGTTTTGAACTTGCTGCAAAAGTGAACCTTTAAGGTGTTCTGGACCAATGGTGACAATGGGAGATGAAAAAGGTGAATGCTATGGAAAGTAATTTTTGCAAATGTTTTGGAAAAACACTTTTGACTTAAGAGTTTGATATTTTGATGTTGGAATAAAGGATTCTGTTGAATTTGGAAATATTTAGGGTAGACTCGTAACCTTCAAGATAAAATAGTTCAAAGATAATAACTAACTTACTCCAATGCATGGAAAAGGATTCATTTCACATACAAAGTAGCTAAGTTCACATTTGGGTTGATTGATGTCTAAGTCCAAAGTGTTGGTGTGTTCAAAAGTTTGCAAATTTTGGTGAAGTGAAGGATGAAATATGATGAAGGATGGATGAAATTTTTGACCCAAAGTTGACCAAGAATGAACTTTTTTTTTCCAAGACCAAGGTAGTGAGAAACATGCTATACATCTAAAGTGATCAAACCCTAAGGACTCAATGATTTTGGTAAAATATAACTCAAATGATTTTGGAAATAGGACCCAATGGTTTTGGACTCAATTTTTACAATGTTTTCCTTGTATGATAGCGGGCGTAAGGTGGGGTTGTTCAAATGGCATGATCAGTCACCAAATGGTCATGTGGGGGGTTCAATTTGTCAAGTTTTATCTTGCTTAAGTGAATTGATTTTACCAAAAACACTTGTCTTGATTATTTTTCCAAACTAGATGTTTATGTCCAAAACATCATAACTTCCACAATATCCATTTCATGAAAATTATAAGGTTAAAGCCATAATTTCCTATGTTGTCTTTAGTAAATATGGATTTTAGATTAATGTCAAGATATTTAGAAATTGCTAAGGATAAATCCTTAGGACAAGTAGTAATATCAAGGCTAACTCAAGAGGTCCATATTCAAGCCAAAGTGTTTGAAATTTTGAGGGTGATAGTGAATGCTTGTTTTTGGATAGTTTTGAAACCAAGCAAAGTGTTATATTGACTCACAATCATTTACAACCCTAGGATAGAAATTGTATACGCCTAAAAATGGTCATCATATTCAATTAATTAAATACAAGCTATTTGATTAATATTTCAACTACGTATAAATAAAGTCTCACTTTATTTATATTGTTCACTCTTCTATTAATTCTCCAAAATCATATTCTTCTAAATAATTAAATAAACAAAGTATCCTAAACATATTTATTCAATTAATCTTCCTTAATGCTGGTTAAGAATTAGAGCACATGTCTACTACTTTTTCTTGTGCCACCTCACAAAGGTCACATGAAAATAAATAAGCCTAATTATTAATTAGAGTTATCCTCACACACTTCCACCAATTGGAAAAAGCACATGGCTTTATTCTCCCACACTTCCAACAAATTTGGAGCACATGAGTCTTTGTTTCACACACTTGGGTCTCCCATCCAAATGGCATGTTGCCCATTGGTCAAGAGATTCCTCCACACACATGGCATGTTGTCTTTGGTCAAGGGGACAACATCCTGATTCTCTCCATCTCCAGCATCTATTCTTTCTCCTTCAAATCTAGACCGTTGATAGGTGTCACCTCACAAAATGCTTGAGAAACCCTATAAATACACCCCCTTGCCTTTGAATTTATCATCCACATTTGAAGCAAAGTTACTATGCAGGTTTTTCTTAGGAGCTTGGAGCATTCTTGGAGTCTTATAACTAGATTTCATATCATGTTTTATGTTGCATTCTCATCCTAGATTAACATATTACATCATAGTTGCATTTTATCATCCCCATTACATCATAGTTGCATTTTAGATTAGTTTGCTTTTTTGTTGCATTTGAGCATATGCATAATCATGAATAGTTCATTTTAGTTTCATATCATCTCACTCATCTCCACTTGTTCATTTATCATCAACACCATCCTCCATTTATCATCGTATCCGTTATCATTTCCATCGTTTGTTTCATTTAGAAGCATACCACTAATCCTTCCCGTACACATTTGCACATAGAGATCATCTTAGCTTGCATATTAAGCATCAAATCTCATTTTCTAGGTTGTCATTTTAACAACCATTGTGCCCAAAGAAATCTAAGGGCCAAATAGTTTAATAAATTCCTAGAAATAGAGGACAATGAGACGTATTTGAAAGGTTTGATTGTATTATGAAATAGAGTAGTTTTACTTGCTTCAAAATTTGAATGTAAACCATTTCATTAAGGTTTGTGTTGACATTAAATTCACTCCACATTTGACACACACACAAAATGGCACCCACCGTGGGGCCTTTGCCTCACTTATTTCTAACTTTTTTGCAAATTTCATGATCGGAGGTTTAGATTGGAGACTTGAGAGACTTTTGCACCTGTTGAGGCAATTCTAGGCTATTTCTAGAGTTCTAGCACCTCTTGTCTCTATTTTGGCGCCTCTTGCTTGAGTTTTGACGCCTCTTGCAAACTGTTCTGAGACTGTTTTCACCTATTCCAGGACCATTCTAGCCTATTTTGAGAGTTTTGGCGCCTCTTGCACCTATTTTGGCACCTCTTGCAACCTGTTCCAAGATTGTTTTCACCTATTTCGGGACCATTTTGGCCTATTTTGATAGTTTTGGCATCTCTTGCTCGAGTTTTGGCACCTCTTACAAACTATTCCGAGATTGTTTTCACCTATTTCGGGACCATTCTAGCCTGTTTTGAGAGTTTTGGCGCCTCTTGCAAACTGTTCTGAGACCATTTTCACCTATTCTGGGACCGTTATGCCCTATTTTGAGAGTTTTGGTGCCTCTTGCACCTATTTTGGTGCCTCTTGCAAACTATTTTGAGACCATTTTCACCTGTTCTGAGACCATTCTGCACTGTTTTTAGAGTTTTGGCACCTCTTGCACCTGTTTTGGTGCCTCTTGCACCTGTTTTGGCACCTCTTGCAAACTGTTTTAGGGAGTTCTAGCTTTTCTAACTCTATTTTTGAACTCTCTATCTCTATTTTGGTGCCTCTTTCCTCTATTTTGGAGCCTCTTGTCTCTATTTTGGTGCCTCTTGCAATTTTTCACTAAATCAGAAAACTCAAATTTTGTGTTGTGCTTTGTAGGTTTCCCATATTCATTGTCAAAGACTCAAAACATAAACTACTAACATATTGCAGGGGTTGGATGTTATTTGCTTGTTTCCTTTTGGTTAAGATAGGAACATAGCTTAATTAAAAGGTTAATGAATATTGTATTTCCTTTTGGTTAAGTTAAGAACATAGCTTAATTAATGGGTTAATGAACACCATGTATTTTGTATGTGATGGATGGTGGGCATATGCTCTCCCCTTAACTGGGTGATCCAAAAAGACAGACCCATTCTTGTTTATGTGCGAGTGTAAGTCGAGTATATGGCATGAGTTCTCTCTGTATTCATGTGAAATAAAGATCAATACAACTATGGGTATACTTGCTTGCTTTTGTTTATCCTGGAGGGCCTACCTTGTGGGAAAAGTACTCACCCAAGGGAATGACCCAACCGGTAACACACTAAAACCAAACGCATTTCTAGTCGGTATATAAGTGTGGATACTGGAACAAAGGCTAGTATCACGAGGTTGGTTCCGACGAGAAGGGCAGCAATGGTCTCTCGCCACATGGATCAACCCCCATGAATGAAAAGTCCTTACTAAAACCCTTGTTTTAGTTTGGCCAAATCCTTTATCTATTCTTTGGTCCAGCAATAGTCATTGCCAAGGCATCCACATTCTTACAGTTTTTAGTAGACATGATCAGTTCGCCATGGGAGTTTCATGGGTATTGGAAGCTTGGTTGGCCTGAGAAGAGAGTGAACTATAAGGGGGATCCCATGCAGCCAAGCTTCTGAATTCATCTGCTAAAGATAGTGCGGTTGGGGTAAAACCTGCGTGGAATCTAAAAGAATACAGTCTTACACAACCTTAGGAGTGTATATTCTATTTGATGTGTCTTCAAAATGAAACTCAAACAAAACACCATAAAAAATGTTAAATTTTGAAAGTGAAAACCTTGATTCATAACTACATTCATTGAGGTAAACAAGTCTACAATTGAAAAATCCAAGAAATCATACCTTTGGGGGGGGTATTTTTGCTATTTTGGAGTCATTTTGAGGGTTTCTAAGAGTTTTGGCGCCTTTAGTCTCTATTTTGGAGCCTTTTATGTCTCAAGTGGTGCCAAAATTGCTACACCAATGTACATCTTATGAATTTCTAACCCATTTCAAAAAAAAAAGCTCTGAAAAAGACCTTTGTATGACCAAGATACGACCATTTTAAGATTGACTATAAAAGTGTTTTGACATGAAACTCTGAAGTGGCGCCTTTTGTCTCTATTTTGGCGCCTTTGGGGTCCCAAGTGGTGCCTCTTGTAAGCCTAGTTTTCAAGTTTTGTGGAGTCAAACACTATTTTGGCACCTTTTGCTAGTCCTGATTTTCATGTTTTGACTCTGAAGTGGTGCCTTTTGTCTTTGTTTTGGCACCTTTTGCTTCTATTCTGGTGCTTCTTGTCTTTGTTTTGGTGCCTTTTCCAGACCACAAAATAGTCACTTAGGTTAATCCACCTTCCGAAAGTCAATCCTTTCAACAGTGTTCAACCATTCCTTAGGCAAAACAAAGTCTGAACATGTGGTTTACACAATGAATTCACGAAATATTAAGATTCAGAAACCAAAGTCCAAACCTCTTAGTCCAAAAGAACATCAAAATTTTTTATCAACACTTTATGACTTTAGATAGAGGTTAACCTTCAATTTCTACAAAAGAGCTTGCAAAAACAATCCCGAATTATACATCTTTTACTACTGTCAAAATCCAAGACTTTTCCAAAGATTTGAGTATCGTTTCTCACAAGTTTGAACCAAAATTTCAAAACTCCAAGTCCACGATCATTCCTTAGATACCTTAGAATTCTAAAGTTTTTAAAACCAACCTCTACAAGTGGAGTTCTCCAAACTAAACCTAGATCTAAACATCTCAAAGTGCCTAAATCATCAAAATCTATCATATCTTTGATTGTTAAACCTAGTTTCGTCATCAAGATTTGTCATCCTTTAATCACAAAACAACATTATACAATCAAATCAAACTTAGTCCCATCAATATAATTTGTCATTCTATTCGACTTAGTTGTAATCCTTGGAACTTCTCCAAACAAAGATCAAATTTTAGCTAGATTGTACCACTTGTATGCCATCCCAATGTTGAAACTCAAAACAGTGAAATCCAAACCACCATGGATGAAATAGATGAGGATCAATTAAATGCTTTAGCTCATCAAATAGAAATCCTTCAACAAAAAATCTGGTATATGCAAAGGGAAACAACCACAGAAGGATATTTGTTGCCAGGCATTTGTTCTTATTCCTCTAATAGAAATCTAGACATGACACCTTCTGCACCAACAACTACATCATCCAAGTTCAATTTCTTTGAATTTTTACAAAAAATCAATAAGCCCAAATCAAAGTCTTCAAACACAAAGGATATTGAGAAATCTTACCAATTCATGCATCTATCTTCATCCCCCACAAGTCAAAATAAATCTCAGGATTCTTTCACCAAGTTAACGATTCCATCCAAACACCTTCTTCTATCATATCTTCTATATCCAATGATTCATGTCAGTCTCTTAGTCCAAATCATGCTAAAATAGACTCCTCTACATGTCGAGATCAAAGCATTCTTTCCACTTCATTCGATGATACCAAAATTCCACAAGTTCTTCCAATCTTTGACCAACACCCTATCTCTCAAGAATTCTATGATGATCCCTTCCTTTCACTTTTCATCCACAATCACTTTCCATCTCAAGAGAAAAGTATCCTTCCAAGTCCTCCTTCCACCACATCTAATGAATCCATACCATCTCAAGATTCCATTGCATCCGAGGAGCATGATAGTTCTTCCATCCTATCTAATGATGTTTTATTGCCCGATGATCAAGAAATGCTTTCTACAAAATCTCATGATTCCCTTCCTCATCAAGATCAAGATATGCTTCCATCTAAGGATATCCCTTCATTCCATGAGGATGTTCATCCTTCTCAAGATCAAGATATGATTTTCACACCACTACATGAGGATTTTGTACCTAATGAAGAGAAATTTACTCCATCTCCCACACCCTGTGATCCTCTTCCAAGTAGAGATCAAAGTACCCCATCATCCCCATGGCAAGATCCTATCACACCTATGCAAGCTATCCATGAACCCCACACCTACAAATTAGGGTCATCCACCTTCATCCACTCTAGTTTACTTCCAACACCTATCCTTTCATCCATATCATATCCTCCCCAAAATGGACTCACATCTTTTTTCAAAAACAACACATATCCCATTGGTAAAGGAAGTCAAAGTATGAACTACAAAGGAAAAGGATTAGGCCTTCATGAAAGGTATCCTAGAACCCCTTTTTGCTCAAGAAAACCCATATTACCATGGCATTGGTTATACGCCTAAGTTTCCTAGTATATCAAACCTACCATCTATCTTAGGTCCTCATCCTTATCCACCAAACCTTCCATCTATCCTATGTCCTCATCCTAGTTAATCAAACCTTCCCTCTATCCTAGGTCCATATCCTATTCCTCAAGAAAAAAAAAGGCACACATCCTTGATGCCCTTTCAAAATTCTACCACCAACAACTCATCCATGATACCTCCATACCATTCATCTCCATCCATCTCTCCTATTGCTCTTGGAATCAATTTGGGCACCAAATTTCAAAAGCTTCCATATGAAAATCCACGTGTCAAAGGATCAACATGTCTCCTCGAAGAGGCATGCAAAAGTAAAAGAAAATTTAATCCAAAATCAAAATCAAAATAGAAAAGGCCACAAAGTCCCATCAAAGAAAAAATAAAAATTTCCAAGACCACAAAGGTCCATGAATCAAATTTCAAAAGGCCACAAAGGCCCATCAAAGAAAAAAGAAAAATTTCCAAGACCACAAAGGTCTATAAATCAAAGAGAAAAATCTCAAAGGCCACAATGGCCCACAAAGAAAATATCAAAGTCAAAAATCATGTGGATTCCAAAAAATTTCGTAGAAGCAATAAAATCTTAATCGGCACCTAAATTTGCTAATCCAAAAGCTTCCTCCAATCTTCCAAATAAAATCCTATCACCTTCCAAATCCATTTTTCCTCCATCACTTCATCACCCTTCAAAGTGTGTGCCAATGTTGATCTTGCCATCCTTTCCATCTATCGATCAACAAAACTTTCAACCTCCTATCCATTATCCCATCATACCCTAAATCTGCCAACATTTATGAGTCTAATCCCCATGGCCATGGTTTATTAAAGAGATATTTGGTTGTGAAACTTGATGCTTAAGTCCTCCTTCCATATCCCTATCATCCATATTCCTATTTCACTCTACACTTAGGGACAAGTTTTGTCCATCTTATCATTCATGGTCATTATCCCTTTTATGCTCATTCCTTACTTTTCCACCTTCGATCTTGACAAAGTTAATGATCTTCTTGAACATCATATATCTTATCCTATACGATTTATCCATATCTTTTGTATCATATCCTTCACCTTATCCATATTCCATCATTCTTTCTAAATACATCCTTTCTTCCCATCGTTGGTCTTGATGAGGAATAGGGGCAAAGCACTTGGTCCTTGTGTGTATATCCTATCTAGTTGATCTTGATCATCCCATTCATTATCATTATCCTTGCTTTCTTCCATTCCATATCTCCTAGCTTATGAAAATCCATGTCATCATGTCCCTTTGCAACCTTGAGTCTTATCATGCAAATCATATTTGAGCCTAGTTGTAAAAAATTATCCAATCCTCATATCTTTTTTCAATCAATCATCAACAATCATCAATCTTATGATCATCATGCCTTATGGAATCAATCATTCCTAGCATCCTAATCAATCAACCATTATCATCTTTTGACAAGAGATATGTTTCTTGTGTGACATGTTTTGCATTGAATATTTCATTTTGATCTATCATTTATCCATGGTTGCATTACCTCTATTGTGGGTCATCTTGTTCCTTCAATTGGTCATATCCATATTATTTATATATTGATCCAGTGTTTGTATCATGGTATCCCCTAGTATTACTCGACCCATTCTAAAAATTAGTTTGTCTTATCGTATCACACTGGGGGCATGTCCTTCATTGGATTGGATTCTTGTACATTCTCAAGGTCAAAAAATCCAAAATCCAAAAACATTCAAAACATATCAAAATCCAAAAATAGGTCAAAAGGTCAAAAATTCAAAAACATAGTCGTCAGTCGAACTACATGGTCTTTGCGTGTATAATATAGGCAAGTTTAAACTATTGATCAACCCCCGAGGCCCCTAGGATAGGTCTTTAGGTTAGGTCTTGGTCGTCATGGTCGTGTCTCACCGTAGACTAGGGGGAAAATCTTGCACTCACTAGGGGAAAATAAACTTTGAGCTTGAACCAATAAGCAAACAGTCATCGGACCAACGTTACAAACACAAAATTCAAATGGATGGTGATCTTTCTGAATCAAGGGTTTATCACGTTAAACATGAAATTTCAAATTGTTCTACTTTGATTTTTGTTATCATATCTCTCGAGTCCTCAATGATGTATCGGACTAGAGGAGCAAGGAAAGAATATGATTTTTCTTTGCTTGTTGTCTGTGAGTTTATCATTATTACTATGCAAGTTATCGTGAGATGTGCACTACAAAGTATCACTGATGAAATTCTGAATTTGTATAGGAAAAATATTAACTCTTGTCTGTTTACGCAAGCAATGCTCAGGTCGTCTTAGTTTAATTATACTTAGATGCTTGTGTTAACTTGCAATTTTAAAACATCATGGAAGTAGTACTCGGTCATCTTGGTCTAAACTATGCCATCAATGCTTGTACTCACTTTCAACATTTTAAAGGCCCAATGATGATAAAAAGCACAACAAATTGGCTGATACGAATGTCAAATTTTGCATATGAGATCTGCATGGTTAGAATAGATTGCATTCATGTTAGTTTGCATTTGTATTTATGGGATTTCCAAAGCTGCAACGATGATGTTATCTCTTGCATTAAGGGATTGAGTACACTTGACATTTCCAAAAACACATCATCATACACATCACTTGCATTATCATCAATTAGAAAAAAATCTCATTTAGTTGCATATCACTTGGATTGGAAAACCTTACAACACCATTCATCTATTCATGCATCACATCATAATATTTGCATCAAATAACACAAAACAACATCCATCATATCTCATTTACATAATCAAAATCATTTCATTTAGTGGCATTAGGGAAGTGTTTCACTAAGCTTAAATGAGTGAGTCTCTTCAGATTTCCAAAAGAATAGGGAAACATGTCAATTTTTGTGAAGCTCAATTTAACAAAGAATCAACCGACGATAACCTTCCCACAACTTTTGGAAGTTAGATAGATTCACTCATTTAAGCTTGAGGACCCTAGAACATAATCATTTGCATCACATAATCATCATTCATCATTACAAAACATCACACATCATTTTCATTGCATCCATGCATATTCAACATAATCATCACATGGAACATCATAGATCATTTTCATAATCAAATCCATCATCCATAGCATATCATATCATCAGTTTCATATAAAATGTTACATAGCATATAAAATAGAAATCAAATGCATCCATCATAATCATCATGATCATCATCATAAAATAGAAATAAAATGCATCCATCATAGGCATCCATCATGAAATTATAGACACATAGATCATCATCATCACTACATATTATATATGCCTCAAAACACAATGTCAAGTGTACAATGATATCCAAACATCGAGAGGTACATCATTAAAAATGGCATAAATCATAATGTCTCAACTAAATCAGTGTATACATCAGGTCTTAGCACATCATCAATTCTCAGTACATTAATCAATCCTATAATGGGGCATATCAATCAAACAGAGAAGTCAAACCACATCACACAATCAAATCTGAATCCACCTACACTAGATGCAGAAATCCTCCTATGATCATAACATATTGCAAATCGGCAATCTTATCAATCAATCGACATCAATCAACCTATCAATTAATCAAATCAACCTCGCCTATCATGAGGTTCATCAATCAATCATTTCAACCTCATCTATCATGAGGCTCATCAATCAATTCAACCTCTCCTATCATGAGGTTCATCAATCAATGTACTTCTCCTATCATGAGGTTCATCAATCAAATCAACCTCGCCTATCATGAGGTTCATCAATCAATGCACTTCACCTATCATGAGGTTCATCAATCAAATCAACCTCACCTATCATGAGATTCATCAATCAATGCACCTCGCCTATCATGAGGTTCATTAATCAAATCAACATCGCCTATCATGAGGTTCATCAATCAAATCAACCTCGCCTATCATGAGGCTCATCAATCAATGCACCTCGCCTATCATGAGGTTCATCAATCAAATCAACCTCGCCTATCATGAGGTTCATCAATCAAATCTACCTTGCCTATCATGAGGTTCATCAATCAAATCAACCTCGCCTATCATGAGGTTCATCAATCAATGCACCTCACCTATCATGAGGTTCGTCAATAAAATCAACCTCGCCTATATGAGGTTCATCAATCAATGCACCTCACCTATCATGAGGTTCATCAATCAATTCCACCTCACCTATCATGAGGTTCATCAATCAATCCAACCTCACCTATCATGAGGTTTATCTATCATTGATCCTCACCTATCATGAGGCCAATCATCAATCTTTCAATTATCCTCGCCTATCATGAGGTCAATCATCAATCTATCATTGATCCTCACCTATCATGAGGTCAATCATTGATCCTTGCCTATCATGAGGTCAATCATCATCATCCTATCATTAATCCTCACCTATCACAAGGTCAATTTTTCTATCAACATCATCAAATCAAACAATTGGCTGAACACAATCATCAAACATCAAACACAAGAAGAAAAGCATGACAAAATTTAATCAACTGGTGGAATCAGTATTTCTTTATTGAGAGATAAATCGTCTTTGCATCATATCATCATCAAATCATCAAAAATCATCAAAAAATTCAAAAAATTCAAAATTCACCGATTTATCTCCTGAGGGGGCATATATTTGTCAATAATTGAAAATCAAATTCTGGGACATCATCTAGGGCATTGAAATTTGACATCATCTGGGGTATCTAAATCTTTTTTGAAAATTGACATCAATTTTTTTTTTGAAGCAACATGTAAACACATCACTTCAAAGAGGGGGAAAATGTATACACCTAAAAATGGTCATCATATTTAGTTAATTAAATACAAGCTATTTGATTAATATTTCAACTACGTATAAATAAAGTCTCACTTTATTTATATTTTTCACTCTTCTATTAATTCTCCAAAATCATATTCTTCTAAATAATTAAATAAACAAAGTATCCTAAATGTGTTTATTCAATTAATCTTCCTTAATCCTAGTTAAGAATTAGAGCACATGTCTACTACTTTTTCTTGTGCCACCTCACAAAGGTCACATGAAAATAATCCTAATTATTAATTAGAATTATCCTCACACACTTCCACCAATTGGAAAAATCACATGGCTTTATTCTCCCACATTTCTAACAAATTTGGAGCACATGGGTCTTTGTTTCACACACTTGGGTCTCCCATCCAAATGGCATGTTGCCCATTAGTCAAGAGATTCCTCCACACACATGGCATGTTGTCTTTGGTCAAGGGGACAATATCTTGATTCTCTCCATCTCCACCATCTATTCTTTCTCCTTTGAATCTAGACCGTTGATAGGTTCCACCTCATAAAATGCTTGAGAAACCCTATAAATACACCCCCTTGCCTTTGCATTTATCATCCACATTTGAAGCAAAGTTACTATGCAGGTTTTTCTTAGGAGCTTGGAGCATTCTTGGAGTCTTATAACTAGATTTCATATCATGTTTTATGTTGCATTCTCATCCTAGATTAACATATTACATCATAGTTGCATTTTATCATCCCCATTACATCATAGTTGCATTTTAGATTAGTTTGTTTTTTTGTTGCATTTGAGCATATGCATAATCGTGAATAGTTCATTTTAGTTTCATATCATCTCACTCATCCCCACTTGTTCATTTATCATCAACATCATCCTTCGTTTATCATCGTATCCATGATCTTTTCCATCATTTTGTTTCATTTAGAAGCATACCACTAATCCTTCCTACACACATTTGCACATATAGATCATCTTAGCTTGCATATTAAGCATCAAATCTCATTTTCTAGGTTGTCATTTTAACAACCATTGTGCCCATAGAAATCTAAGGGCCAAACGGTTTAATAAATCCCTAGAAATAGAGGACAATGAGATGTATTTGAAAGGTTTGATTGTATTATGAAATAGAGTAGTTTTACTTCCTTCAAACTTTGAATGTAAACCATTTCATTAAGGTTTGTGTTGACATTAAATTCACTCCACATTTGACACACACACAGAAATGACTATATTTGTTGAATCCCCACTAGGATTTCTCCAAACACTAGACAATGTGAACATTTAGAGGTTTGGAAACACTGGCTCCCCTCCATGGCACACACTTTTCAGGACCACCAAATATCAAAATTCTTAAAATCTGGAGATTAAAATGAATTTTTCTATTTCTAAAATTGACTAGTACAAATGTGGGGCGACTTCAAAATGATTGTTCCTGACATCAACAAATATTAAGAATTTTTGGCTTCTACATAAGGGTTCATAATAAGGGCTTCTAATTTAGGGGGTGCAATGATAAACTCCCTCAAAAGGTCTCCCAACCCTTAGAACAAGGGCTTTACACATCATAAAGATACTAGGGGAGAGCGATCATGTACCACTTCCCATTGATAATGATTTTCACTGCAACCACAAGTTTATATGGCAGTTTGGAAGAGCTTGGCATTAGCTTGTTATGGCTTGAGTCATTCCCTTGGGGTGAGTACTCTTCCCCACCAAGGAAGGCCCTCTAAAGGTGAGCAATAGCGAGGAAGTACATCCATAGTTCGATCATCTTTCTTCGTGTGAACAAAGAGAGAACACACACTATGCCTTTTACTCACACTTGCAAAGGGGGTTCAGTTTTAATCCAAAAATGAAAGATGTAGGTGATTTTGCAAAGTGTTAAGGAATGTTTTTGTTTCTCAAGATCACCAAATGGCGTGAGAGAACTACATACACATCCACTAACAACGTTGTAAATCATAAGACATAACAAATAGTTGTAAATTTTAACCCCTCAAAGTAGTGATGAGTTCGTTTTAAGCACCAAATGAAATATGAAGTTGTCTTGTTCAATTTTAAACACAAAAGAAAATGATGAGATGAGGGTTCAATTTTATCCAACTTTGTGTGTTCATTTTAAACCCAAAGAACAATGATGAGGGTTCAATTTTAGACAACTTTAAAAATGAGTTTTAAGCCCAATTGAAATCTAGTTGGTCATAAGATTGTAAGTTTTAAGCCCAATAAAAAATTAGTTGTCCTAAAGCATAAAGAAAAAAGCATGAACGTTGGGTTATAATTGCCCCAAAGCATTAAACACTTGTTACAATTATATAATTTAAAGACAAGAATGATTTTTCTTCAATTAAGTGCTCCATGCTCCTCTTCAAACCTACAATCCATGTTCTAAATGTTAGATTAAATCAAGAACAAGAAGATGTTAGGGTTAGATAAATAATTAAGCATTAAAACCCTAAAACCTGGACTAAGTTGCAATGTGATTTGAATTTAGATGCAAAAATGGAAAATTTAACTCCACCAAAATTGAAAAGAACTTAAACCATTACGTAGATTATAAAATTCTACCCCATTTTTAAAAAAAAGGCTTAAAAAAAACCTCTGTAAGACCAAGATATGACCATTTTAAGATACACTATGAAAGCAAGAAAACAATAGTGTCACTATATCAATATAGCGATGCTTTTGCATTATGGCAACACTTTTTCCAATTATGGCGATGCTTTTTTCAATTATAGTGACACTTTTTTCAATTATAGCGACACTTTTGTAAAAGTGTCACTCTGGTGAATAAGAGCATCGCTCTAGTGAATAATAGTGTTGCTCTGTTGCAAAATAGCATCGTTGGAGCCTCTAAAAGTGTCGCTTTAGCCTAGAAACTTGCCACTCACAATTTTTTTAAGAGAAAATCATCAAAAAAAGTTAGTAGAGCCCTCCTAGTGCCAAAATGTGACCGATGGATTACTACAGGTTAACCATACTTGATCAATGAGGAATCGAAGTGTGATTTAGCCACTAAACCTCAATCCCAATAAAATCATTCAATGTAAATTGAAGTGGAAGCCATTAAAACTTAACTTGTTAAACTACAACAACTTTTTAAATACCTACTTTAATCCATCGAAACTTATTCTATTAGGGGATTAGTGTCATGTTGATGTGAAACAACCCTTTCCCAATCCCGTGGGTAAATGAGCTCATTTCGATCAATTCTATTGAAGAGAATCGACAAAACTGATGAAAGATGTGTATGAAAACATGATTTAAAGTTAAATTAGCATGATGCAAGCTAAATTAACATGATTTTATGCAAAAAATTATCTAAATATGTAATTTATAGGGTAATTTAAACTAATTCTAAGCTAAAAGATTCAAACCCTAGTATATAAACAAGCTAAAATGGATGCAAGGAAGCCATTAATGGAATCTTGAAGCTATTATGCAACTAAAAATGAACTAAAATATGCTAAATGTGAATAAAGCATGAGTGTGTATGTGAGTGAATTCAACAACATGACTTTGCAATTGAAAGATGGATCCATTTATCTCCAAATAGTGATCTATTTATAGGAGAGCAAATGAGGAATGAATGATTGAGATCAAAAAGCTTAATCAATAGTCCAAGATGAAGGGGATGAGAGGCATGGATCATGGATTTTCATCAATGGATGAGAATGCAAGATGAAAGTTAATCAAGGGCCCACACTTGCCTCAAACAAACACACTTTTGACCTGCTCACATAGGTCAAAGGTAACTTGCTCATAAGGTTAAAGGTTAACTTGCATTTGAAGCTAAGTGGTTTGATTGGAGGAGAGAGAAAATTCCTTTTGGGTGAGGGAAAAGGTAATTTACAAATTAAAACAAAGTTTTAATTGTGCAAAAAGGAGGATAAGGAATATTCCATGGGAATATTCCCTTTTCTTAGAAGAAAATTAGCTTAATTGCTAATTAAACAAGGTTTAATTTATGCAATTAGGGAATTAGAAGATGAAGAAATATTTATTAAATTAGATGACTTAATAAATAGGGGAGGGGTGAAATGATATTTAATTAAATAACATAGGGTTATTTAATTAAATAAGATGACTTGGGAGATTAAATTAAATATTTTTTATGCATTTAATTTAATTAGATGAAGTATTAGTGCGAAAAGAGATGAATTAACCCGATTTAATTAATTAGGCCAATAGATGAAAATGATGCAATTAATTAATTAGCTAGGCTAATTAAATCAATCAAGCAAAAAGAGGATGGATTAAAGAGGAAATGATGTTAGTAAATATGATTTAAATATATGACATCGATTAGGAAATTTTTCAGTGTCTACACATATTATTCTAGAAAACTTCAAAGAATGTAGTCAAAGAATTATTCTCTGCTCTAAAATCTCCAAGACTGTGCAAGTGTTCAAATATTTGATGTGAAAATAGCATGTTTTTCTCCCATATAATATTTTTTCTTCCCAATAACTCCCTCATAAAGTAGACTAGTAGATAAACTACCAATGTACCAAACTTGAAAGAGTGTTTCTTTGACTTAATCAGGCTCAGATTCTCCATAAGTTGCAGTCAGAGAAACTCACAAAGATCATAATCTCTCCCATTCACTACCATTTCATATGCAGTATGAATTGTTGTAGTAGACACATAATTGCCTTGGTTGGTAAAGTATTTTTTTTTCTGATCATAACAGTAACATATCTCACGACTGGGTTTGTAATGGGTTTAGTAGTCAGAGATCTCCCATCATATGTGGCTCCAATTAGCTTCATGACCACATCACTTTTCCAAGATTTTAGCATTGGTATGGGTCTAATGGCACAGAGACCAGTTATGGCTTAGATTACTTCCTTGGTGATTACCTCAGCTACGTTCATCCACACAAACTTATCATGTACCCTACTAAGTGCCATCCTAACAAATTTAGCATCCATCTCATTGGAAAAGTTTGAGAACCAATTCCAAACATCCAGCTTCTTCTGCACTAAGGTTTTTATATTCAAGTTTTACAGAGTGATTATCTCCTATTAATTCATCCATCCATTGATCCCTAAGTTCTTGTGGTTAAATTCTTCTAACTTTCCATGAATGTAAGTTCTAGAATCTTCAGTGGGTAGGACATTACTCAAAATCTATGAGAACGTACCCACAAGATCTATTTCATATACTTTCCAAGAGTAAATTTTGAATTTAGGTCAGGGTCTCTCAGAGACTTCAAGAAATAGTTGGAGTGGCCATTTATTTCCTCAAACTACTTATATATGCTTATGAAAAGCTGCTTCAACTAAAATCCACAAAATTCAGATAACAGTAAATACCTTTTCAAGCTTCGTCGAAAACTAGGGTTTGATTCCAAATACTCTTAATCGCTTTCAACTCTCTTCAACTCACTCTGCTTCTTCCCAATTGTGAAAATGTGATTTAACTTGACTTTGTTTCTCACTTTATGTCTTATAGATTTTTCCCTAATTTTACATTAAATGCATTCCAACTTCAAAAGCTAATAAACACTTTGTAATATACACTATAAACCCTAAAATGCTCTGCAATTCACCAGTTTTGCATATTTTTTGTTAGAAACTTCTTCAACATGTTCAGAATGACCCCTTACATAATATGTCCTTGTGTCACTGCTTGACACCTCTTATATCGGGGGTTTGTTAGATTTCTTTGTCACTGTTCCCCCTAAAACCATTGCTAGGTTTAATTTTTAGAAGTATTTGCACCAGATGTAGATGCATATGCATTTGATTCATCCTTATTCTTAGGTTCTTCCTTTTTCTTCCAAATTTTCTCCATTTCCTTTTTAACCTTAGTAGGATCAATTTTATTCACATTTTTATTCCTTTGGTCTAGATTAGCTTTTTTCTCATTTTTGCTTCTATAGAATCTTGAAATGTGTCCTATTTTATTGTAGTTGTAACACACAACATATTTATAACCAAACTGATTTGCACTTAACCTTGATCTCCAATAAATAGATTTATGTCTAAAGGTATTGCATGTATAGAAATAACCTTGAAAGATTGAATCATTCTATGCATATTGAATCTATTCATCATTATCTAACTTCTACACTCAGTATCTCTATGTCCAAACTTATTGCAAGAAAAGCATTGTCCAACAAAGAATCCAACATTTTGATTCATTCTACTTCTACATTCTATTGCCCTATGACCAAATTTATTGCATGAAAAATGAATTCCATTAAAAGATGGGTACCTTTGAGCATTAGGTTGTCTGATAGGAATCATACCGGTATTTCTTCTGTGGTTCTTGCTCTACCTTCCATTGCTTTGATTCTTCCTTTCATTGTCCTCTTTTTTAGGAGTCTTATTTTCCTTTAAGCTTTGTCCTTCTTCAAGTCCCAAACCACTTTTATCCTTAGAGGGTTTCTGAAAAGCAATCAATTTGTCAAGCATTGTGGTGCTTGCTTTGAATTTATCCTCGCGATCTTTTTCCTTTACTAAGTCAAATATTAGTGTTACCACTTTTTGTTCAAGCTTTGTGCATTCATCAATTTTGCTTTGAATTTCAGTTTTATGATATTCTTCAATTCTTCTATTTTCTTCCACTTGTAGATTTAGTTTGATGATTTCCTCATTTTCCTTTTCCAATTGATCACTGACTTCTCTATGCCTTTCTTTGAATTTCTTGATTTTTTTTCTTAATTCTCTGATGCATTCATTTGCTTCTTTTAAGTTTTCCTTCAGATATTATTTCTCATTTTCACTTTTGTCTAGATCTTCAAGAGCAACATGGAGTTCCTTAGTTGTAGAAATCTCTTCTGGAGAAATAGGATACTTTTTGTCATCCATTTTTATGTGTATTGTTTAATTTGTAATCTAATTGAAAACACAAACACAATTAACAAAACTTTAAACTAAAGAAATTGAAATAAAACTTGAATATGAAATAAAACTTCTTCAGAAACGTTCTGTCTTTCTCTATCTCCAGAGATTTGTTTGAAGCTTGTGGCTCTCAGATTGTGTAAGCTCAGCTTCTCCAAATGGCTGCTGTAGAATGAGTATGCAAATGAAAATCTCTATTCTATATGCTGATGAAGATGGGATTGCTGACAGATATAGACAGGGGCTGTGAATTATACACAGGGGCTGTAAACGGAAGATGCTATGGATTGAAAATATGTCATGATTCTATGCTATTGCTATGCTATGATTCTATGCTATGAAACTTTGAATACTATGAATGCTAATACTACTTGCAATTTGGCTATAGTTTTCCTGCTTAAAATTTCTATATCATTTGGAGCTCCCGGCAGTCATATTTATAGATTTTTGCAGGCAAAATCCCGGCTGGCAAGAATCTACGGCTGTGAGATTGTCTGGTAGAATTGAAAGGTGAGAGATGGAGAGGTTGAGAAGAAGATGGAAGAGGTTGAGAGGTTGGAGAGAAGGATGGATTCCTGTCTTCAACCCACGGGAACAAGCCTGCACAGAAACAGAGAAAATTAAATTTTCTGTTTTGACCGTTTGCTTCCCGGGAGTTGAAGATAATCCCCAAATTAAATAAATAAATAAATTTATTTAATTTTATTTAATGCATTTTGATTTTTGATTTTAAAAACTATGGAAGATTTTAATTAAATATTTTGAGATATTTAATTATGATATGACTTTAGAAGAATAAATTTTTAGAAGAATTAATTAAATATTTTGGAATATTTAATTATGAATTGATATTAGAAGAATATATTTAGAAGAAAGGAATATTTTAATCTTTATTTGAATAAAATATTCAAACTAAGATTATATGATAATTAATATAAATAAACCATAATATTTATTTAATTAATTAAGAAATGAATATGAAAAGATGATTAAATAAACTTATTTATTTAATCAAAATAAAATAAAGAAGAATATAAATAAATTATTTAAATTTATTTATACGTAGATGGAATCAGAAGATTTTAATTAAACATTAAAAATATTTAATTAATTACCAGACAATGTGATGTAACCATTTTTAGGTGTATACATGTTCAAACTTCAAGATATTCCTTAAGTTGTTAAGCTTATCAAAAGGAACCAAGCTTTGATACCAATTGGTGAACACAAGATATTGAGAGGGGGGGTGAATCAGTATTCTACTAAACCATTTGATTAAAAACCAACCAATTATTAAAACACATCTAGCTACAACTGTAATTAAAAACATGGAATGGATCATCATAACATCACAAAACACATAGACACCAATATCTTTAAGTGGAAAACCCAAAATGGGAAAAAACACGGTGAGGATTAACTCATAATATGTTATAACCGGTCATAAAATATTACATGGCACACTACCAAGACACACTATCCTTGAAAGGCTCACAGTTAGAGTGCAAAAAGATATGGATTACCACCAAAATACAAAAAGATATGGCTCACTACCAATAATATGAACTAAATGGAATGCAACATTTGAGTGTTGAGTATAGCAAAATTCTGCACCTGATTGTAGGTATACAACAACTATCAACAACTACCACTATCTTCACACCATATCACTTTTTCACACATCTTGCATCATCACTTCTTAGCATCTCTAGCTCTATGTATCTACATATACATCTATATTTGTTCAATACAAGGATATATATACACAATTGCATCTTCATACATCAATTAGGTTGGCCTAATTGGATGTAAGCATATTTAACTCAAAATATCTTGTTGGCTTCAAAACATAAACTTCTTTGGTGCTCTAACAAAAATATGCAAGACATGAATTAGGTTGGCCCAGACCTAAAATAACTCTTTAAACCTCCACAAAGCTTACACCACATGTTCAAGTCGTCCAGAAGAAGATCATACTAAAAACTATCAGCCGAACTTCTGACATTTATAACTTTCAACTCATTTGACCTAGATTATTGAATTCCTGACCAAAGTTGTATCTAAGACCCTTGAATAATATATCAAAATCATATGAGTCGATATTCTACTCAGAGTGATTCTAGACCAAATTACTAGATCAATGTAGCACAAACACAGTTTATTCGATGGGTAGGTAATCAATCACCAAACAATGTTGGCATCAATGACAACATATCAAAGGTCTCCTTCTTCATTCTTCTAACACTTGTATCATCCTTTGAAACACCCACATAAGTTTCCCTTGTGTTACAACATGACCAATCAACTAACATTGATACTCATAATAGTTGGGGACATGATATGACCACTTTCTCCAAGGAGGTAGATATCCTCTAGGATTAGATAAATCCAAAATAAGATATTTCAAGTTGCATCCCATTTCCTATGTCTTAGTGGATGGCATATTATTTAGAAAGGACCTCAATGGAGTGTTGTTGATATGCATTGATCCAAATCATGTCAACAAAGTATTGGAAGAATTCCAGGATATCTCATTAGGAGACTATTTCTCTACAAACACCACTACTATTAAAGTAATGAGGGTTGGTTATTATTGGCCAAAATTATTTAATGATGCTTATAGATGGGTGAAAATTTGTAAAAATGTGCTTTATTTTTTTAAAATTAAAGTTTATTTTACCTCCCTCTTCATCTCATCTAAATGAACTAGCCATTTATATAGTGGAGGTTGGATTTTATTTATATAATAAATCCACCATCTAGTGTTGGTCACAAATGAATCTTGGAAGTAAAAAACTATATTACTAGGTGAAAAAAGGTAGTTGCATTAAAGGATTCTACTTAGGCTTCATTTCTAGAATTCCTATATGGAATTGTGAACATGTTCAGTGTTCACCATCATCTCTAACAATTCCAAGGCTTTTGTTGACACCAAAATTAGTGATTGGGTAGTCAAGCATGGTATATACCTAAAGACCTAGTCTAATTATTACCCTCAAGGTAATGGCTTGGTTAATTCCACCAATAAAAACCTAATCAGAATAATCAAGAGTACCATTGAAGATAATCAAATGTCTTGATATAGTAAGCTTAAAAAATCCCTTTGCGTTGATAGAATCACTCCAAAGATATCTATTGCAAACTCCCCTTTCATGTTGGTTTATGATATGGAAGCAAGACTCACATTATCACTAGATTTTCCTTTGTTAGACACACAAGACAACTAAGAAGGGGGTGAATTAGTTGTACATTAAAATCATCAAACCCTCATAACTTCTTAAACCTTTATTAATTTTCAAATCTTTATTAAGCATCATCAGAAATTAAAGACATGAAACATCAACACAACAACACCATACACAAGAGAACATAAAATTTATGTGGAAAACCCTAATCATGGAAAAACCATAGTGAGGATTAACTCACATATATATGAATAGCAACACCGAATACAATAGGTTCACTATCGGAAGGGCTAAGAGAAGAATTTCTCACTACCCAAAGGGCTCACTATCTAAAAGAAAGAAGAAAGAAGACTGTTACAAAGAGATTCACTATCCCAAAGAAATAGGAAAAATCCACCACTAAAACTCTACACCATCCACAACCTTTAGCTCATTGCCTCTAGCAACTTCAAGAACATTGAAAATATGGACACATTTTGCTCACTACATCTAGTAGCCTTAGGAATTTAGGCTCACACTCAAATTCCCACACTTGATCAAATTCACATCATACAACACTTTCACATCTTTCACACACATCTCAAACAATTAACCTTTCTTATATATCCTCCACAACCTCAAAAACCTTCTCCATGTTAGCCATAATGAAGCGTATGCACCTCAAACATGCAACCACTAAATAGGTTGGCACCAAAAACTTCCACGGTGGAGATAAGTGAAGGAAAACCATACCAAGGGTTAAATAGGACATAAATCTACACTAACACACTTCACCACATTTCCACAAACATAAAAAAACCTCTGCAACTAGTGCTAGTACACCAAGGTCGGTCAAACCTATACCAACACTAACAAGCGACCACATACACACCTTTATAGGTTTGGAAACACCACATGGACTACATAGAAACATTCCACAACATCCAAGAATATTCTAGCACCATTAGAATATTTAGAAATACTATTCCAACCACCTAAAACTGATAACACCATCATCTTGTTCAACCAACAACATTGCCACAGGCATACAACTCACTAACCAACCTTGCAGAACACTTGAACACAAAAAAATTGAAGGGAAGGTAGATACAGGAAATATTAGCATGTTCCCAAATTTGTAAGATAGGAAACCACAATGTGGGGAAATGCAGAGCAATCTCACCTCTCCCAAACAGCCTTCCTCATAGGCAACACATTGTCAAACAACATCATCTTCCATTGCCACACAATCCAAAACCTAAAACTTTGGTTATAGCACCTTTGAACACCTCTAAAACTGCATCTAGACTGCACAAGCATATATTCAACCATGAAGAAATGCGGAGCACAACATTGAACACACCTTTGTCACACTGCACACTCTTTTATTCAAATTTTCTCAAAATCACTAGGAAAAAAAGTGAACCAGCTACATCAACAACACCACAAACACATGCTCAACATATCTATATCATGTGCAACACTTGATCAATAACACAAACACTTCTCAACATGGCCACACTAGAGGTTAACATCAAATCACAACACTAATGACAACATAGTGCAACACTCTCCAAAAATCTCCCTGACCATACTAAAATTTGACATCAATGTGACATCAAACCACAAAAAATTCATAGTAGGGGTTGACATCAATGAAAAAACTAATGACAACACCAACAATATCCCCCTTTTTCATTGATGACAACACCAGCTCTGAAAAACCATCAATCAGCAGAAGCAACTCTGCAACTCCAATACTTAGACATCTCTCCCCCTTACTTTAGTCTCTCCCCCTAACTGGGACATTCCTTACACTTCTAACACTTTCTCAGACTTCACTCTCTCTTTCCCTTTCCTTCATTTTTTAGAATTTAATCTCTCCATGTTTTCCAAAATTTGTCTCTCTCCCCTTTTGAAATCAATGGAAAAGGGAAACATCTACATACTTCACTTCAACAACACCAATAAGCAACTCTCTCACACACCTAATTCTTCTCTCTCTCCATAGTTCTCTCTCTACTAATCTCTCCCCCTTAGGGTCACAAGATATTCTCCCCATGACTACACCAATTAAAACACACTACTACCTTCTCCCCCTGAGAGGTAGCCTTCGTCAATCTAGGACTAAGAATGTATCTTGAAATGCTCCCCTTAACAGATGCACTGACTTATGCATCTTGTTGAAATAAGGAGGGGCAATAACCCCCAACTTCTTCCAGAGATACTCAAATGTATCTTTTGGAAGATCCTTTGAGAAAATATTTGTAACTTGATCCTTTGTAAGCACATACTCTATCTTCACCTCATTCTCTACAACTTTGTCTCTTAAAAAGTGATACCATATAGAGATATGCTTTGTCCTTGAATGCATTACCAAGTTTTTTGAAATATTTATAGCAATGTTATTATCACACAAGATAGAAATAGTTTCATCATATGACACCTTGATATCCTTCAATGTCTACTTCATCCATAACACTTGTGTACAACATGATGTTGTTGCAATATATTCTACCTCTGCAGTAGATAATGACATTGAATTCTACTTTTTACTCAACCAAGAAACCAACCTATTTTCAAGAAATAAAGCACCTTCACTTGTACTTTTTTTTTCATCTACACAATCTTCCCAATTTGCATTTGTATAAGCACTCAAAGAGAAAACAGTATCCCTGGGATACCATAGACCAAAATCTAGAGTGCCCTTCAAGTATCTAAATATCCTTTTCACTATTGTAACTTGGGATTCTTTAGGATCTTCTTGAAAACTTGCCACAAGAAAAAATACATGCATGATATCTGGTCTAGTAGCAGTAAGATATAGTTTTCCACCAATCATTAATCTATACTTGCTTTGATCTCTCTTAGGAGATTCATCATTTTTTCTCAACTTGCAACTAGTTACCATGGGAGTACACACTAGTTTAGAATCCTCCATTCCAAAATTATTCAACATTTCCTTGACATACTTTGACTATGAAATGAAAATACCTTTTTATGATTAACTGATTTGTAACCCAAGGAAGAAATTCATCTCCCCAAACATTGAAATCTCAAACTCTTTTTGCATCTACTCTACAAATCTATTACACATACCTTCATTTCCTCCAAAGATTATTTTATTAACATACACAAGCACAATCAAGATCTGATCTCCCTTAACCTTGAAGTAAAGGTTGCTATCTATAGTACCCTTTTTGAATCCTTGTTGCAACAAGTATCTATCCAATCTTGCATACCAAGCTCTAGGAGCTTGTTTGAGTCCATTCAGTGCCTTTTTTAATTTGCAAACCATATTAGCATCCTATGACATTGAAAAAAATTTTGGTTGTTCAATGTAAACCTTTTCTTCTAACTCACCATTCAAGTAGGTAGACTTGAGATCCATTTGGTACACCTTGAATTCTTTATGTATTGCAAAAGCCAAAAACATTCTAATGGCTTCCATTCTTTCTTCCAAAGAAAAAGTCTCTTCAAAATCTATTCCTTACAATTGTGAGTAGCCCCTACACACAAGTCTATCCTAATTTCTAACAACCTTTCCATCCTCATTCAATTTATTCCTAAGAACCCATTTAGTTCATATCACATTCTTGTTTGTTGGTCTTGGGACCAATTCCCAAGTTTGATTCTTCTCAACCTGTCTCAATTCTTCTTCCATGGCTTTGATCCATTTCTCATCCTTGCATGTTTTAGTTACTATTTTAGGTTCTACTTTTGAAATTAAACAAAAGTTTACATGTTCCTTTAATGTCTTCATCTTCATAATCAATAAAATTTGGCTATGGCATAGAAGAATGGGTCACGTTTACTTTCATATCCTAGTGAATACCAGTTCTATTGATGTTGTGAGAGATCCATCAAGGATTATAAAGCCTATCAATGCAATCTAAAAATAATTTCAATTTGGAAAGCAAAAAAAGAAGAGGTGCATAACTAAATAATATTCTACCGTGAGACCTTTGGAGTTAGTGAATACAGACCTATGTGAACCTACTAGAATAAGAAGCTCTCAAGGTGATAGGTATTTCATGTTATTAATAGATGATTATTCTAGAATGACTTGGGTGACATTTCTAAAATAAAAATTAGAAGCTCTAGATAAGTTTAAAGCATTTAAATCTATGGTTGATTATGAAATGGATTTGAAAATCAAGTGCTTGAGGTTTGACAGAGGTGGTGAGTTAACCTCCAATGAGTTTAATAATGTTTTGTGAAGATCATGGAATAAAGAGATAGTTATCAACTCCTGGGACTCCTCAAAAGAATGGAGTTGTGGAGAGGAAGAACAAGATAGTTCAAGAAGCAGCAAGAACCATGATGAAGGAAGCAAATCTACCAGATGTCTATTGGAGAGAAGCAATTCATACTATAGTATACATACTTCACAAAGGTTTTCTTCTTGTCAAAATACCTTTGCTCTTATCTCCAAAGATTAGATCTTTAGAATGATTCTTCTACACATACTTAGGAGTCTTAGGGATCTTTTTTGGAGATGCTTCCTCTTCAACTATCATCTCTTTTTTTTTATCTTCATCTTTTTCTTCTTCACTACAAGGGGATTCATCAGATTCATATCCTTCTATCAACACAAAACTTTGATGTGGTTCTTCATCTACTTTGACACTTGCACATTCAAAAATCTTCTTCAACCTTTTGTTATTGTTATCACCTGAAATTGCACCCTGTTGAACCTGATGTTCAACACCTCAGTGTAACATGGGAAGACCTCTAAAGATGTGGGTTTCTTGTAAACAAAGGTTAACCTCCAGAGAAGGTCGGCTTCCTATGGTGTCACCTAACTACTGATCTTGTAAGGAAAAGGGAGAAGGACAATACATAAAAATAAAACTAAACCCTATGGTGATACACCAAAATGACAAGAACAATGAGACACTCGAGTTACACTTGAGTACTGATGATGGATATGGTACTGCACAACAAGTTTCTGTAGATTATGCATAAGTATTTCACAAACAGGTTTGACATGCACACACTTTCAAGAAGGAAAAGTTGTTTTTCACAAATTAAAGGCTCATGTGCAATTAAGTAAACACAGTTTGTAACCTACATAATACTACTTTTGCAAAGAAAGGCATGCTAACATGAGACAAAGCTATAAGGAAAAGAAATATTTCATGAAGTAACCTGATCAATCACCTGAAAATGCACAATATTTTGCAAGAACCAGAAGGCGAATTGAACCATCAATGGTAACCAAGGTAAATTTTATATATCATGCTCCAAAATGAGTTACAAAAGTTTGCTAATCTGAGAAAGGACTGCAAAAGTCACGAACTTCAAAAAAGCATAAGGAGAACTCCTTTACAAAGAGGAAAAAATGCCTTATATACAAAAAGATGTCAACCCTTAGGGCTTACAAAAATGAGTCGGTGCTTGGACACGTTGGCCCTAGAAGCATTTTGGAATGAAGTTAATGAGGCATTAAATGTGCATACTCTTCTCATGTCGGTGAAAGCTTGCTCCTAGGCATGGCCATCAGATTTTTTACAATGACCGCATTAACTCTAGCCCTCGTGTCCACCCTCGAGACTTCGTTAGAGCTGCTTTGAATGCTCTGTGGCATAGTCATTAATGTCAACCCACTTTTTCCAACCGACATCCCCGCTGTTATCATGACTTTGCGACCCCTTCCCCTTCCGCTCTCCTCTTGCTCAAGATCTTTCTGCAAGTTGACCCCCTTCGAGAAGCAGCATCAGATTTACCCTGTTAGATTCAAACGCCATTGCTTCACCGAGCCAATCCACGCTGCGCACATTTTGTCGATCTTTCTTTATGGGGGGAGTCAATCCGTCAAACTACCCATGACCGTCTTTAGCTCCTTCTGATTGCTTGAATTTGTGCCATGTAGATTCCCAGACGAACAAAGGTCACTTCATCAGAATCACATGTCGGTGAGGCACTCTCAGTGAGCCCCTTCAATGTTTCCTGAGCTCGAACCCTTTGACAGAGTCAGAGTCAGGATGAGAACCAACAGGGACCAGATTCAGAACGAGGGAAAAACCAAGGAGTCAGCGGAACCGGAACTGGAACCAAATCTGGACCTGGAACTTTTTTGAAGTTTCAAGTTAAGATTTTGTTCCGATCCCGCCCCCCAGCAACTCAAAGCAAAAAGGAAGAAAGAAAAACACAAGGAAGATCCAAGAGGAAGAGACATCCCTCGATCATAGGCCATGAAGAAAATAAGAGAAGAACGGGCAGAACTGGGGCCGAGGCCAGAGCAGAAATAGGAACTGGAACTTTGGAAAAGTTCCATCGCTCAGTTTTGGTCAGCGTCCCAGGTCTGAAAAAACAAAGAAAACACCCAAACAAAAGAAAGCAAGGCGGGATTGGAACCAAAACCAATCCCAAAAAAAACACAGCGGGGACGGGGTGGAAACAAATCTAACACTGAAACTTTCATCAAGTTTCAAGTTCAGATTCTATCTCGACCCCGACTCCGACATCATACAAAGATGACTAAAAAAGGGATGAAAAAGGAAGAAAAAGAAAGGGAGAAAACACCCCCGACCAAAGAACAAAGAACAAAGGCAAGACAATAAACAAGCCCAGCGGAACTAGGACCGGGACGGGACCGGAACCTAGAACTTCAGAAAAGTTCCAGAGTTCAGTTTTGGTTCTGATTCCGCCCTTGACAAAACAAAAAGAAAAGGGGCACAAAGAAAATAAAACAAAAAAGGGGGAAAACAAGGCAAAGAAAAGATGATGACCCTCAATAAAAACCAAACACTTGCACGTTGGGCTCAACCCTTATGGGAGCCTCATTGAAACCACGTGCTGAATTAAAAACATAATTTTCCCCTGCAGCTGCACAAGAAGCAAACAAGTTAGAAAATATGTAACCTTGATTCAAATGTTCCTCCCTTTGGTCTTCAAGAACACCTGAAAGCATGGATTTCCCTACCTGATTGAGCTCGCAGGTGAAAATCGGGTAACAGTTATAGCATATGTACTTCCTTTCTCTTTGCAAAATATAAAAGGAAGATTCCTTCATCAAATCTTGCATCAAAATTTCCTAAGTTTTCTTCATCTCTTCTAATATATCATATGTTTCCAAAAATCTAAAATATTTCACAATAGGAGGTTTTCCATACCATAACTCATAAGCAATCTTTGAATTGTTCACTCTTACTTGTCCTTTGTTAAGTATGTATATTGTAGTATGAATTGCTTCTCTCCAATAGACATCTGGTAGATTTGTTTCCTTCATCATGGTTCTTGCTACTTCCTGAACTATCTTGTTCTTCCTCTCCAAAAATCCATTATTTTGAGGAGTCCTAAGAGCTGATAACTATCTCTTTATTCCATGATCTTCACAAAACATTGTTAAACTCATTGTAGGTGAACTCACCACCTCTATTAGACCTCAAAAATTTGATTTTCAAATCCATTTCATCCTCAACCATGGATTTAAATGTTTTAAACTTATCTAGAGCTTCTAATTTTTATTTGAGAAATGTTACCCAAGTCATTCTAGAATAATAATTTATTAATAACATGAAACACCTATCACCTTAAGAGCTTCTTATTTTGGTAGGTCCACATAGGTCTATATTCACTAACTTCAAAGGTCATTCGGTAGAATATTCTTTAGTTATGAACCTCTTCTTTATTTTATTTCCAAACTAAAATTCTTCATAGATTGCATTAATAGGATTTATAATCCTTGGCATATCTCTCATAACATCAGTCGAGTTGATCTTCACTAGGCTATCAAATTAAATGTGACCCATTCTTCTATTCCATAGCCAACTTTCATTAATTTGTGACATAAAACACTTAACACCACCACCTTTGATATGATAACATTTCCTTTTGTCCTTGTTCCTACAACAACCAAAGTTCCAGAGCTTCCTTTTCTAATTTCACAACCATCATCTTGAAACATCAAATTGTATCATTTGCTACATATTTGTTTGACACTAAGAAGATTATGCTAGAGACCCTTGACATAAAGAACATAATATGTTTTATGCTTTCCATCAAAACTAATTGAACCTTTTCCACAGATCTTAGCAGATGTATCATCACCAAATGTAACAAGACCACCATCATACTTTTCAAGCTTAAAAAATTTACTCTTATCACCTATCATAAGATTTGAGCATCTGCCATTGATTATCCAGTAGTTTCTCTCCTCTCTTGCATGAAAAGTAGTCAACATAGTTCCTTCGACATTGTGACCTATTTCTGGAGCAATTTCCTTCAAACATCTTTCAAGGTTAGTAGAAATAGTGCCAACATTTAAAGCCATGAACAAGCATTCACCACTTCCATCATTTGGATAGTTTGATTCCTCATTATTAGATACACCATTGTCTTTTTCAACATAATAACTCTTCTTGATAGATTTACCTTTATGATCCTTATGCTTATCATTTGCAACTTTTATTAGAAATTTAGAAGCATAATGACCTATCTTTCCATAATTGAAACACTTAAAGGGTAACTTACCTCTGTATCCTTAAAAAATTTGCTTCCACCTCATCATGATCATTAGGATTTGATTCATCATCCTTCTCTACCTTGCTAACTTTAAAGGCAGTTTCTTTCTTTGTAGCATCTTGACAAAACTCTCTCGATTCATAAGAAATTAAAGCACCAAACATCTAATCTCTAAAATATCGATCTAAATTTTGAGCTTCCTCAACAGCAAAAACTTTAGAACTATAAGATCTAGGAAGAGTTCTCAATAGATTTTTTACAACTTCACTTTCTTCTAACTTACAACCAAGACCCTTAATGGCATTAACAACTTCATCCACTTTGAGCATGTAGGTTGTAATGTCTTCATCTTCTGTCATCCTTAGGTTTTCAAATTTGGCTTTGAAATTTAGCATGTTTGCTTGCTTGACCTTATCATCTCCTTTATAAAAGCTCTACAACTTCACCTAGACCTCTTTAGTAGTTTTGAGACTTATCACTTTCTCAAGTTTAGAATCAAAAAGACCACTCAAGATATAATTTCTTGCTTTGTCGCTATTCTCATAATCCTTGACCTCATCATCACTTGTTGAACCATTAGTAGGCATATTATATCCATTTTCAACTAAATTCTAGACTCTAAACCCTAGAGAGACAAGAAAGGCTTCCATCCTAGCTTTTCAATAAGCATAATTTGTTCCATCAAACATAGGTGCTTTGAAACCCTTCTTGTGCACCATCTAGATCTACCTCAAGTGCTTAAGATTCTTCCAATTAACAATAGCTCTGATACCAATTGTTAGACACACATGACAACTAAGAAGGGGGAAAATTGGTTGTACATTAAAATAATAAAACCCTCATAACTTCTTAAACCTTTATTAACTTTCATATCATTATTAAGAATCAATAGAAAGTAAACACATGAAACATCAACAAAACAACACCATACACAAGAGAACACTAGATTTACATGGAAAACCCTAATCAAGGAAAAACCACAGTGAGGATTAACTCACATATATATGAATAGCAACACTAAATGCAATAGGATCACTGTCAGAAGGGCTCATCACCCAAAAGAGAAGAATGGCTCACTAGCAAGGGCTCACTTCCCAAAGGGCTCACTGTCCAAAAGAAAGAAAAAATAAGAAGACTGTTATAGATAGATTCACTATCTCATAGCAACAAGAAAAATCCACCACTACAACTCTATGCCATTTGTGACCTCTGGCTCATTGCCCTTAACAAATTCAAGCACATTGAAAATGTAGACACCTTCTGCTCACTACATCTGATAGCCTTAGGTATTTAGACTCACACTCAGATCACCACACAATCACATCACATCATACAACACTCACACATATGGAATACACATCTCCAACAATTAACCTTGCTTATAAATCCTCCACAACCTCAAAAACCTTCTCCATGTCAACCACATTGAAACATATGCACCTCAAAAATGCAACCACTAAATAGGTTAGCACAAAACACTTCTGCGGTGGAGAGAAGTGAAGGAATATGATACCAAGGGTTAACTAGGACCCAAATCTACACTGGAACGCTTCACCACACTTCCACAAAAAACAAAAAATCTTCATAATTAGTGCTAGCACATCAAGTCGACCAAATTTGTACTAACAATAACAAGCAACCACATACACACCTTTCCAGGTCAAGAAACACCACATGGAGCACATAGCAACATTCTACAACATCTAAGAATATTCCAACACCATCAAAATATTTAACAATACTTTTGCAACCACTTGAAACTAAGAAAAACATCATCCTATACAACCAACAACACTTCCATAGGTATACAACTCACTAACCAACCTTGCAGAACACTTGAACACAAAACTCCAAGGGAAGGTAGATACAAGAAATATCAGCACATTCCCAAATCTGCAAGATAGGAAACTACAATGCAGAGAAATGTGAAGCAATCACACTTCCCCTAAGCAACCTTCTTCACACGAAACACACTATCAAATAAATTTCAACTATCTCACAAGCTAGAACCTAAAACTCTAGATATAACACCTTTGAGCATCTTTGATCATTACATATAAACTGCACAAGCATATCTTCAACCATGAAGAAATACAGAGGACGACACTGAACACACCCCTATCACACTACACACTCTTGTATTCAAATTTTCTCAAAATCACTTAGAAACCAAGTGAACTAGCTGCATCAGCAACACCATAAACACCTACTCAACATATCTATAACATCTGCAACACCTGATCAATACCATAAACACTTCTCAATATGACCACACTAGAGGTTGACATCAAATCACAACACTAATGACAACATAGTGCAACACTCTCCAACAATCTCCCTGACCATATTGAAGGTTGAAATCAATATGACATCAAACCACAACACATTCACACTAGGGGTTGACATCAATGATAACACTAAGGACAAAACCAACAATCTCCAATCGCCTTCTCTTGAGTTAATACAACAACTAGAGATTCTAGAAAATGATGTAATGATAGTGAGGGTGGTTGAACTAATGGAGTTGGGGGATATAAAAAATAAGGCTATGTATACCCTCGAGGCTCACCATTCACAATCCAAGAGTAATTTTCACAAAAATATTGTTAACTGAGTGTTCAAAGAAGGAGACTTGGTGTTGCAGTGGGATGTTGATAGAGCCAAGGCTAGAAGGCATACAAAGTCTCATGCCATCTAGAGTGACCCTTATATCATTACTAGTTACAAAGAATCCAATGCATTAAATCTCTCGAGGATGGATGGTGAAGTCCTTCCTATCCAAGTCAATGGGATATACCTGAAGACTTTCAATTGAGGTTAAATTGTAAATTCATGTAAATAATACTCTGGTTTTTTGTTGTTTTACAAGTGTTACTGCACACTCTACATTCTCATTAGGGGAGTGTATGATTTAGGTTTCTTCTCTTTTTCCTCTAAGTGCATCTTGTGCATTCATTATTTTATTTTGTTGAGGCAAGCAATTTTTAGTTGTTAGCCATGTGACTAAGAGCCCAATGGACTGTTAACGTTTCTAGATCCCGTGATTAGTAGGCAATCATCTCGCATAGGTCACCAAAATGTTGACTTTTCATGCCCCCCTTATATCCCACTAGAAATACCCAATATAAGAGATATTACTTGGGTACCTAGGTCCTCTTGCATGATATTACACCTTTGGTTGTATTTACCCTCTATGTTCTCATCTCAGTCAAAATCTTAAGTTGAAGAAATCCGAAAATTGACTAAGTGTTCCTTATCAAGGTTTTGGGGTTTTTTTTACCATTATACGAGTATTCCTTCCTCATCATCCTCAATGTTAGCCATGCTTCCCTTTGAAAAAATTGCTAAATTTTGGTCTATCAGGCAGTAGGCTATTGAGGTTTCCTCTAATCATCTACTAGTCTTAAAGTTTCTTGACACCCCACTATGTTCCCTTCCAAATGCATCTAAGTATCATTTTTATTAGGCTATTGGGGTTTCTCCTAATCTTCTACCTATTTGAATTTCTCCCCAATTATTTGATCCATGATGTTTTCCCTTCATAAAGCTAGCTAAGTGTAATCGTTACCAAGCCTCAAAATTTTGGTTATATCCTTCCACTCCTACCTCCTTGGTATGCATTCTCCTACATTCCTGATCTTTGATATTCACCTTGGTCCCCATTTGAAATTAGCTAAGTTCTAGGTGTTTAGAGTGTTAAGTTGTTGGAATCCTACATAACCTCACACCAACTTCATACACATTTCCCCAAATTATCAATCTCTAATGCTCAACTAGAAATGATGAAAAAATTCCTAACTATATTAAAATTTATGGTTTTAACATCCTTCATAACCTAATATTATTTTGGCATGCAACATGCTTATCCTCAACCCTATTTCGATTCATTCCACAATTCCTTTAATTTCTTCTAAGTCCCTTCATCAGACTTCAGACCTTTGTATTTCCTCATCTTTCCTTACCTAATTGGAAAGCGTTATGGTGACTCTTCAATGCCCAATGTTTGACAAATATTGTTGCATCAAGGTTTTGGGGCTTCATATGATATTCTCCCTCCTCCAAAGGTAAGCAATATTTGTTAGAGTTGAAGCTTTCCTCCCAATGGAAAGAAATACATCATATTCCCAAGTCTCAATGCATGAAAAACAAATATTTTTAAGGGTTCTAGTAAATTTAATTATTTTCTCTTTGGCACAATAGTAGGCCCAACCTTGAAACTCTTATGATAGCCTCTAGGAAGCATGTTTTCGACTCAAAAATGCCATCAGTACTTAACAACTTTCTCAACCACCAAATATCAACCCCTAGGAGTTGGAGGGATGCATTTAATGCATTTTGGCATAGATCTAAATATTAAGGTGGCACCATACTATATTTATTGAGTTGTGGTCCCCTATTTTAGCATAGTTCCATCCATCATCTTATTTATTTAATACATTTTATCAAGGTTTATGTAATTTATCCTATGGATTCATCATTGTGGAGGTATAGCATGAATTCAGGGTCATTTTCTCTTACCTCTAACCCATTTTGGACTATATTCATGTTGTACATCATTAGTAGGGTAATGATTAGGGTTTTATTTCCCTATCACGTACTCTTCTTTCTACTGCACCCTTATGAGATTTAAAGGGGAACTTTGTGCACATTGTAAAAAGGTTCTTCCCTTATTTCTCTAGTAGATATGTGCATTTCTCTCTATTTTTTGCAACTATAAAAAGGCTTATGCCTCTATATCAATAAAACTTCCATTTAAATACTTTCTCTCTCTTCTTGTATTCTATGTAAATCTAGTTACCTCTATGCTTGAATGAACACTTATTATCTTTTCTAGGTATATATGTTGTGTTCATTTATTGCAGGTGTTGATTGTGGAAAAAATATCACGTTTTAGTGTCTTTCAAACCCTAACCTTCATGTTTTCCTATAGGAGTTGATAAATAGAGAGTTGTGTGAAGTTCTTTGGTGATTTTTATTATTTCTTTGTGCAATCCTACGTAGGAAGCAACACACATTCTAGTCTTGGGGCATCACCACCCCTTTCAATTTTTGCATTTCCCTCTTCCCTTTTCCTCTTCAAGTTGATAGAATATGGTTAACTTTAGAAATATTCATTGTTGGATTGTACCAACACTCTACATCTAGGTTAGAAAGGAAGTCAACCTTCTCTAAAGGTTTGATCTCATTTGCAAGGTCCCACAACTTGAGATCACTCCCATGTTTCATTTGAATATTGAACAACAGGTCTAGTAAGGGTGAAATTCCAAGTGACAATAGTTCTATGGAGGATTATTTTGAAGAGTGTTAATAATTTTTGGCTCCTCCAACTAGGTTCCCTATACCAATGATCTTGGTTGTATAAGTTTCAGTTTGCAAGTCACTTCACATAGGTCATTTTCTCATCTATGGTTTTCCCATTGGTGTGGTGATGATTGCATTGTGTCTCATGGTCTTCTTCTTCTTCTCTATCTTTAAGTTTGAACAAGAGTGATGAGCAATCATTGGTCTCATGGTCATCTCACTCTCTACAAATTCCACAATATATTGTCTATTTTTTCCAAGGGGTTGTCTTCAATTCTACTCTTAATGTGGTGTCCCTCTTCACTCCTTTCACCATTGGACTTTCATCATTTATGTGTTCTTCTCTTGATCAATATGTACACCAAATGTAAGGTCTCTAATTTTAAAAGCCAATGAATATCTCCTACTTAAATTTTAACTATTCTAATTCTAATTTCAAATTTTATATCTCTTTTTTTTATCTACTTTTTATTTTCTTCTCTAAGTTTATGGATCTATATGATAGGTTAAAATTGCCACTTCAGAGTGAATTTTGGTGGCAGTCCCACTAAATTTGGTAAAAAGGAATTTTTGAAATTTGACCCCCTCTCTAATGGAGTTTTCATTTTGGTAGTAGATCTTTGAAATCACAGAACCTCTTTCTTAAAAGCAATTTTTTTTATTTGGGAAAAATTTTGTGCTCTATGCAATGGTCTAAATAGTTTTTTTATTTTATTATCTAAATTTTCTAGAAATTATAGATTCTCATAGGTGTAGATGTATCAGTTTGTTTTAGGAACTTTCAGGGCTTCGTTCTTACTCCTACAATAATATTTTTTGGCTCATTTTTTTAAAAAGTGAATAAATTTTGTGTAATTTATAGTGGGGTGATCGGATTGATGTTATTTTGTCAAAAAATTGTACTTGATTTTATGGTCAAATTAGGCATTTGCATGTACCAAGATCAAGACCTCTTCATTGTTTTTGGCAAGTGACATTTGTAATCACACTAATCATAAAGTTCCAAGCTCATATATTTCTATGGGGCTCATTGATTGAATAAATCTAGGAGGATTCTTCTTGTGGTTGTGGTTGCATTGGACTCTTGATTTGTGTTATTTCATTCATGTTTCATCATGGAGCAATCTTCAATTCCACTTCTAACACTTACAACTATCCTAGATAGAAATTCAAAATGAAAAAAATTGCTAAGAGTTAAGGGGTTGTATAGGAAATTTCATGGGCTTGATGGTGAACCAAAAGATGATGAAGCTACAAAGAATATTTTTTGTTCTTTTATTTCTCTCCTAATTTATTGTTTCACATTGAGAACTTGGATACACCCATTGCTATGTGAAGTACATTGTCAAAATTATTTGTTAAAATAGATGAAATTCAAGGATATTTGTTAGAGAATGAATTAATAAGTCCCAATCCATGTAATTTTGAAAATATACAATACTTCATCACCAAATTCAAGTCACTAAAAATATAATTGAAGGATTGGAAAATCAAAAATTACACTTCCCTCCTCTTTATCTCCTCCTTTAAGTGGGGGATGCGTTCCCCATTAAGGTGCGCTACCCCCATACCATGGGTGGCTCCCCACTTAATGTGGGCCGCCCCTCATGGATGGGTGGGGCCCATCTTCAAATATATACTTTATTTTTATTTAAAATATATATATATATTTTTTATTTCTATTTTTTTATATATATTTTTTTGCCAATAAAATTTTGTCACATGGAGGGATGAGGTGATGCTATGTGCCAAGGGCTGATTGGCCATTCAGTTGACTGGGCGTTGACATCATCGGGGCAATTTTGACCCAATCTTTGACCTTCCATAACTTCGCCATACGGACTCCGTTTTATGAAAAATGAACTCCGCTAGAATCGTGATGATGAGCACTACGCAATGGTGTTGAGTTTGACCAGTTTTGACAACTTTAATTTTTTTCCCTTTTTCTGGCCAAGTTCTGAGAGTTGACTAGAGGTTTGACTATATATATCTTGAGCTCTGGGACTCTGATTGACTCCGTTCAAGTTGCGTTGGAGTCAAGATCCCGAGCACTTTTTAATGATACCAAAACTAGAGAAAATGGAGAATTTAAAATTTTGATGTAAATCATCTGCATCAGTCCTCCCCACTGGAGAGTTTTTGGACCTCTAAAAGTTGGTTACTCAGAAATTAAGTGAGGGTAAAGTTCCCTCACTTTACCAATCTCCATCCACTTTGCCTTGCTTGGATGCATCCCTTTTAGTCCCACTCGGAGGTATTCAACTGCTCCTCTTCGTGAAGTCCTGGTGTTCCTGTCGAGGATAAAATCTTCAAGCAACTCTAACATGTACTCTGGTGAAAATTCGTCAACTGATGGAACTTGCACTTCAGCCTCCTCATCTAGTATCATCGGAGGTTTGTACAACTTCAAGTTCTCAACGTTGACTATCGAGTAAATCTGCATGTATGGAGGAAGATTAAGGCGGAAGGCATTTGTGCCAATCTTTTCCAGAATTTCAAATGGACCATATCTGATCGACTTGAGCTTCCTTCCTTCACCTTGCATTCTTTCCTTGCTTATGTGTAACCAAACTCTGTCTCCAACTTGGAAATGATGATCGTTGCGATGATTGTCATGACGAGCCTTGTACTTTGCTTGACTCTTTTCCAATTGTGCTTCTACGACCTGATGAACTACTTGGACCTTCTGGATGAACTTTAAATCCCTTTTTGCATCAAGTCATCCATCTTCAACATCATGTGTTCCAAAAGCGAATTCCATTGGTGTCTTTGGCAAGTAACCAAAGCAAGTCTCAAAAGGAGACCTCTTTGTAGAAGAATGGGTTGCATGGTTGTAGGCATGTAGCACATAATGAAGATTTTCATCCCACAACTTAGGATGTTTGCTGCAATATCCTCTTAGCAGATGCACAACTATCCTGTTGACTACCTCTATCTGTCCATTGGTCTACGGATGGAAGGTTGTACTCTTCTTCAGCTTAGTATCCATAAGTCCCCATAAGACTAACCAAAATTCCCCAAGGAATCGAGAACCTCGATCCGATACAATGGAAGTGGGTAACCTAAATTGAACCCATACAAACTGAAAATACATATGAGTTGTCAATTCAGCAGTGACTTGCTTTTTACATGGCATAAGAATACACATCTTGCTAAATCGATCAACTACTACATACAAATAGTCATGCCCTTTCCAAGACATAGGTAATCCCCTGACAAAATCCATAGATACACTTTCCCATGGACAGGATGGTAAAGGTAAAGGTGTGTACAACCCCAATTTCCTATTACTTGGTTTGCTAGTTGCACACATCACACATCCCTTAATATATTTTGTTACAATTTCCTGCATTCGAGGCCAGTAGCAATATTTTTGTAGTTGTGCCAAAGTTTTACTAACCCCAAAATGTCCTGCAATTAGTGATGTGTGTGCCTCTTTGATTACATGTGCTTGTGCATTCTTTGGAATGCATAATTTTCCTAAGTGATACAAGAGCTTATTGTGCACATAGTAATCCTTTTCTTCTACTTGTTTTCCTTGGATTAGAGCTGCATAGATATCCTTAAAATTTTCATCAGTAGCATATTGTTCTTCAAAACTTGCATGAATCATAGAAATATTTTTAAGGATTATCAAAGCATTAGAAACTAGAGGTCTAGAAAGTATATCTACTACTTTATTATGGGCTCCTTTCTTATACTTAATGACAAATTGAAACTGCTATAAAAATCACATCCACCGAAAATGCCTACTTTTTTTAGCTTAGTGTATGAATGCAAATATTGTAATGGCTGATGATCGGTATGGATATTGTTTCCTTGCCCATTATATAATGTTTCCATTTCTTAACACTCTATAATAAAGTGTAAAGTTCTTTATCGTAAGTTGGATAATTACTTATTGCGCCAAAAAAAGTTTCAAAGTGGTAACAGATCGGCTTACCTCCTTGTGTCAATACTGCTCCCATGGTGAATCCACTCGCATCTGTTTTGATCTCGAATGGTTGGTGCAAATATGGTAGAGCTAGGACTAGTGCAGTGATTAACTTTGACTTCAGTGTGTCAAAGGACTTCTATTGTGGTCCTCCCCACTGAAAAGTTATCTTTGTACTTGTTAATGCATGCAACGGTGATGGGATGAAGTAGAAGTTTGCAATAAACTTCCTCCAGTACTGGAAAACACCCAAAAAACTCTTGACTTCAGTTACAGTACTTGGCTTAGGCCAGTTTACAATTGCCTCGACCTTCATAGGGTCAACTTTCAATTGACCATTCCCTACGATATAACCTAAGTACACAAGAGATGTCTTTGCAAACTAACATTTGGACATCTTTACATAGAGTTTTTCTTTTCTTAGTACATCAAAAAAAAAATTAACATGACTTACATGGTCTTCCCAAGACTTGCTAAAAACTAGGATATCATCAAGATATACAATAACAAAATCATCAATGTAAGGATGGGAGATGCCATTCATGACTCGCATGAATGTGGCGGGTGCATTAGTAAGCCCAAAGAGCATAACCAGCCATTCATAAAGTCCATGTTTTTTCTTGAAAGAAATTTTCCAAATATCATCCTCTGCAATTCTAATCTAATGATAACCACTTCACAAATATAATTTAGAGAAATAAATTGCATGCTTAAGCTAATCAAGCAAGTCATCAATTCTAGGAAGCGAATACCTATTTTTGATGGTGATTTTGTTTAGTGCCCTAAAGTCGATGCACATCCTTCATGTTCCATCTTTTTTTGGAACCAAAACAATCGGAGAACCACAAGGTGATATGCTTGGACGAATCACTCCTCTGTCAATGAGCTCCTGAACTTGCTTTTTGATTTCTTCATTTTGCATGACAGACAAACGGTACATGCCAATATTAGGTAGTGGCTCATCCTGCTGCAATTGAATTTCATGTTAAATATCTCTTTTAAGAGGAAATCCTTTTGGTTCCTAAAATAATTCATCATAAGCGGAAACAAATTTGACCAATTCAGCCTTATGTTTAGGATCACTTCCTTTAAATGCCTTAGATGTTTCATCTTCTTTGGCCTTAACAAGCATTAACACAATTTTTTCACTGGAGTTCACTAATCTTTTTATCTTACCAGCATTAACTAATGCAAGACTAGTTTTGACTTTGTGTGCTAGTACAATATATTCAATCCCATCCTTAAATAGGTGATACTTGTTTTCCTCCCTAAAGAAGATAACTTTACGATCGTACAAATATGGACTTCCTAACACAAGTCTACAAATATCTAAAGGTACAACATCTTCTACAACCTCATCTTTAAAGTTTGCAGTGATTGCAAAACTAAGCTTACATTGTTTCGTGACTTGTAACTATGCATCATTACAAACCCATCCCAAAGGGTACGGCTTTGGATGAGGAGTTGTAGTCAGATTTAACTTTTTAACAACTTCTTTAGATATGAGATTAACTTGTGAACCTGTGTCAAATAAAGTATCAACCTTAGTGTGTTTAGTTATCACACGGATATGAAAAATTGCATTCCTCTGCTTATCTACTTTAGGTTGCTTACTTGTACTTGTAGAAATACTTGATTCAGATGCAAGAGATATACCTTTGTTTTTACCTTGAATCCCAGCGGCAGTTATCTTCGTCTCATCCCTGAAATCTAATCCAAGATCCTGTTGTGTTATAGTAGCTGTCTTTTTCTTCCCTTTGTTTCCACCGTACCTCTTTGGCCTAAGTTCTAGATGTAGTTTCCAGCACTTAGAGTCTTCGTGTCCTTTCTTACAATGAGAATAGGTGGGTTTTTCACCCTCTTTCTTTACCATAGCTGTCTTTTTTTCCTTTTCCTTTATCTTTACCCTTTGGTTTCCCCTCAGACTTAGATGGTTTCTTTGAGAAATTATCAATAAAAGTTTTCTTACCCCTTGACTCTAAATGAGTGGCTTGGGCTGACACTTCATCCAAATTATTAGGACTCAACATTAGAATAGTATGTCTTAGGTAAGAATGCAAACCACCTATGTACTTGAGTAATGTATCCTGAGTATACAATGGAACATTTAAAGTTGTTATCACCTAAAATTGCACCCTTGTTGAACTTGATGTTCAACACCTTAGTGTAACATGGGAAGACCTCTAAAGTTGTGGGTCACTTGTAAACAGAGGTCAACCTCTGGAGAAGGCCGGCTTCCTTTGGTATCACCTAAACTACTGACTCTGTAAAGGGAAAGGGAGAAGGAGTGCATAAAAATAAAACTAAATACTATGGTGATACACCGAACTGATAAGAGCAATTGAATACTTAGGTTACACTTGAAAATTGTCAATGACCATAAGATTACACATCAAATTTTGTAAGCTTTGCATTAATATATCACAAACAGGTTTGATTCACACACTTTTTCAAGAGAGGAAAATATTTTCCACAGACTAGAATCCATATGTGATTATGTAAACATAGTTTGTGATTTATATAATGATACTTTTGCAAAGGAAGGCATGAAAACAAAGGATAAAGTCATAAAGGAATAGAAGAAATTCACAAAATAACTTGATCATGAACCTGAAATGCACAACACTTTGCAAGAACAAGATGGTAATCTAAAACATCAACAGTGACCAAGGTAAATTTTATATATCATGCTCCAAAATGAGTTACAAAAGTTTGCTAATCTGAGAAAGGACTGCAGAAGTCACTAACTTTCGAAAAGCATCAGGAGAACTCCTTTACAAAGAGGAAAAAATTCCTTATATACAAAAAGATGTCGGCCCCTAGGACTTACAAAAATATCAGCCTTCAGAAAGATCTGCCCCTAGATTTTTTCAAATGAAGTTAATGCTACATTCATGTGGGTGACAAATCACCCTCAAGAATGGTCTCCTTGATCTTTTGCAACCACAACATTAATTTCAGGCCTCTCTGTCCACCCTCGAACCTCCTTGTCGAGCTACTCAATCGCCTTTGATCTCAGGAAAAGTCTATGTAGGTTTACATTATGATGATCCTCCTCTCACCGGTCAAACTGCCATGGCTCACCTATAGTTTCCTCTGATTGGTCGAACAAAGGCCACATGGGATCACCAGATAGTCAAAGGTCATTCAGACCGAATTGCATGTCGGTGAGACACTTACCATGTCTCCACAATGTGATTATACCTCATAGCAGCTATCAACATACTGTACAGCCATCGGTGAGAGTTATATTGAGCTACAAAAGTCATATCGACATCCCTTTCCATTGTTGAGACCTCACTTTTCAACAGGACATTATGCCGAGCGCAAAGCTTCTGCTCAGAGTCTCCCTGATCTCAACTTTATGAACCACTATCTGCAAGAGTTTGTTGATGTTACACCGAAGGCATAAACCTTTGGCGAGCCCATGACTAGTCGGTAGGAGGTCATAGCAAGCTGAAAACTCTCAGCCAGGAGTATTACTGATTCCACATATCCACTCAGCAAGACCCTATCGGGTCGGTAAGACCTTTCACCGAGGGTCCCTTTGTTTTGGCGAAAGCTCACTTCATTTCGGGGAGACATTGCTTGGGTCAGCAAGACACTATGCTGAAGGAAAGATCCTTCGGAGAGCTCACTCCTTTTCTTTGAGTTCATTATGTTTCAGCGAGACCCTCCTCTGTCAGCGAGACCTCTCGCCGAAACCACCTTACTTCAGCAAGAACTCTTATTGAGCTCTCTTCATTTCAATCAGGGAGACTTTGCTTGGTCGGTGAGACCTCTCGCTGAGCTCACAACTTTCGCAGAGACCTCCCCGTGTCGATAGGACATCTCCTCGAGCTCATCATCTTATACGAAGGCACCATCCTTTCGGTGAGACATCATTCGGTTGCCGAGATGTTATAGCAAATGTGAACCCTTCTCCCCAACACCGGCCTTGCGAACAACTTTCGGTGTGACTTTCGTTGGTCAGGAAGACTTCTTATCAAACTCATTTCCATTCGCTGAGAGCTCTCCCTTTTGGGAAGACGTTATAGCGAGCTCATATCGCTGCGGCGAAACCCCTCTGAGTCGGCAAGAGATTACACCGAAGGCCTCCATTCTTCCCGAGCTCGAACCTTTCTTTCGCTGAGAGTCCCACCATGTCGGCAAGACCATATAGCGATGATGCCTCCTCTCACTGAGACTTCATGCAGTCAGAGAGACATCATCCTGAAGCAAATCATTCCCCCTGATGCCACCCTTGTGAACGACTGTCGGTGGGACTTCCTCAGTCAGGGAGAGATAGGAAACTCATGGCGACCAAAAAAAATCTTAGCAACCTGAGGATTTTGAATGAATACAGCACAAAAGCCAGTCGGCAAGACAACTAGAGGGTCTCAGTGACTTTATCTCTAAGAAGTTTTGTGCCAAAACTGATTGAGGCAAGGCTTCCAATAGACTTCCTTGTGAAATAGCATTAGATGAATGATCTAATTCTGCACAACAATGTCCCCATGGCCTTATGAACATCTGAAACACAATTTGCCCTGCTTGATTGAGGCCGTAGGTGAAAACTGGGTAACAAAAGCAATAGCCCATTTTCTAAACTCATGAGTGTAATCTTGGATAGACTGACCCTTACCTTTCCTAAAGGTTTCCAATTCATGGTTAAATTTTGCATATAACCTAAAGGATAAAACTATTTTTTAAGGGCAGCAATAAATTCCATCCAAGTCATATTGACCTTACCATGGCAAGCAATTTCCTCCTGAGTCCTACTCTCCCACCAGGTGAGAGTTGCACCTCCCAACCGAAGAGTGGCTAACTAGATCATAGAAGCATCTTTTGTTAGGAATTGAATCCTACAATAGACTTCTACCTGCTAGATCCAATTATCTAACTTTTCAACATTTAACTCACCACAATACTTAGGCAACTCAAATTTTACATCAAGTTTAATAATAGGCTTAGACTTGCTTTTGAAAGGATTAACAATAGTAGAAGAGGAAGAAGAAGAAGGGGAAGATGGAGGAGATGGAGCTTATGGATCTTTTCCTCCTTTGTCCTTTTGATCTTCCTTCTTTTCTTGCTTCGACAAATCTCCCTTTTTTCTCTTCTTCTTTTCCACATACAACTCTTCCACCATAGCCTTCATTTTGAGGAAGACTCATTGGAAAGACTTATCATCAAGCTCTTGCTTGGTGCTTTTCCCAGCTTCAATTTCATCCATTGTTGGCAAAGTCCTTCGTTTTTTGATCTCAGGATTGTATTCTTCAATTTTTCCTTGTCCTTGTTGAAGCTTCAAGCATGTAAGCATTCAAATCTACAATACTAGTCAAAACACAGCTCTGATACCATATTTGATCTATTTTATGGATCAATGATAGTTGCTTCAAATTCCTACGTTAAAAATTATGAACCAAAAGTGCTTAATTAATACTTAACATCCAACGAATTTAAGTTAATGAAATTAAAAAGAGCTTAAGGAAAGAACAAAATGAGAGAGAAAAAGACAGTGCAAATGAAATTGATAGTTGAGTTCATCATTCAGAATGACTACGTCTCTGGGCCCCTCTCCAATTGAGTGGACCGATCCAATTATTCCTCTAGAAATTTGGTTACATTCGTTGGTAGAACCTCACCTTGGTTTACAAAGAAATCTACAAATGCACTTCCAAAGTGCGTGGAAAGAAGCTTCTCCAAAAGCACAGAAATATAATAATTTCTCCAAGGAAAACAATCTCTCACACTTGCAAAATTCTTCCAAAATTACTTGACCTCACACTCCCCATTCTACCCCTTTTTATATTACATTTTTTTCCAAAATTGGTGTAAAACCAATTAACTACCCAATCTCCCTTACATAGAGAAAATTCCAATAATATCCCCTTCTTATGATTCCCGGAAGGATAATATCCCCTCAAGATAATTTCTTTTTCCATTTGAATGGTTACGAAGGGATTTATTCCCTATTAATTTGGGGATATTTTTTATGTAGTTGGAATAGGCTCCTTAATTTAGGAATAATATTCCTAATATTCTTGTAGAAAAGGGGTTTAGTATTTTTATGGTTTAAGATAAATGAAAAATAGCCTTATTTTAAGGCATTTTATAGGCAAAAATTAATTAAGTTTAGAGAGAATGGGGGGTGGTGGTCCCACCACACTCCCCTCCTCTTTATCTCCTCCTTTAAGTGGGAGATGCATTCCCCATTAAGGTGGGCCGCCCCCCATACGATGGGTGGCACCCCACTTAATGTGGGCCACCCCTCATGGATGGGTGGGGCCCATCTTCAAATATATACTTTATTTTTATTTATTTTTATTTTTATTTTTATTTATTTTTATATATTTTCTTTCCAATAAAATTTTTCCACATAGAGGGATGAGGTGATGTTGTGTTCCAAGGGCTGATTGGCCATTGATTTGATTGGGCACTGACATCATCGGGGCAATTTTGACCCAATATTTGACCTTCCATAACTTTGCCATACGGACTCCAGTTTCTGAAAAATGAACTTTGTCGGAATCGTGATGATGAGCACTACACAATGGTGCTGACTTTGATTGGTTTTGATGACTTTTATTTTTTTTTACCTTTTTCTGGCTAGGTTCTGGGAGTTGACTAGAGGTTTGACTATATATATATCTCGAGCTTTGGGACTCTAATTGACTCTGTTCAAGTTGTGTTGGAGTCAGGATTTCGAGCACTTTTTAATGATACCAAAACTAGAGAAAATGGAGAATTTCAAAATTTGATGTAAATCCTCTGGATCATAAGTTTACTTAGGTCCTAGGAATATTTCTAGAAGTCTTAGGTTTCATATGATTTAATATTTTATGAGTTAGTTGTCTCATGACATAGGATTAAGACACTTGTCATGATCCTATATAATCTTATGTATTACCTTGACTATATGCCCTAGTGTCTCTCATACATTGTACATGAATTTTACTTACATTGTTGATAGGAATACATTTTATTCTTGTCATATTATCTTCTCTCTTTGTGCTTTCCATTAAGCCTCTAGATCTTGGTGGCTATCTCCATATTTAACTCTTACATTCCCATCAGTAAACCCATCTTCTATATTCATAAATAATTTTATTTCATAGTATTTTGTATTAATAAAATCCTTTAAAAATTGGGTATAATACACCTCTTATACATAATGGGTGGTTATCACCCTAATAAAATGCTTGGGAAACAAACTTGGAAAGGATAGCTCACCCATTTCTTAGATAATTTATGATGAATATTTTACTATATATTCATATGATCTTGTTCATAATGATCATTGGATAATCTTAATTTTAAGAGTATAATGGTCTTTATTATTCTTGCACCAAGAATAAATTTGATCAGTAAATGTGTTACTCACTATATTCTGATCTTATTAATAGGAAATCTACTTCAATCTATATGACACAGGTCCTCTCACATGGATGGATTAATATTTAAAATAACAACCTTGTGTGACACCTTACTATATAAAGAAAAAAGAGAAAAGCACATTGAAGATCATGGGCACTTCACTCAAGGGAAATTATTCCATCATAGAACGTATCTCATGTTCTATTTATATAATTATCAAGTGGTATACTATGATCAAGAAGAAATAGTAGAATCTCATCCATCACATAAAAAATGTCTATGTAGTTATTAGCCTTAAGGTGATTTCATCTAGGGGAAGTATGGATGTCAATGACACCTCCTAATGGCTAAATCCTAGAAGTAATATCTAACATTCATAATATAAGACCTCTAGGAATTATATGCTCCAAATTCATCAATTCTTGGCCTTAGGTGATTCCATTGAGGGGGAGTATGCACGTCAATGATACCACCCTGTGGCTAAATCCTGGATGTAAGACCTAACATTCATAACTTAATACCTATATGCACTTATTTTTAAGTTCTTTATACATATTGTAAATTCTTCTCTTTGTAAATCTTCCACTTGTAAAAGCATTATATTATGTAAGACCTACAAGCACTATGTAATGAACCTAGGGTAGGCTAATTTGAGAAGTATTAGGCTCCAATAAAAAAATTATAATATCTCGTATAAAGCATCATTTTTAAAAATTAGGATTATAAACTATGACAAGATGAATTTCATGTAATTCAAAATACATTCTTTTTATTTTTACATAAATTTGTGTCCCCATTATCATTTCCAAAGAAAACCTATATTATTTGGGTACTTCATCTTTTCTTTGGGTGTTATAACATAATTTTATTAGGGTTCTTACTCTTACAACATTTATATATTGTTCTAATATAAGGTTATAAAAACTTATGCTTATTGTATGCTTTATAAATCATATACTAGTTAATGATTAATAATTTGATTATTATTAGATTATTAATTATTTATAAACAGTTGTTTTGAATAGGTGCACACTAATACTTCTTTAGATATTTTCCCACCAATTCTCTCATATATAAGGAGGCTCTCTCTCATTAAGAGGTGTGTGAGAATCTATATATTTATAGTGAATTATATTGCTATGCATGTGAGGTGTTATTGGTCATGTGGAAGTAAGGAGAAGTGCTCCCCGAGTTCAACCAATGTTTTAATAGACAATTTTGTAAGTGTTTAATACTGAAATGATCCTTTATGAGGTTTTTTTCTCAAAAGAGTTTTCCCCATGTATATGTTGTGCAATATGTTAAATTTATGCTTGTATAATTTCATCTTATTTATTTCTCATTTTATTTATAATGATAAATTAGTATTCTAAAATCCTAATTTCTAACAATACTTGTAATAAATTTTGGAATGGCTATTATAATTCTTTAACATCTTGTGGAAAAATACAATAACCACCTTAGAACTAACAACAACTTGGGTGCCCAAATGTGGGAGGTTAGCAATTTGATTGTAACCTGCATTGGTCTATGTTATGCATGCTTGTAGAATTTCAAGGAGGGGAATTGGGATGTGAAACCAAATTGAATGACTCATTTAAAGGGTTAAAATTATATATAAGAGGTTCTTAGGAAGGTAGTGTTGGTGTAAATAGGTGTTTTACCTATCTAGTCATTAGTGGGTCTTATTTACATGTTAAGTTTACTTAGGTCCTAGGTGTTTTTTCTAAAAGTCATAATTGTCTAGATAAGACCTTATCATATATTATCTATTTAGCTTTCATTTAATGCTTGTTTCCTAATTCATTTAAAATTATTTGAGTTAGTTGTCTTATGACATAGGATTAAGACACTTGTCATAGTCCTATTTAATCCTATGCCTCACCTTGGCTATATAACCAAATGGTATCATTGTAAATCAACATTGATAATTCATAGATGAATCATATCATCATAATCTATCATTTGAATCCTTTGATATTGTGATTAGGTGAAAATATTTGTCCTAAAACGTGCAGCAACAAAATAAATGCAAGAAACAAAATAAACACCTAAGTATGGCTCAAATGTCAAATTGGCAAGAGTTTGGTAGCAAAATCATGAACCCCCTAAATGAGAGAAAAGACGGGGTATTTATAGACGAATTTGAATTCTCTAGAGAATTCAATGGTTGAGATTTATCCAACAAGGCCAAGATGAAGGGCTATGTTGAGTTGAGGACACAAGCCCTCACATCTTAACATGTGGAATGTGAAATGGCTAAGGATGTGATGATGTGTAGGTGAGGTGGAAGGAGAGTACATGATATGGAGGAAGGACAAGTACCTTGCAAGTACCTTGGGGGATGAGAAGATTTCCTCAAAAAGAAACTTCTTGTCTCCAAGTGGGAATGAAAGTGACTTTTGAGAAATTTTAGAATTCCTCAAAAATCTCCATGGGAAAAGGGAAAGTAGTTGGGAAAATAAATGTGAATTAAAAATTCACATGCTTGGAACAATCTCATGGACAAGACAAGGTTCCAAAAAGGGAAGCACTTGTCCACATGTGACTTGATATGACAATTCAAAAGATTCTAGAAGATGCATGGGAAAAGGAGATTCTAGTAGGAATAAATGTGAATTAAAAATTCACATGGGGAAGAGAGAAGTCTTTGATGAATAAAAAGGAATTAAAAATTCCTTGGGGGATGGGGAGAGTTGACCAAGGTACTAATTAGACTTAAGTAATTAGTAATTAGAAGATAATTAGAGGGTAATGAGGATTAGAAGCCAACTTGCAAAAGTTGGAGGATGTGACACATCCTAATCAAGAACTAAGCATGTGCACATCCTTAATGATGAGATTAGAGGGTTGATTAAGATTAAGAAAAAGATGTGACATGTGAAGAATTAAATAAATGTCATATTTATTTAATTCATTTGATGAAAGGGGGATTAAAGAGGTAAGGTATTTAATTATTAACTAAATACCTTAGGGATTAGAAGAACTTTAGAGGTATTAATTAAATAATAGTGATATTACTTAATTAATGCAAATAAAAGGATGTTTAGACGAAAGGGGATAAATTTGGATAAATTAAGTGTCCAAATATAGGGGTCTACATTTTTCCCCTCTTTGAGATGGTGTTATGAAGTAGCATCATTTCAAAGAATATTAAAACATAGAACCCATAAGAAGATGGTTAGATTGGGAAAGATGCCCCAGTCATTCAAAGGAGTGACTAGGAAGGCATGATGGGGGTGAAGATGAAGATTAGGGATGAAGGATGCCCCCTCGAGAGGACATGCAGGTTCAAGAGAACATGGTTGTGCTCTCGAAATGGATGAGACAATGAGAATGGAGATAAGAAAGATGATGCAAAGCGATGGGTAAGAAAGGATGAAAAGGCAGCAGGAGATTGGGAAGCATAAATGGATGCAAGGATGAAGGTGATGTTGCCCTAGTCAAGCTACAAGCCAAAGTGGGTTGATGATGATGGAGTGTTGTTTGATGAGGGAATGATATATCCTAAAACAACACAAAAGGATAGGGAAGGATACATCCCAATGATGATGATGATTAAAGAGATGATGATAAGAGATCGAATGGATAGGGGAGGGAGATTGAGGAAGGATGAATTCATGGGTGGGGAAGATGAAATGCAATCCTAATGCAATTTTTCATCTTCGGAGCACTGATTTTTGCTATAGCATAAGACACAAGATGCTAGGGTATGGAGAACCAAGGTCGATTCATGCCTAATGCATAAGACAAACACAACAAACAAGAAGGCTATCCCAATACCCCAAAGTTGTGAAGACCTTGGTCAAGCCAGGTATTGGGATAACCACAAGCACAAAAGGATGCCCCAACATAACACAAGACTGCATGAGTCTTGGTCGATAGTACGAAGGAAAACCGAGAAGACAACAACAAAGAAAAGATCAAGATATTCCCCTATGTTGACTAGTAAAAGCACACCATGATATGATGGATCAAGGCAACCATGACAAGTGATGATAGGGAGCTCAAATGATAAAAAAAATCCAAAAGCATCAAAATATCGCAATCAATTTCAAACTTCCTTTGCCATAGGATCAAGGGGATGGATGGGATTGATGAGGTATGTTAGGAAGGATGCATCCTATTGAGACCGAAGATGGATACTAAACTAAAAGATTGATATGACGCAGGATATTCAAAGTTGATTGGATCTGCTAATACAAGTGGATCTCATTTGTTAAGAACTAGCTAGATAAAGGAATAGCTCGACGACACGACATAAGAGAGACAAGACATGAGACTGACACACCCTAAAGACCTAGGGGCTTGGGGGCCGATCAAAGATTAGCCTTGCCTATGTGAAAGCACAGAGCCCTCGTAGTTTGATAAAAGACTGACGACTAACCATGGATAAAAGCGAGAAGAGGACGATGGAGACCTCGATGATGGATGACAAAGACTGGATGGAAAAAAGTAGAAAGATTGATGATAGACGATGAAGGAGCCCCAGGGGTGGATCAAATGATCGACCTTGCCTACATGAAAGTGCAGGGGCAACGTAGTTCAACAAATGCCAAAGACAAACAATGGATAAAGGATGATGAGATGAAAATGATGGGACTGATATGATGAGACATGATAGACCTATGGATTGGATAGGATGATGGTGACTACACGAAGCTCAAGGGATGGGATAGTTATCCAAATCATCAAAAGATGAATTGGGAGGATGGTATGATGGATAGATGAATGATGAGAAAAGAGAGGAGATTGAAAAGATGTGCAAAAGAAGCAGAAGTGATGACGATAAGATAGATGGCATTGGATTGAGTGGGGAGTAGCCTATAGCTAGATTTCAATGACAAGGGATTATGAGATGGGATGAGGATAGAGGGAAATGGATAACGATATAAGGATGGGGGGGAGGAAAAGGATTGTTTGGATGAATTGGATAGAGGGATAAGGAGTTGGATGAGGAAAAGGTTATTGGCTAGATAAATGGATAGATAATAATTTGGGTGATGGAAAGGATTTTTGTGATGGATGGATAAAGGGATAAGGATGGGGAGATGGAAGGGATTTCTTGCTAAATGAAGGATGTCTCCAAGGACTATGTCACAAAATGGAGATAAGTGCCCCCACTCTAGATATGTCGTGTTTCATGGCGTAAGAGGGATGCAAGACGAGTGGATGGGAAGATAAAGGAGATAACTAGAGGAGGATAGGATGGGTGACTAAGGAATAGGATAGAGCATGGATGAACGAAATGTATACCAAGACATTTCCAAAGCATGCATAGATAGGTGCTCCTATTTTGATCAAGATCACAAGAAGGATGGAGGGATTGGAGATAAATGGGATAAAATGGCAGGATGTGGAAGATAGATGGGATGGAGGGGATGAATGAAGAGGATGTATAGCAGGAAGATGGCTGCATAGCTAGAAGCATAGCATAGCGGATGGAGGAAATGCATATTAGGAAGTTGCCCCCAAATGTGGAAAATGACGGATGGGGATTTACGCATGATGCCTGTTTCCAGGTTTTCATCATGGTACGTATCCAAGGTGCTTGTTTGCCAAGTTTTCACTACTAAAATAATTATTTCTCTTTACCTTCTTATTTATTTATTTATTTATTTATTTTTGACTTTTTTGTATTTTTTAGGATTTTAGGATTTTTAGGATTTTTGGATAGAATGTGGATGGAAATGGGTAAGGATAGGGATGTGGATAAGTGGATTTGGAAGACATGTGCTAAGGAGATGGATGAAGGACTCAAGCATCAAGTTCTATACGAGGTATTAAGAGCCCATGTTTGAAGTGACTATTGGATGTTGGTACAACCTTATTAGGATAAGTGGATTATGCAAGAGAATGGATTAAAGGGATTTGAGGTGAGAGATATGTGGGATAATGGATGGGATGTTGGAAAGTGTAGGGATGGAATGATGGGGTAGGTATGTGATGGGGTAATGAGTTTAGGACCAACATTGGCACATATGGTGGTGGATGTGAAATGATAGGAGAATTAATGGATGGAGAATGTGGGGATAATGGAGGAGATGGGATAGCGAATCTTGGGACGTAAGGACCCAAAAAATATTTAGGAGATGAAAGGGGTGTATGATTAGCTTTTGAATTAGAAACTTTGGATGTTGTTCTAGAATTTTCATTTGAAGTTATTGCATCTTTTTTCTTTGGGATCCACATGGTTTTGATCTTTGCTTTGGTGGGCCTTTGTGGCCTATGGATTTGATTTGGATTCTGGATTTTTCTTTTTCTTTTCATAATCATGTATTTTAGAAGGGACATAAGGATCTTTTGATTCATGTGGATGTTTAGATTTATGTATTTTTACTTTAGCATCCAAAGTGATTTTAATAGCAATGGGATGGGTGTGAGGAGATGGATGATGTGGAGCGGTGGAGGTGGGATTATGGGGATTATGTGTAGATGGAGGATGTGCGGGTACATTCCTTTGTTGATCCTAATTAGGGGACATGCGAGTGGGATGTTTATGATGGATGACATGGATAGGTGATTAATGGATGAAAGGATGAATAGGACAAGATGGAGGTGAATTTGGGATATAAGGTCCCAAAATAGATGTAGGACCTGGAGAAGACATGGACGAGGTAGATGGAGGATGGGAGATGGTGGATGGAGGGATGTAAGAACCCAAAATGGATGGAGCAGATGAAGGAGGAATATGGATGGTTGTTTTGAGGTGATACGATGGAGGAGGGATGGCAGCAAATGATCAGGCGGATCAATGGGAAGAGCCTATATTTCTTTTGGAAGAGGCCCGTTGAGGATGTATAGAGGTTGTACCAACATTTTTGGATTGTGAGTCTTGATAAGTATATCCAAGACCACATGTGTAATTGTGCTCTTGGACTTGGATGGGCTCTAAAATACCTTGCTCATGAAGGCCTAAACCCTTTCCTTGATAGTTCATGTTCTTAAGCATTTGATCCATGACAGGATTTTTGTTATTCTAGAGGAATGATGCGAGTCCATTATTAGATGGAGGATGATGGGTAGTATATATTCTTTTTCTTACTTCTAGTAGACCACCATGAAATAATGTGAGAGTACCAAGGGGCTATAAAATTGGTGTGGGGATGGTTTGGTTCGGTGATGGTGGAGGATCATCATATGGAGATGAGGGGATAGTAGCATCTTGATCGGGACAAGGGAGTGATAAGGGATCAAGAGAGGGATTTGGTGACATGATAGGATCTGGATTTGTGGTAGCGGGTGATAAGGGCTCATGTGATGGAGATGGATATAAGGGCTCATGAGAGAGAAGGGGATCATGGGATGGAACGGATGGGATACTATGATCTTGAGATGGGCTAGCTGGGTCGACAAGATCTTGATGTGAAAAAGGGGATATGCTAGCATGCTTTGGAACAGGCTCTTGGCATGACTCATCTTGTGTGGGTGGTATGATAATGGAGTCTTGAAGGGACTCTTCAAGTGGGGGAGATGAAAGGATGGAGGATTCATGAAGTTCATGGGAATGGATTTTGATAATACTAGGAGTGGGAGGAGTGGATTGGATTTGCGGATCTGTGATGGGTTGGTAGGATCTAGGTGTAGGAGTGGATTGGATTTTTTTATTCTCGATGGGCCCGACCAATCTTGGAGTAGGAGATAGGGGCTCAATGAATTTAGTGGGTTTGATGATTTTGATAGTTTGAGTGGTGCTAGGGGTGGTAGCATCAATAATAGGTGTGGGCTGGAGAGGGGTCTCATCATTAGTGACCATGGATGATGGATTGTGATGGCATGGTTCCACGAATTCAAGATGTGGAGTGGGGAATGTCTTCTTTGTCACGAGTCCTTGGAGAACTTCTAGAGTGAGAAATTTGCATGCTCGAGGCTTGGATGGAGAGGTAGGAGTGGATGAAGGATTAGGGATTGGTAGGGGATTAGGGCTATGGATTGGTGGATTAGGATTAGATTGAGGAAAGAGATTGGATGGAAGACTAGGAGTAGATGGAGGATTAGGATTGGATAGAGGGTTAAGGTAAGGATATTGGAATGGTGAATTAGGATTGTAGTAAGGATATTGGGATGGTGGATTAGGATGGGAAGATTGAGATGGCAGATTGAGATAGGGAGATGTGGATAACATATTAGGATAAGAAGAAGAGATTGGATGGAAGACTAGGAGTAGATGGAGGATTAGGATTGGATAGAGGGTTAAGGTAAGGATATTGGAATGGTGAATTAGGATTGTAGTAAGGATATTGGGATGGTGGATTAGGATGGGAAGATTGAGATGGCAGATTGAGATAGGGAGATGTGAGGATAAGAAGAAGAGATTGGATGGAAGACTAGGAGTAGATGGAGGATTAGGATTGGATAGAGGGTTAAGGTAAGGATATTGGAATGGTGAATTAGGATTGTAGTAAGGATATTGGGATGGTGGATTAGGATGGGAAGATTGAGATGGCAGATTGAGATAGGGAGATGTGGATAACATATTAGGATAAGAAGATGTGGATGTTGGATTAGGGTAAGTTGATGGAGGTGTAGGATTAAGATAAAAAGGTGTAGATGCAGGATTAGGATAGGTTGATTGGTATGGAGGATTAGGATAGTGTAACATGGATGAGGGATTATGATAAGATTATTGGGATGTAGGATAAGACAATGCAGATGGACATGACGAATATGCAGACGGGGAAGATACTCGATATCCCTTGTCAAAGGTAACATAAGGAGTGTGATTAGGCATGGATGAAGATGTAATGGGATAGCTCAAATAGGTGATTATATTTTTTAAAGCAGGTGGAGAAAGCTTACTAGTGATGATAGCATCAAGGAGATCTATGTTGTATACTTTTGGATCAACAAGACTCTCGTTATCGTCATCAATGTAATTAGGGTTTCCCTTTACTACTATTGATGGAGGATAAGGATTCATGATGATGAAAAGATAAATAGGATGGATCAAAGATTTTGGATGGAAACGGAATAAAGCTCAAATTGGGATTTAGGTCAAGCTCAAATCGGGATTGGATTAAAGCTCAGATTAGGATGATCGGATGATGCGATGGGATTGATTCTAATGATCGAATTTGATTACCAAAGGATGACCTCGGCACAGAATCTGCTTTGAGATGGAAGTAGATTGATTGGGTCAAAGGTGATTAGATAAGGATGCGATTGGATTGGATTGGATTGGGTTGGATAAGATTGATCGATGATTGATAAGATCAAATGATGGATCGGATAGGATGACGAAAGGGATTGGAAAACCCCCTTTCAAAGATTACCCTAGGTGAATTAGGATGTTGATTGATCGGATTAAAGGATAAATAGATGACTGTGGCATCGAATCCACCTTGAAATTGAAATCGGATTGATTGGGCCGATGACGATGATTGACTTAGGACGGATGACAATCCTAAGCAGATGTTGATGATGACGATCAATGCAAACACTTAGGTCAATTCAGATAATAACCTGAAACAAAGTTCAGGGGATTTGGATGGGGAAAATGATGATCTAATTGGGGGAGCGGATGATAGAAATAGATGAACGACTGCTCGGAACAAGAGAAGGAGGTTTGGAATAGATGAAATATTACTCAAAATGAGTAAACAAATGATCAAGAGGGATGAACGACTACTCAAAATGAGTAAATGACTTCTCACAACGGATGAATGATTCTCGAAACGAGAAGATGACGGTTCGAAATGGATGGACAAGTGCTTGGAACAGATGAACGACTCTCAAAATGAGGGGACAAACATTCAAAATAGATGAATGAGTACTGGGAACAAGTAAACGAGTGCTCAGAATGAATGAATGAGTACTCCGAACGAGTAAATGAGTGCTTGAAATAGATGAACGAGCACTCAGAACAAGTAAACGATTGATCTCAACGGCTAAATGAGAGCTTGAAATGATAGAAGAAGGTTTGGAAAGGATAAACGTTTACTCGAAACAAGTGAAAGAGTACTCAAAACAAGATAGGGTGGTTCGAAATAGATGAACAATTGGTTGGAAAAAGGAAATGACTGATTGAAAGGGATGAACAACTACTCAAAACGAGTAAACAACTGCTCACAATGGATGAACAATTCTTGGAACGAGAAGATGAAGGTTCGAAACGAACGAATGATTACTTAGAACAAGTAAATGAATGAATGGAACGGTTGAACAGGAGTTTGAAATGATAGAAGGAGGTTTGAAATCAATGAATGTTTACTCAGAACAAGTAAATAAATGATCAAAAAGGGAGAACGAATGTTCAGAATGGGTGAACGGTCACTCGGAACGACCAAACGGAGGACGAAAAAAGTTGTTTGAAGGGTGGGTCCGCCCCTAGAACAGGTCAGGTCCGCTCCTGGAGGGCGGGTCCACCCTTGGAAGCGTAGGTATGGCTCTGGAGGGAAGGTCCACCCCAAGAAGGGTAGGTATGGCTCTGGAGGGTGGGTATGGCTCTGGAGGTCAAGTATGGCTTTGGAAGGGCATTTATGGCTCTAGAGTTCAAGTATGGCTCTTGAAGGGAAGGTATGGCTTTGGAGGTTGGGTATGGCTCTGGAAGGGCAGGTATGGCTTTGGAGGTTGATTATGGCTCTGGAAAGGCAGGTATGGCTTTGGAGGTCAGGTATGGCTCTGGAGGTCGAGTATGGCTCTAGAAGGGTAGGTATGGCTCTAGAGGTTGGGTATGGCTCTAGAGGGTGGGTCTTCCCCTGGACAAGTCTAAACTGGGTTTTCACAAAAATTACTAAGGAAAAGGACCCAAAACACAACAAAAAATAATCAGAGGACAAGGCTAACTTGATTGAATAGAAAATTATTGGTTTTGCACAAAGAAAACATTTCAAGCAGCATGATCCTAAGATTAATAGAATGGGTATGGCCAAAAAAGTCTTCTATTCTAGGATAAACAAGGTTGCTAAGGAGTCTTTCATATACACTTGGTACATGAGGCCCAAACCGTGAACACCATCCCATCACAAGCGTGAGTCAGGAACCTTAACAAGATACTAAAGGCTCGGATCAACTCTTCACATCATCCCAATGCTTCACCAATAATGGCGTGGTTGGATTGGGGTATAGCTTTGGCCTCCCCCCTTTGTATACCCCGTCGATAAGCGTGGTTGGGATCGTCCCTTAAGGTAATGAAATCCCCAAGCAAGTCCCCTAAGAAAAAAAAATGGGAGACTCAAAAGGACTTGGTAAGCTATTATTTCTCGTAACCCATGATTTCCAAATGGTGCAAGGGGATTGGATACATCAATAGCCTACCACAAGCATGGCACACAAAGTATATTGACACTCCCTAGTTAATCTATGTGCCTAAATTAATGAAAAAAGATTAAAAAAAAATAGTTAATAAATGTTTTAAAACGGATGGCCCTGCAAGAAACTTGTTAGAGTTATGTTTTCCATTTTCCACCAAATGCTAGTTAGATCCTTGCACAGACACCAATAACAAACGTTAGGGGGTCAGAAATACTCAAAATATTTGAAAACAATGCTTAAACTTCAGTTTTCACCTTCTGGAAAAAGTTTTTTTTGGCTAGGTCCACCCCTGGATGGGCAGGTCCACCCCTCTGAGAAAAATCTAAAAATATGTTGTTTTTGGGTTTTGTGAAGGGCAGGTCCACCCCTGATGGGTGGGTTTTCCCCTTTGTAAGTGAAGGTCTAACCCTGGATGGGCAAGTCCACCTCTCTACTAGGGCGGGTCCGCCCCTCTGCAACCTACACCTGCAAACAGTGAAAAAATAGAAACCGTGAAAACAAAAGACTCATTTGTGGGTCCCACCGAGCATGCCAGAAATGTGATCAGGTGAAAATATTTGACCTAAAATGTGCAGCAACAAAAGAAATGCAAGAAACAAAATAGACACCTAACACCTCAGGATTGGGAAAAAACATTAAACTTAACAAATGTAGATGGAAAGATTATACCTTGCTAAGTTGCTCCTTTGGTTAGCCCTTGATTTTTTATGTTGTGTATGCTCCTCTTGATGGAAAAAAGATGTGAGATGGAATGAAAAGATAGTTGAAAGTGGATGAGTATGGGATGCAAGTGCTATGGTGAAGGAAAAGTATGAAAATTTGCTAAGTATGGCTCAAATGTCAAATTGGTAAGAGTTTGGTAGCAAAATCATGAACCCCCTAAATGAGAGAAAAGACGGGGTATTTATAGAGGAATTTGAATTCTCTAGAGAATTCAATGGTTGAGATTTATCCAACAAGGCCAAGATGAAAGACTATGGTGAGTTGAGGACTCTCAAGCTCTCACATCTTGACATGTGGAATGTGAAGTGGCTAAGGATGTGATGATGTGTAGGTGAAGTGGAAGGAGAGTACTGTTACCTGATTTTCACCTATGGGCTCAATCAAGCAGGCCAATCTATGTTTCCAGTGTTCATGAACGCCAAATGGGGTCATTGTTGTGCAGGATTAAATCATACACCCAATGATATTTCACAAGGAAGTCTTTTGGAAAGCATGCCTCAATCAGATTTGGCACAAAACTCCTCAGAGAAGAAAGTCGGCGAGACCCTCTTGTTGTCTTGCCGACTAGCAGTGCATTCTATTTGTTTGAAATACACCAGTCGTCGAGACATTCTAGTCACCATGAGCTTTTATGTATCTCTCCGCTTGGAAAGAAGTCATTCTGACCCTTGTGCACAAGGTTAGTATCGGGGAGAGTCTCACCAATAGGGTGAAGTCTCCCCGAAATGAAATGAGTTCTCGCCGTAACGAGGTGGCTTCGATGAAAGGTCCTTCCAACAAACGAAAGTCTCATCAACAATTGTTCACAAGGCCATCAGCGAGGAGAAAGATTTGCATTCACCATAAGGTCTGGCTGAATGGTTGAAGTCTCGGCGAAGAGGGTTTGCTTCAGGGAGATGTCTCACCGACTAGATAATATCACACTGACATTTTTTCATGAGGGGATATCGATATGACCCCTGTCGCTAGCTGTGATGTTTGGCCGACTCGCTGGAGTCTCACCGAAGGATTCTCCCTTCAATGTAATGTTTTGAGCTCGATGAGGGGTCTGGCCGACAGGGCGATGTCTTGCCAAAAGAAGTTGCATTCGTTGATAGAAGGCTCGGTCAGTATAATGTCTCTCCAACCGAAGGTAGTCCCACCGAAGGATGGTGCCTTCGGTATAATATTTTTAGTTCAGCTTGATGTCTTGCCGACAAGTGATGGTCTCGGCAAAAGAAGGGTTGCTCGAAGAGAAGTCTTCCCAACTCGTCGGAGTCTCACCGAAAGGTAGGGGCTTCGCTCTAATGTCTCTCCGACAGCGGGAGGTCTTGCCGAAAAAGGATTGTCATTGGGGACAAGGACCCTTGTTCGCTATGAAGTCATGCTGATCAAATGAGGTCTCACCGAAAGAATGGTGCATTCGGTGTAATGTTGTGAGCTTCAGCATAACATCTTTCTGAAAGGGTGAGGTCTCACCGAAGGAGGAGGAGTTTGGCATAATGTTCTGCCAAGAGAATAAAGCCTCACCGATAGATATGTGGCAACGATAGGACTCCTGGCCGAAGATTTTTGCATTCGACAAGAAGTCTTGCCGACTGAGGAGAGTCTTGCTGAAAGCAATATATCTCGCCGATAGTCTAGGAAATGACAAAAGGGATATCGGTATGACTGATGGGGACTCGCTATGACCTCTGGCCGATAATGATTGTCTTGCCGATGGTTTTTTGTGATATCGATATAACTTTTGCATTCAATATGAGGTCTCACCGACAGTTGTATGCTATGTCGATGCTACTGTAGAGTATAATCGCATCGGGGAGACACGACAAGTGTCTCACCGACATGCAATTCCATTTGAGTAGCCTTTGACCACCTGGAAAGCCTAAGTGGCATGCGTTCAACCAATCAGAGGAAGCTACAGGTGAACCGTTGGCAGCTTGACTAGTGCCAAGAAGATCAACATAATGAAAACATGGACTTACTCTGAGATCAAAAGCGATGGAGCAGCTCGATGAAGCAATGGTGTGGAGATCTAACAGGGGAGGTCGAATGCTGCTTCTTGAAGACGGTCAACCTATAGAAATATCTTGAGTAGGAAAAAGGCAGAAAGGAAAAAACCTCAAGTCACGAAGACAACTGTGGTGTCTGTTGGAGAGCGGCAGATTGACATTTATGATTATCAGAACAACCACATTCAAGGTGGCTCTGATGGAAGTTCGAGGGTGGACACAGAGGCCAGAGGTTAATGTGATTATTCCAAAAGATCTTGAAGCCATTCCTGGAGTGATCCTTCATTGACATGGACAACAGGGATACACATTTAATGCAAAAGTAACTTGATTCAAAAATATCTAAGGGAGGATCTTTTTGGAGGCTGATATTTTTGTAATCCTTAAGGTAGGGGCCGACACTTTTTGTATATATGGAATTTTTGCCTCTTTGAAAAAGAGTTTTGAATGATATAGCTTTGGATATAGTGACTTTTATAGTCCTTTGGCATAGTTCTTGCATCCTTTTGTAACTTATGGAGATATGGAATATAGTTTACCTTGAGCATTCTCTGGTTTTGATTCCTTACCATCTTGCTCTTACAGTTGGCACATGTTTTATGATTGATCAAACTATCTTGTAAGCGCTTTAGTTTCATTTTAGTTTTGTCTCATGCCTTATACCCTTTTCTATAATTAGCATGTTCATTCAGGTTGTTGATTGTGTTAGTTAAATATAATCACTTGCTCAGTGTGAAGTTTTCTTCCTTATGCAAGTTAAAGTATTTGATCTTTCAGAGAAAATTTGCATGAACATTACAGTAACAAGTCGTGTAAATTGAATTTCTATTGGATTTCATTGTCTCCCTTTAAGTTTGGTGTATCACTTCTTTTCACTTTTACATTTTTATTCATTTTAGCACTCTTTCTCCTTTTTCCTTACGAAGATTAGTAGTTAAGTGATATTACCAGTTAGGAGCCGACCTTCTCCGAAGGTTGACCTTTTCTTACAAGTAACCCACAACTTTAGAGGTCTTCCCATGTTACACTGAGGTGTTGAACATCAGGTTCAATAGGGTGCAAATCCAAGTGTTAACTGTTTCTGGCACGCCTGGTGGAACAAGTTCCACATTATATTGTTAGTTTGGTATGTAACCAACAAGTTTCAGATTTTATAGAAGTCATTTTTGCATACTTGGCGACTCCATAAAGAGAAAGAACTTCAGAATCAGTGTTTTTACAGTTTATGAGAAGAGTTTAGACAAGGAGCAGCTCAATTCCTTTTGAATATTTGTAGTTGTCACCACACAGAAGACAAGGCAGAGCAGCAAAAAGAGCACCTCCTTGTAATAGAGTACAGTCTACACCACCTGGTGTTAGACCAGAAATTGCACTTTTCCCACCAAGGAGAAAAGGCAGGGCAACGGAAAGGCCAGGGACAACATTTGTTTATTCTAGAAAAACCAAATCTACTCCTCCATCTATGAGATTCCATATTTTTGTCCCGTCTTTTGTTTCACCTGGAGTGCAAGTAAATCCACCTCTAATGGTTGCTCCCAGAAATTAGCCTTTTGTGCCATTTAATGGAGGTAGTCCATTAAATTTGGCACAGCACAATGGCATTCCAATGGTAGCTTTGAAAAGCTTTCCAATTTTCACTAGGGAAGATCAAACTACCCCCATTAAACATATACGAGTTGTTGCTTCCTTATGTGGTGTGCACTATATCACACAAGAAGACATAGTTGTAAGACTACTTGTATCATCATTCAAAGGAAGAGCATTATAGTGGTTCAGGAGTCTTGGAGTAGGTTCAATTGCCACATGGGACATGAATTGGGTGACAAGTTGCACATGTAGTTTCAGCACAGGTCTGATAATTTGTCTTTGTTGGAGCAATTAACTATGATTAAGAGAGCTCCTCAGGAGCAAATGAATTATTTCAATTTCAAATTTCAAAAAACCTGAGATAGAATCCCTACAACAATGAGACCACCTCCGGAATATGCATTTTTATACTTTTTGAAGGCCCTTAACAGCGATATAGCCATTATGATATAATCGATGGGGGGTGTTTCCCTACCAGATGAATTCGAAGTAGCAATCAGAGCTGAAAATAACCTAATACAGGCTGGTAAACTTGCTCCTAGGCCACCAATGCCTATATTTCCAGATATTCATTTGAATATCCCTTTGCAGATACCACCTTTTGCACCTTTACCACTTGTTCCAGCAATATCAATTGTTGTTCCAGCTATTGTAACACAAGAAACTATTGTTCCAAGATCTTCAAGTGAGTTACAGGAGATCAAAATTTTATTACAGACTTTTGGAAATAAGCTTGTGAGCTTGGAAAAGCAGCAATCATATAACAGGCCTTATCAACAGCAAAATTTAGGTTAGCAACAGCAATATCAAGGTAATAGATAGGCTTATCAAGGAAACTACCAGGGCCCAAGATAGAGTGTAAATACTAGACCTTTTTAGGCTTATGCTTCAGCACCTATTAGTGCAGTTAAGGATCTTATCCCTATTCAAAACAACTTAGCAACAGATTATGAGTGGTGCTACCCTTGTAACCAACCTCATAATCAGGTCACTTGCTCAGATAGACTTATTAATTAGGAACTTATGGTACATAATGCTTCAAGTTCACAGCAGAATGCACTCAATGATGCATCTCCACAACACCAAGACCAGCTAGCCAATGATACTACCCTTCTTAACTGGAAAGGTGAAAATTTTTGTGGATTGAATGTAGATAATTCTCTAGTTGCAGCTAACACAAGGGCGAAGAAAAGATTTTTTGAGCTTGATCAAGCAGCTGATAAAGGAAAATCAATAGTTGTAGAACCATCTACATCTCAAGTGACTCATGGTTTACAAAGAAATCAGCAACTCCCAATCAAGGAGCAGCCACACTTGCAAGTTGATCATGCTGGCATAAAGGTACATCATAAAGTGAACCCAGTTGTACCCTATAATATTCTTGATAGTATGAAAAAGATGAATGTAACGATGTATATGTGGGATTCATTAGCTATCCCAGGTCAAAAAGATATGTTATAGTCAACCTTGTCAAGTTTGAAAATGCCTGATGAATCTAAGTCTCCAATGGGCCAAGTTAGAACTGTGTTGAAAAATAATCCTCAAGAAAATGATAAACCACCTAGCAAAGAGGCAGGAAACGAAGTCAAACCACCTCCATTTTACGTGTATGTGATCATAGGTGATAAGTTAGTTCATAACTATATGGTAGACAATGGAGCTAGTCGCTCAGTAATGCCAAAGTAAATTGCTGACAAGCTTGGACTAAAGTATTAGCCTTTAGAGAGAGTGATTCAATTGGATGGTACTTTTGTTAATACATTGGGTGTTATTAAAGATTTGAGTCTTACCCTTCATGCTTGTCCAAATTTTTTAGTTCCTCAGGACATATGTGTCATAGATCTCCCACCTTTCTTTTATTTATGCCTCTCAAGAGACTTTACAACTAAGATAGGTGGTTATGTGTCAGCTGATTGGTCACATATGTTGTTTAGAACAAGATACGGAACTAAAGTTACCATTAAATCTAAAAAGTTGGCTAAAGATCATATTGAGCTATAAAACCCAAGTCCTATCAATGTTGTTCCTACTGCAGACACAAATTGTGTCTTTTTTACTAACAATGAGTTAGCTGCCACTCAAGAACTTCAAGCAGAAGTTGTTCCTAATGTGTTGTTACATGAATGGGCAACTGAAAATGTGTTGGACAGTCCTGAATACCTTATTCAAGATGTCGGTATGGGTAATTATGTGATGCTTGAACCTGATGCAGAGGTTCCAAATCAGTTTTTGCAATAGCAAAGTGAACTCTAGGAAAAAAAAATTGATGGTTCCAGAAGCAAGAATGGAGCAAGTGGAGGTGCAATGTTGGTTTCTCCATAGGGTGATAAGTATTTTTCAGCCTTCTGTTTTGCTTTTTCATGTTCTAACAATAGTGTTAAGTATGAAGGACTCATTCAAGGCCTTGAGTGGGCAAGGAAAAGAGGAATTGACTGTTTGAAAGTCTATGGAGATAGTGAATTGATAGTTAATCAGGTTAGGGGTTGAATGTTGCCAAGAATGATGCTTTGAAGTCTTACAAAAATAGAGTATGGAACATAATTGAAGAATTTAATGCCTTCAATCTAATTTCTATTCCACGAAATCAGAATAAGCATGCTGATAGACTTGCAGCAATTGGAGCACAGTTTGATATCCCAGGTGATATTAAAAAGAAAAAATATAACAGTATGTTAAGGTGGTTATCAAGCCATCAATTACTGATAACAACATTAACTGGCAGGTATTTGAAAGTGATGAACAGGTTTTAACCTTTCTGCTCCAAGAAGATCAGTTTTTTGTAGTGAACCAGGAAAAGATTAAACAGCAGTATGATGATCAAGTGATACGGCTGAAGACAAATAAACTTCCTAAAGGGCTAGTTACCTTGGAATCCATATTTAATTTTGATGATCAGCTTAAGAAGAACAAAGTTGACATTTAAGTGAAAGAAGATCATTATGAAGAAGTTGAAATTTTTTAAGGTAAACTTTTCAGATTAGGCAAAATCTGTTCAATTGAAGATAAGAGAGCTTTCATTGTTTTATGCCAAGAGTATCATGATGTTTTTCTTGGAAATATTTTGATTTAAGAGGGTTTGATCCTCATATTGCACAACATACAATTGAGTTAGAACCTAGTGCCAAGCTTATTAGACAAAAACAGAGACCATTGAACCCTAAGCTTGAACCTTTAATGATCAAAGAGTTGACCAAGTTAGTTGAGGGGGGTATCGTATTTCCAATTAAACACACATCCTGGGTTTCTAACCTTGTTCCGGTTAGAAAAAAGAATGGTGAGGTAAGATTATGTGTAGATTTTGGAGACCTTAACAGAGCGTCTCTGAAAAATCATTATCCCTTACTGTCTATGGAACAAATTCTCCAAGATGTTGTTGGTTCAGAGATATTTTCTCTTCTGGATGGATATTCTAGTTATAACCAGATTCTAGTCAAAGAGGAGGATTAGTATAAAACAACATTTACAACAAAATGGGACACTATGGCTTACAAGAGAATGCCTTTTGGTTTATCTAACACCGGTGCCACCTTTCAGCGTGCCATGGATATGGCGTTTTAAAATTTAATTCATAAGTTTCTGTTGGTTTACTTAGATGACATAACTATATATTCAAAGAATGGAGATGAACACTTGTCACATCTCAAGCAAGTTTTTGAAAAATGTAGAGAATATGGAATATCTCTCCATCTGATAAAGAGTATTTTTGCAGTTCATGAAGGTAAACTATTAGGTAACATAGTGTCAAAAGACGGAGTTACCATTGATCTTGAAAGAGTTAAAGCTATACTTGAACTGCCATTACCCAATCACAAGAAAGGATTGTAGAGATTTTTGGGGAGAATTAACTTTTTAAAAATATTCATTCCTGATGTTGCAAATTTATTACAGCCCTTGACTGCCATGCTTAAAAAGAATGCAGTTTTCAGTTGGACTAGAGAAGAAAAACGTAGTTTTGAAGAAATCAAGGAAGCTTTAGCATCAGCTCCAACACTGGTAAATCCAGATTTCTCTAAAGACTTCTTCTTATATGCTTTTGGCAGCGTTAGTTCAATTTCTGCTATGCTGGTTCAAAAAAATAGTGATAATTTAGAGCAACCAATAGCTTTCTTTAGTCAAGGACTTGTTGATTATGAAGAGAAATGTACATTTGTTGAGAAACATGTTCTCGTTGTGATTAGAAGCCTAAAGAAGTTTAACCCTCTTGTTTCAAACAACAAAATTCATATTTTGGTTGCACACCCAAGTGTGAAGGAATTTCTGTTAAACTAAGATCTGAGTGAGAAAAGAGCAGGGTGGATCACAACAGTAATGGAATTTGATGTTGACATTAACATCACAAAACTTGTCAGAGGTAGAGGACTTTGTGAGCAACTTGCCTCAACCCCTGAAGATGTACAAAAATCATAAACTAGTGTTGTTTTAGCTAATACTGATCAGCCTCAAAATGTTCAAGATGTTGCACCTGCATCAGTTGCAGGTTGGGTTCAAGAAATGACCCACTTTCTTCGTATTGGTGAATGTCCACCAGGTCTAGATAGAGCCAAACAAAGATACTTTAGATTGCAATCAATTCCTTATGTCCTCATTGATAAAATTCTTTTCAGGAAAGATCTGAATGGTGTTTTATTAAGGTGCATTGATGCTGATCAAACAGAGCAAGTACTTCATGAGTTTCATGATGGAGTTTCTGTAGGTCATTTTTCTCCAAGGACAATTGCTTGGAAAATTATGAGAGATGGTTACTACTGGCCCAACTTGTTTAAAGATCCATATGCATGGTCAAGGAAGTGTATTAAATGTGCTTTATTTGCAAGAAAGGAAAAGTTGTCGGCTATGCCTTTACATCCAATTCAGGTAGAGCAGCCCTTCATGAGATGGGGCATTGACTTTATTGGGCCAATTAATCCACCATCCAGTGCTAGTCACAAGTGGGTGCTTACTGCTATAGACTATTTCACACAATGGACAGAGGCAACAACTTTGAAAGAAGCAAATGAATCTTTCGTTTTGAGTTTTTATGAAGATATAATCACCAGATTTGGAGTTCCTGACTCCATCATTTCAGATAATGCTCTTTCATTTGTTGGATTAAGAGTCACAGATTAGGCTGTTAACCACGAAATTCATTTGAATACTTCCTCCAATTATTACCCACAAGGTAATGGATTATCTGAAAGTACAAATAAAAATCTTATCAGAATCATTAAGAGGACTATGGAAGATAATCAAAGAATTTGGCATACCACATTGAAATTTGCACTTTGGGCAGACCCCTAAGAGATCAGTTGGTAATTCTCCATACATACTCGTTTATGGTAAAGATGATAGATTACCTCTATTTGTGGAGCTTCCAGCTCTAGACATTGTTCACCAGTTGGAGATGTATGAAGAATAGGACCCGATGCCCATGAGATATGCAGAGCTCGTGGAGCTTGAAGAATTAAGAGATAAGGCAATGAAAACTTTGGAGTATGTGTGTGTATGAAAATATGCTTGTTATAATGGATTCCAAACGCATACAATAAAACTTTATATCAAAGAAACTTAAAAATAAACAAACTCTTTAATGCACCTTCTTCAAAGTCGTTTTATTTCTCCCTATCTCTAGCGTTTCGTTGGTTCAAGTTGCTCTCAAATTTAGTACGCCAAGCTCAACGAAATGGACTACTAGAGAATGAGATTTAAACTAAAATGCATACTATACTAATATGCACAATTATACTATGCTATGATAAAATTATTGCTAAGATATGATTATTGATATAATGCTAAAGATGCAAGTGCATAAGCTTAATTGTGTGTGTGTGTGTCTATATGTCCGTGTGTAACCAATGCTTGGATTCGCACATGTATTTATAGACTTTTTCGAGGATTTTGATTGGCTGAGTTGATCAACGGCTGTGATAATTCCTGACAGATCAAACGGTCGAAAATGGATGAGACTAGAGAGAAAAATAGAAGAAAATGAATAAAGCAGGATTTTTCTATTTTCGTGGAAGAGATAAGATGAGATGATAAAAAATTATATTTTTTTTCTTAGAAGATAATGGAAAGATATTGAGAAGATAAATAATGAATTATCAAATTCAATTATTTATTAATGGGTGCATGTAGATTTTTCTTAATTAAATAAATATTTAATTAAGATTTTGAGGAAATCAGAAGATTTCATAATTAAATGAAATATTTAATCATGATTTGAAGAAAGCAAAATATCTTTAATTAAATTAAATATTTAATTAAATTTGAAGAAATGACATGTATGAAATTAAGTAAATAAAGTATTTAATTAATTAGAAGAAAGTTTAAAATAGAAGAAAAGAAACATTTAAATTTAATTAAAACAAAAGATTTAATTAAATTCAAAAGATGATAATTAATTTAAATAAATAAAATATATTTATTTAATTTAATCAAGTAGACACGTGAAATAATTAAATAAAATAAATTTATTCAATTATGGTGGGAGAATAAAATGAATGAACAATATAATTAAATTAATTAAATTTAATTACATTGTAGAAGACTTTAGAGAAATTAATTAAATAATAAATATTTAATTAAATGTCAGAATTAATTAGACATGACCAATTTTATGCACATACATTTTGCCCCTCTTTGAAGTGATGTGTGAAACGCATTGGTTCAAAGAAAATAAATTTTTTGTCCCTGATATGTTTTTGATGTTGATGCTGATTATGCCCCCTCGGGAGGTAAATCACGGATGATGATATGAATTTCAAAAATGTGATAAACAAAACTTGATTGGATGATGACATTCTGCTAGGGATTCAGTGATTTAGTTCCCAATAGTTGGTGTAAAAGATGCCCCTGGTGAAAAAAATAAAGTTATAGAAAATAAAATGTCACCAAAACCCTCCTTAATTGACCCATATAAGGTAAAAGGGGTAAAAGTGGAAGTCATTTTCACCCTTTTACTATAGTGATATGCATGCTCTGATAGTGACTTGGCGAGATGCAAATTCCATTCCACAAGCACAGATTCGAGCGAGCCCGCCGATATCAGAGACCAACCGCGTATGGACCATCGGTGAGTCGATTGAATCCTTTATGATTCAAAATTTTATGATTTTGATCAATTTTTGAAGCTTTTTCACGCGGATTTAGGGAAAAAATTAAGTTTTAGCACATCTACCTACCTGTTTTAGCACATTCAAAAATTTTCATAGCGCATCGAGGATGTTCTTTAGCACATTTAGGTGCAAGGTAAAATTAGGTTTTCTAGCGCATACGAAGTGTAGATTAGTGCTTATAGGAGTCTAGTCCAGCTAGAAAAATTTAGCGCATCTAGGGTGCAGAGTCGTGCATCTAGGGAGTGGCCGCAACAGAGGTGTATTAGTGCATCTAGGGTATGAAGTACCGCATCTGTGGGGTATCTTAGCGCATATAGGGTTTTAGTGCTTCTAGATGATGAAATAGCACATAAGAGGTGTATCTTATCACATATAGGGTTTTAGCGCTTACAGGAAAAACTTTAGTGCCTTTAGGGTGCAAAAGCGTGCATAATGAGTTTTAGCGCTTTCGAGGTAAACTATAGCACTTTCGAGTTTCACCGCATCGGAGGCGCAGATTAGCGCATCTAGGAAAATTTTGGTAGAATGTGATTGTGATGAAAAATGATGGTGTATACATTGCTTCCTTGGTCAATAGATAGAGAAATTGTTGTGCCAGCATGCTGATATGGATACAAATGATAACTTTGCTTCCCCGAATAGAAAACAAAGAGTAGATAGCTGATAACTTTGTTTCCAAAAAAAAAACAAAGAGTAGATTGATTGATTGATTGACTGATTATCTGATAACTTTGCTTTGCATGAATGAAAAACAAAGAGTAAATGTCTGATAAATTTGCTTTCTATGATAGAAACCAAATAGTAGATGATGGTTTTCAAACATATTTGCATTCATGACTGAAGTACAAATGGAAAAAATGATTGGATTGTTGATAAATTTGCTTTCCTGAAAAAGAAAAACAAATAGTATAATGATGATAGAGTAGACTGATTTGATATTCAGATAGATAGATGCAGCTGTGATGGCATGATATGATTGATTGCATGATATGGGTCACTGATAGATAGAGCACATGATATGAGTCATTGGTATGAGTTTGATTAAATTTCCTTGTGATGACCAAAAAAATAGGAGGTTTTCGACAACCTCCAGATTAGAGAGTGTTTCCCGATATGTTGGGATTGGGTAGGAGAGCTGACTCCAGCAGAGATATAGTGGATACGTGACTATGGGCTAGGATCTTTGTTGACTATCCCACGAGGGATTCGAGTCAACAGGGGATTGTTGACTGCATTGGCAAAGAGGTGGCACTCCAATCATAACACCTTTCATTTGCCGACTGGTGAGATGACTGTGACACCCGAGGATGTGTACAGGATTCTAGGGATTCCTGTGGTAGGTTCCCTTGTGGTTTATGACCACAAGGAGATAGGAGGGACTGAGGCACTGAGGAGGATATGTGGTGATATGTTGATAGTCGGATATTGGGTGTCGTGGGCAGATTTCAGTAGATATTCAGCCTTAGTTGTTGTGTTGGGTGCATTTATTGGAGGCTTCCTTGGACTGGACCATCGGTCGAAGGGATTTTTAGTTGGTTGGGGTAGGATGCTAGAGTGGATGGTAACTCAGCCATAGAGGTATGCCTGGGGGAGCTGCATTTTGGCTCATTTGTATCACGATCTACATCAGGTGGTATACCAAGGGTCAACTAGTTTGGCCAGTGGTGTGACTCTGCTCCAAATCTGGGCATGGGAGCATATTGCGATTACGAGGCCAGAGTGTGCCAGGGCTAGGCCACCAGGCATACTGTATGTATATGCATATTCAAGTGCACTTGTCCATCCCAAGTTGGGAAAGTTGGAGTACTGGCGGTATGTGTTAGATGATGTGGATGCAGTTATATGGAGGTCGTATATAGATTGTGAGCCCTAGGACTCGAATCATTTGGAGATTCCATTTGTCTGTATGCCCTGATATCTGATAGGATGGGCCCCATACATTATTGAGAGATTTTTGGCCTTGCGAGTTCAGAGACAGTACGGATACATGCAAGGGATGCCACAGGGCATCACTCACTATGGGCGGCGCAAGGATGATCCTAGATGGGGACAATGTATTACATACCAGGTGGCATATATAGAGTATTCTAGCTTACAGCCTGAGGTATGGGCATGCAGGCCAAATGTGACAGATGCAGGTATGTCAGATGATTACTTAGTGTATTTCCACACACATCGATTCCCATGATTTACATGCCTAGATGAGCCAAGGCCCATTGCAGTAGTACAGCAGCCAGGAGTGGAGAGACAGGAGGATGTGGCTGGCAGAGAGTAGGCGGTGGGTGGAGGAGAGGAGGAGGAGGAGAGCGGAGATGAGGAGGAGGGGGACAAAGATGAGGAGGAGGGAGGCTGAGATGAGGCTAGCTTAGATGATGGAGATGATGGTGGAGATGGTGGAGGGGAGGAGGAGAGGGCAATGAGGCAGAGGTTAGACATCCTAGGTAGTGCTCGGATTGTACGGAGGCCTAGATCTGGTGGCAGACCATGGACCGTTATCAGGGTTTCCTCATCCTCACATAGGAATAGATAGACATGTTGCAGGCCCAGGTGCAGACGATTCAGGGTCAGCTAGGTCAGGTGTAGAGTTTGGTAGTGCAGTTACAGGCACAAACACAGGCACGGGTATCTCGGCCTACCCCAGACCCATAGATAGCCTAGTTGATGACAGAGAGGGATGCGTTGAGATGGAGGGAAATGGAGGCTGAGGGTGTTGCTCAGAGGCTTATGGGCACTATAGAGAGTACATCCTTACGAGAGGCTATTGCAGAGGGCATGGAGATGGTGAGGGAGGTAGAGTACTACCGTGTCAGATATGAGGAGTTGTGTCCTCTGGAGCGCAGGGAGCCATTTTCACAGTCTCGCAGTAGGACCAGGAGTAGGTCATGGATAGCCACATAGAGAATGGGGGTTACTGGGCATCGACGAGATCCAGACACAGGTACCAGTGGCAGGCCACCTTCTTCCAGACCAGCTCCATCAGGGGCATCGACCAACTAGTTTATGATGTTGTGATGTAGATGTATGTCCCACATGTATATCATTTTTGGAGCATGTATATTTGCTTTTTTGATTATATCCCATGTACATCTCTCTTTGGACTTTTCAGTTTCCTTGGACATTGGACATTTGTATTATTTATGATGAGTGATGATATGTAGCGGTGATGATTTTTGATGATGTGATGTACATTTATGGGATGATTATGTGATATGCATTTATTTCTATATGTTATGGATTTTGGTATGCATTTTAATGATATGGTGACTAACATGATATGCAGGATGATTTGATACGATGTGTTTATGATGATGATGAAAAATGATTGATGATACGTACTAATGATGTCATGCAGGTGGATGACTTATGATGTGATTATGAAAATATGCCATGGGATATTTTATATGTTTTATGAAAGATGTTGTTTGGAAAATGATATGAAAATGTATGTGTGCAATGTTTGTCTTTGGATTTTCAAATGCAAGTAAATAATGATAATATGATGGAAAATGAATGTTGTGATATGCATCATGAATTTGTAATATGAATTGTTATGAAAAATGATAATATAATTAAAGATATGATATGAATGTAATTGTGACAAATGATAAATGATATGAATAATGATATGAAGTGAAATGATTAATAATAATGAGACGTATGATAAGATGATAAATGATATGTGATGAAATGTAATGTTTTGTAATGATGATGAAATGAAATGAAATGATAATGAAATGAACGATAATGAAATGATAAATGAGAGGATAATGAAATGATAAGTGATAAACGATAATGAAATGATAAGTGATAAGTGAAATGAAATCAAATGAGCAAGAATGGATAGCCACATAGAGAATGGGGGTTACTGGTCATCGACGAGATCCAGACACAGGTACCAGTGGCAGGCCATCTTCTTCCAGACCAGCTCCATCAGGGGCATCGACCAGCTAGTTTATGATGTTGTAATGTAGATGTATGTCCCACATGTATATCATTTTTGGAGCATGTATATTTGCTTTTTTGATCATATCCCATGTACATCTCTCTTTGGACTTTTCAGTTTCCTTGGACATTGGACATTTGTATTATTTATGATGAGTGATGATATGTAGCGGTGATGATTTTTGATGATGTGATGTACATTTATGGGATGATTATGTGATATGCATTTATTTCTATATGTTATGGATTTTGGTATGCATTTTAATGATATGGTGACTAACATGATATGCAGGATGATTTGATACAATGTGTTTATGATGATGATGAAAAATGATTGATGATACATACTAATGATGTCATGCAGGTGGATGACTTATGATGTGATTATGAAAATATGCCATGGGATATTTTATATGTTTTATGAAAGATGTTGTTTGGAAAATGATATGAAAATGTATGTGTGGAATGTTTGTCTTTGTATTTTCAAATGCAAGTAAATAATGATAATATGATGGAAAATGAATGTTGTGATATGCATCATGAATTTGTAATATGAATTGTTATGAAAAATGATAATATGATTAAAGATATGATATGAATGTAATTGTGACAAATGATAAATGATATGAATAATGATATGAAATGAAATGATTAATAATAATGAGACGTATGATAAGATGATAAATGATATGTGATGAAATGTAATGTTTTGTAATGATGATGAAATGAAATGATAAAATGAAATGAAATGATAATGAAATGAACGATAATGAAATGATAAATGAGAGGATAATGAAATGATAAGTGATAAACGATAATGAAATGATAAGTGATAAGTGAAATGAAATAAAATGAGCAAGAATGAAATGATAAGTGATAAGTGAAATGAAATGAAATGAATGAGAATAAAATGATAAGTGATAAGTGAAATGACATGAAATGAATGATAATGAAATGAAATGATAAATGAGAGGATAATGAAATGATAAGTGATAATGAAGTGAGCGGTAATGAAATGATAAGTGATAAGTGAAATGAAATAAAATGAGCGATAATGAAATGATAAGTAATAAGTGAAATGACACGAAATGAATGATAATAAAATGATAAATGAGATGATAATGAAATGATATGTGATAAGTGAAATGAAATGAACGATAATGAAATGATAAATGAGATGATAATGAAATGATAAGTGATAGGTGAAATGAAATGAGGTGATAAATGGAATAAAAATGTGTAAAATGAAAATGAAATGAATATGAAAATGATAAGTGAGATGTTAATGATATGAAGATGATAGATAATATGAAAATGAAAGTGATATGAAATACCTAAGAGATGAATGATATGAAATGATAAAGGATCTAAATGATATGCAAATGAATGATAAATGATAAATGATAGGACCTAGATGAAAGGATAATGATTAAGGAAATGATAATGAAGATGAAAGGTGATGATGAAACAAATGTCCGAATGTCTTCCACAAATAGTCCAAAGAGACATGGCAGCCGTTGATGTTTTTTTTTTTTTTTGTTAGCCTTTCAAAACTCTGATGCAAATCCAATATGCAGATATGTACAATGAGCGAGATGAAATGCAACTAAATGAAACCAACCATTTGTTGAGCCTTTTGTTAGATTTCTTGAATCATCATAGAGCATTATAAAATGTTGGAAGTATGTACAAGCATCAGAGGGGAAATTAGCACCAATGATGACCTGAGTACAACTTTCATGATTTTTGATATAGCAAGTAAACACAAACCTCGAGGTATAATTGAACCGAGATGACCTGAGCATTTCTTGCATGAACAGACAAAGACTAACCACCTTTTGATGCAAATGTGGAACTGTCATCAATGGTAAACTTTGGAAATCATGTCTCGTGACATATTTGCAACAGATGGATAGTTAACCTCAAGATAGTAGACAAAGAAAAATCATCCTCTTTCCTCACCACTCTAGTTCAGTACATCATCGAGTGTGCTCCAGAGAGATGATATAGAAAATTAAACAACCATTGTTTAGAATTTAGTACTGCTATGCCAAACATTATTCAGATTTTAGATCATCCAGATATGAGTCGTGATATGGTACTTAGTTGAAAATTGTTGTGCTTTGGATCAATGATTAGATAGGTGTTTATGTGATTTGATTGTTTGTTCGCATGAGTGGATTTTTCCATTTTCTAGTTGTTTCGCTATATCTTGAAAGTCGATTTTCCCCCAGCATGGTCAATGTTTTGCCCCCTACACTGACACAACTTGTTGAAATGAATATGTATAATGATCAAGCCATGGTAAGGCATTATCACTCTAGGAAAATGATGGCATCATGATGCTAGTATGGCCCTAAGATGATGGAAAGATGCATGAAATGAAGGCTGGGACGCCAAGTGCAGAACATGAGCTAATAGATGGAGAGCTACAAATAGCGTCTGTTTGTCAGATTTTCACTATTTGTTTTTATTGCATTTTTTTTATTTCTTTTTTATTTTTTTTGTCAATAGACTGTCTGTTACCAGGTTTTCAACCTATGAAATTTTCAGATTTTTTATTTTATTTTTTATTTTTTTCAAGACATTTTCTGATTTTTTTGTATTTCTTCAAGACTTTTTTTGTTTTTTTTGTATTTTTTTAGGACATTTTTTGATTTTTTTTATTTCTTCAAGACCTTTTCTATTTTTTTTGTATTTCTTCAGGACATTTACTGATTTTTTTGTATTTCTTCAGTACATTTACTATTTTTTTGTATTTCTTTAGGACATTTACTGATTTTTTTTGTATTTCTTCAGGACATTTACTGATTTTTTTGTATTTCTTCAGGACATTTATGGATGATAATAGCTGACTTAAACATAATATTTCTTCAGGTGCATGTTGTTGATGGGTTCATCAAACAGGTCCCCTTCTAGCGTCGATAGCTTGTAGGCTCCTGAACCGTAGACTGCGATAACCACATAAGGACCTAGCCAATTTGGTTCAAACTTTCCTTTCTTTTCTCTGTCTTGCTGATTTCATAGATTTTCTTTCAAAACTAGATCACCCACCTAAAAGGTACGTGGCTTTACTTTGTAATTATAGCTGCGAGACATCATCCGTTGGTATGCTTTCAAATGGTCAACTACTCTTTGTCTCTTTTCATCTAGGAGTTCTAGCTCTTGCAGTCGGGAAACTTTGTAGTCATCATCTGTTGTGAGACCCTTTAGTGATACTCTGAGTGAGGGTATTTCAACTTCTAAAGGTAATATGGCTTCTGCTCCATAGACAAGAGCATATGGCGTTGCTCCTGTCGATGTGCAGACACTGGTTCTGGAGGCCTATAAGGTGGGATTGAGTTGAACATGCCAATTTTTCCCTGAATCATTCATAGTCTTCTTTAAAAAAATTAGTATAGTCTTATTTGAGGCCTCTGCTTGGCCATTCCCTTGTGGATAGTAAGGTGTTGAATATTTGTGTTGAATATGAAATTTCTCACAAAGTTCATCAACATCCTGATTCTTGAAAGGTCATCCATTATCCGTAATAATGGAGTTGGGAATGCCATACTGACAAATAATATAGTTGAGTATGAACGATGATATTTGTTTGCTAGTAACTTTAGTAAGAGGTACTACCTCAATCCACTTGGTAAAATACTTTGTGGCTGTGATGATGAACTTATGCATGTTCAATGAGGAAAGATGAATCTTGCCTACTAGATCTAACCCCCATTGAGAGAATAGTCAGGTTGGCATAAATGGTTGAAGTTCCTGTGCCAGAGCATGAATCAGATTCCCATGAATCTAGCATCTTGAGCACATTTTCACAAAAGTGAATGATTCCCTCTCTATTGTAGGCCAGTAGTAACCCATTCTAATCAATTTCTTGGATAAGGTCAGTCCACTCGAATGAGTACCACAAATGCCACCGTGAACTTCTTGTAAAGCTTTGTCAGATTCATCACGTTCAAGACATCGAAGTAGAGTACCATCAAGACCACGGCGATAAAGGGTGTCAGCAATAAGAGTGTAGTGAGAGGATTGGCAGATAAAAATTTGCTTTTGGTTACGAGATAAATCAGGTGGTAAGATGTCATCTTTTAGGTAGGCATAAATCTTGCCATACCAAGGTGAATCGGATCCCACCAAGTGGCAAATGATTTGGCTTTCAGGTGTGTCATAAGCAGGTGTAAATGATTGCTCCACAAGAAATTCCTAGCGAGCCTAATTTTCTGGGAGTTGTAATAATGATGCGATCGTAGCCATGGCATCGACTGCTTTGTTATCAAGCCTTGAAATTTGTGTGAATTTGATGTCCACAAAGTACTTCTTGAAGTCATCAACCATCTTTTTATATGACAATAGTTTATCATCTTTGGTTTGATAATCATCATTGATCTAATTAATGACTAACTGTGAGTCGCCATACACTTGTAATTTTGTAGTCCTCCATTCCAATGCTATTTTAAGTCCAGTGATTAATGCTTCATATTCGGCTATGTTGTTGGTGCAAGGAAACATCAGCCTATATGATCGAGGAATCGTGTGTCCTTGGGGGGTGATAAAAAGTATGCCTGCCCCCGATCCATGTTGAGTGAAAGAACCATTGAAATATAAGGACCATGGTTGTTTGGATTCTACAGTAAAGACATTAGCATCTGGAAATTCAATGTGCAGGGGATGGTCCGCTTGTAGTGGTGCTTCAGCTAGTTGATCAGCGATAACTTGTCCTTTGATCGCCTTACGATCAACATACTGGATATCAAAGTCACTCAGAATCATTACCCATTTGGATAACCTTCCCGTCAATGATGCTTTTCTTAACAGATACTTGAGTGGATCAATCTTTGAAACAAGATTGATTGTATGAGTTAACATGTAATGCCGAAATTTCTATGAAGCAAAGACTATTGTTAGACAAGCCTTCTTGATGGAATTGTAGTTGATTTCATGACTTGTTAGTGTTTTGTTGATGTAATAAATTGCACATTATTTCCCTGTATGGTCTTCTTGTGCTAGCAATGTACCCAAGGATGTCTATGTTGTGGCAATATACAAGATCAATGGTTTGTTTGGATTTGGTGGTACTAGAACTGGTGGAGTCATTAAGTACTGTTTGATTTTTTGAAAAGCCACTTCACACTTGTCATCCCACTTGAAAGGAATATCTTATGCAATAGATGTGTGAAAGGTATACTTTTGTCGGCCAATTGCACAATGAACCTTCGTATAGATTGAAGTCGTCCCTATAATGATCTCAACTGACTAATATTCCTTAGTGGAGGAATTTCCATAATTGTCTGTGCCTTGGCAGGATCTACTTCAATTCCTTTTTCTGATACTATGTATCCTAAGAGTTTTCCACATATGACCCCAAAAACACATTTCTTGGGATTGAGGCGAACTTTGAATTTCTCCAATCTTGCAAATATTTTGGACAATATTTCCAGATGTCCTTCTCTGGTGTATGACTTCGCCAATATGTCATCTACATAATCTTTCGTGAATGTGTGCATCATTTCATGAAATAATGTAGTCATGGCTCTTTGGTAAGTAGCCCCAGCATTCGTTAGACCGAAAGGCATAACGTTCCAATAGTAAGTTCCCCATGGACATGTGAAAGTTGTTTTCTCTTGGTCTTCGGGTGCAATCTTGATTTGGTTGTAACTAGAAAAACCATCCATTAATGAATACATGGCATGGCCAGCTGTCAAATCAACTATAGTTTCAATGTTTGGAAGTGGAAAGTCATCCTTAGGACATGCTTTATTAAGATCTCTGAAATCTGTGCACACTCTGACACTTTTATCTAGCTTGGATACAAGAACAATGTTGGAGATCCATTCTGCGTAGTCGATTGATCTTATGAAGCCCACATCAAGGAGTTTTCTCAGTTCTTCCTTAACCAATAATGCAACATGGGGGTGCATCTTTCTGAGTTTTTGTTTCACAGGCTTAACCCCTAGTTTAATAGACAAGTGATACATGATAAGATCAAGATCAAGACTTGGCATGTTCGCATAAGACCAAGAAAAGTTGACTTGATTTTCTCTTAGAAATTCTATGAACTTTGGTACTTCTTTCTTTTTCATTGATGCAGCTAACTGTAAAATCGTTGGTTTTTCTGAAGTTTCTAGATTGATAGCTTTTGTAGGCTCAATCAAGATAAGCGATCACTCATGGTAGTGCTCCGGGAGAGTGTCAAGATTCCCATCATCTGGTGCCTTAAAAAGGTTTTCACCATCCGATACGCTCTATATTTTATCTTTTGTATGATCTAACACTCCCAGATTCTTGTTTTCACCATTAGATCTTTCTTTTTCATTTTTACTTTTGCAGCTAGGAGACTTGACACTCTCCTGATTAAAGACTCTATGTCGAAAATCGCTAGTGGAACAATCATTTATGTCATCTACAAAAAGGAAGTTTACGATAGCTTCGTCATTTGGGAATATGGGTATATTGATAGGTTCAGGTGAATCCCAATCAATGAGATTAGGATGAATCAAGGATAGCGGGTCGTTAGGTTGCGTGAAATTGGCTATGGTTATGGTCATAACTGAGTTGTTTGGAGCATCCAAGGTATGAGATGGATCAATGATGATATTGTTCTCATGATAATCTTGTTCATTTAAATCTTACTCAGTATTACTAGAATCATAGTCACTTTGTGGTTTAGATTCTCATGTTTGGGATCCTGACCCTTCACCTTCGATTAGATTTGGGGTATACTTGTGTATTACATTAACCTTTTTGTCCCTCCAGAACTCATCATTGTAAATGTTGTCCCATTCATATTCAATAGAATCTGTGTCTGAGTTATTATCCATGAAATTCTAAATTGTTACCAAACATGCTTCTCTTGAATTTGAACCTTCTTGCAATGTGAAGACAGTGTCCTGCAATTGTTTGGATGTCCTTTCTTTTGAGTTAGTACTATAGCCTAATCCGGTTTTCTCTTTTGCAGCAAGTCCTAGAAGGTGAATAGGCTCCACTACTCCTTTTCCTTTTCCAATAGGACCCTTATCATAGCCCATCTTCTGCATGATTGAATACCCTTTTCCATATCTATCTGTTGGTAATTTGACATTAAAAACTACTTCATCTTCATCTTTATAGAGCCAGTTTAGAATTTCTCTATCCTCAAGATCTTCCATGGGGGATTTTTCTTTGATGAATCATTCATTAAACTTTGTGCTTGGCTCTGTTGGTGGTTGCGTTGATGTTGACGTTGCTGATATTTGATGTTGGGTGATAGAAGGTTGTCCATGTGACCAAGGTGATGTAGGTAAATTAGCAAGACAGAGAGAGTACTCCTCGACTCCGTGGTCCTTGAATTTCAATTTCTTGTCAAAACTATTGGTTAACTGACTAATTTGTGTATCAATCTTGAGAGAAGTACTAGTACGAGCTTCTCGATTGTTAGGAACCAAAGTATCTTGACTAGCTTTGATGTGGCACAAGTTTGAATATTTCAATTATCAGCCGGTATCATGATTTTTTGTCCATCATAAGGAAACTTAAGACATTGATGATATGTGGATGGGACAGCTTGCATTTCATGGATCCAAGGATGACCCGACAAGATGTTGTATGCAAGATCACGGTCTAATACTTGACAGAAAGTATTTTTGATAACAGGTCCCACTCTGATTGGTAGCATGATTAAACCCCTGGATGCTCTTTCCTCATCATCATAGGCTTTGATAGTAATCTTTCTTCTGGGATCAATGGAGTCCTTAGAAAATCCTAAAGCCTGAACTAACTTCATGGTACATATATTCAAACCATCCCATCCATCTATTAAGACGCATCTAACACGAAACTTGTGGATCATGACTTCTAAGTATAATGATGAATTGTGGGGATGAGTCATGAAAACGTCATCTTTTTCAGAAAATGAGAGACATGTGGGTGAAGACAAGTGTCCTACCATGGCTTTAAATTGGTCCACATCCAAATCAGTGGATACAGTTGTTTCAACGAGGGCCTTTTCGAGAATTTCTTTATGTGTTGGGGAAATCTTCAAGAGTTCTAAGATAGAAATCTGAGCAGGAGTTTTCTGAAGTTGGTTGACTAAGTCATATTGATGTTGAGGTGGAGGCCTAGTGGATTTCGAAGAGGTACCCTTGAAGACAACCTTAGCTTGTTGATGAGCCTAAAATATGCTCATAATTTGATGATATGATAAACTTTTACATGATTTCATTTTTGTTATTTCATGGCTGTTTAAACTTTGATGAAACCTTTTATGTGGATATCCTGTAGCAAGACACTTTTATATTCCTGCAGCCTATTGTGTTGACTTGATTGCATTTATTGCCCTATTGACTCCCGAAAATGGCTGGTATATCGTATACAGTTTTTAAATGGTGAAGTAGATTTGAAATGTGTGATTAATGAATAGATATCGTGTATGTACCATATGCCTCTTCTTGCGCGTCTATTACCTTTTGTTTCGCAAGTTGTTGAAGAATGATCGAGTCAAGCGCAGCCGATCTCGGCCTTGCAGTAAAGCCCATTTCCTACACGACTTTGAGGAAGCTCCGCTAAAGACTCTTTGACCGAAACCGATTTGGAAAGATTTTTAATGAAAAGTCAATCTAGAGAGAGTGGAGCGCTAGATTCTCTCTAAATCGGGTTGAACACATAAATTCATTTATGAAGTTTGTTCCTTGATTCAGGGATATACTTTACTTCCACTTCTTTCTTTGATGAAGTTGGTTAGTTAGTTGTTCTTCTAATTTAAAAATAAGATACTCCTCCTGCGCGAGGTAGTGATAGAAGAGAAATAGAATGAGTAATAGATGATTTTTAGGTAAGATAGAAACAGAGTAGCAGAGATCATGTAAGAATCAGTATGATAATGAAAGACAGAATCTGTTTGACCAGAAGCAGAGTTTGTTGTTAGTTTTCACACCAACAAGACAATGTATTTCATTATGTCTTCATGAATAAAGATCGATGAAGTTCTGAGTTCAGCATCTGTGTAATCAGTAGATGCTTGCTAAGGGGGCCCACTTAGTAAGTATCTGTAGTTAATTAGTTAGATGTTCTTTTCTGCTGATATCTAGTTAGCTTTCATCTTTTGAAGTTTTTATGCAAACTCAGTCTTACACTGCCTCAGCATAGAGAGTCCATCCCTATGACTGTTTTGCAGATAAGGGCCTTCATGGTTTGTGCTTCACCGTAGCATGCTTCTGTTTTAATCAAGCATAGTTGAGTTAAAGAATTCTGCATTACCATTCTGTAGCTTAGATAGAATTTCTTTCCAGTATGTATTTTTGCTAAGATTTGACTAAAACAAATTCCTAGTGCATATATTTTGCTGCGCCATTTAAAGTCTACGTCCCCTGGTTTGACAAGTAAATGAACGTCCATAGAAAGATATTAGTCACCTGTCGGAATGTCCAATTCCCAAGAAAGTTTCACTGTGATATTCATATCCTTTTATGAGTGCGAGCCACTTGTGCCCTTGTTGTTGCATTGACTTCTCTATATTCTATCTTCTCGTTGACTTTAATAACATTGACCCATTCATCGTCTGTGTAGATATGATTAATTATCGGATCCTCAATATGATTCACACTTTTTCCAAAAGACTCACCTTTCTGATAGTTGGGCAAAGGGTTGGGAAATGTTTGGTGGTCTTCATTTGATTGTTGATGTCCTTCTATTGTGATGGTACCATTTTCAATTAAGTCTTGAATGGTATTCTTCAAGGCTTGACAATTATTTGTGCGATGACCTTTGCACCAATGATAGTCACAATTGTATGCCTCATTCCATGATGGAGGCTTCACATTGGGTTCATAGTTTCGTTGAGGTGGCAAGGTAATGACATTTTTAGCCATCAACTCTTTGAATGCAGATTCCAAAGATTGACCCAGTGGAGTGTAAGTTCTTCTACTAGAGAAGAATGAAAATCGTTGTGGATTTGTGTTCGAGGTATTCCCTAGGGAGTTGTTATTGTTATTGGTTCCCCAGTAACCTTGATTGTTGGCAGTCTCTTGATTGGGAGTAGAATGTTGATTCACATTGTTTCTCGGAGGAGAAGGATTGTTTCCTTGATTTTTGACTGAGTTGACATTGTTATAATTGTTGTTGCGAGGAGCACTCAAAGTACTAAGGACAAATGGCTTAGTCGAGACATGATTTGCATCAACAACACCACCATTCACCATGTTCTTGTTGCGAGTCCAAAATTTAGACTTGTCTTGATTGTTGTGATGATTGGATGAGCTAGGATTGTCCTTGTCAAGTTTTATTATTCCTCTTTTGACCAAAGCATTTTCAATGGTTATAGCATCTTCAATCAATTTCTCAAAAGAGGGAGGATAATGTAAATTCAAACGATAGCTCATTTCTGAATTCAAGTTGTTAATGAAGGTGACCATCTTTTCCTTTTCAGGAACATGACGTGTATATCTATGAACATTCTTCTCCATCTCTGAAGAAAAGTAATAAAAGGTTCACCAAGTTTTTGCGCAACTTTGTAAAGACATATCATAGTTATTTGGTTTTGGATGTTGTAGGAATATTGTAATATAAATAGATTGATTAATTCCTCGAATTTCTTGACAGGAGGTGTGATTTTTGATAGCCATTCCATAGAGTGAGCTCCAAAACTCCTAGGAAACAAACGCATCAAGTAAGTGTCTTCATGAGCAAACTCTAAAGTCATGTTTCGGAAGTCTCTAACATGATCAATTGGATCTGATTTCCCATTATAACGATCAAATCTTCGAATTTCACAATGTTTGGGAAATGGAATCATGTTGAGACTTCGATTGAAAGGATAAGGAAAAATGTCCTCAAGAGTATATTTTTTTGTTGTGGTTCCCCCTTGTAACTCTTTAATTTTTCCTTGAAGTGCCTTAATTTGTTGAGTTAAAGCACTAAGATCAGATAGGGGTGTTTCTTCAGGTTTGCTCTTCAAATTCTCGGTATCAAAGTCATGAGGCAATTTAGCTCCTTGGTCAGCTAGATATAGGAAATATTTTTCTTTATCGCATTGTAAGATCTTTTCTATGGCTTTGTGAAATTTGGGATCTTGCTCAGCCTCTTTAAGACGTTCTTCATCTTGTTCATCCTCACTATCTATATGGGTTTTTCTCATGTCTCTGTATATGTGGAATGGATTTTCTTCTCTGTCATCCATGTCGTTGTTGAAAAGTGGATTACGACTTATATTGTAAAGAGGATTACTACTTTCACCTTCTTCTTGAGTGTTTTGGGTATGACCTTCTTGTTGGATTTTGTCCTTCAATTTATTGTACTGAGATCTTGTAGAGATAGGCATATGATTTTGAAGAGTTCTTCTAAACTTAGATCACAGTTCTGATAAGTGCGACAATGATGATATCTTGATCTGATAAGATGGGAATCCTATGATATGATCAAAGATATTCCTAATTTTTGATTGTGGCTTCCAATGATGAAGGATGTCAGAATCCTGTAGGGGAAGTTGAATCAATAATCAAAAATTTGTTTGAAAGGTGCACTCTTAAAGATTTGATCTTTGTTTTTGAAGAAAGGTTTTAAGATCACTGAACGATTTGACTGGGATGTGATGGATATTCAATAGAAGGTTGTGGTATATTATCAAACTCAAGAGGTTGATTAAAATTATGTCATTGAGATAGAGCTAATCTTTGATAATAAGCTCAAGAATCCAAAGGCTCTACAACATACTCGTCAGTGAATCCCCTAACAAAGTCTTGGTATCTATGAAGAAATATGCGGTAATGAAGCAAGACGTGTCAACTTTTGTACAAAAATTTCCTTCTTTGCAATGTTTTCTTGTACCCTAAATGTTTCTTGGGTTTCTTGATCCTATTGGAAGCTGATTTCTTGACAAATTTTTTTGATTTCCACTCTCTGAGCATGGGAGAAATATCAGTATGTTACTAGACCAAAGATGTGAACAGTTTTTGAATGATTTCAGTTGTTGTTTTTCATGTTCATTTTAGATGATCTTTTATCTGAATTAATGTGAATGAAAACATAGCAAACACTCTGAATTAAATGGAATGTAACCAAACACAGATAAAGCAAGTACATCCTATGGTAAATCCAAGACAATATCTGCTAGATTCCACGTGGTTTTCCCCAACCGCATATCGGTAGCGTGTGAATTTAGAAGCTTGGCTGCACGGGCTCCCCCTTACAGTGCACTCTCTTCTCAGGCCAACCAAGCTTCCAACCCCCATGAAACTCCCATGGCAGATTAATCACCTCTACTACAGATTGCGAAAGTGTGGATGCCTTCACATCGACCGGTGTTGCGCTAGCAAATAGAAGGTTTTTGGTTTACTAAACAATGGTGTTTAATTCGGGACCCCCGTTCGAGTGGCCATACATGGGGCGCAAGATTAAGCTCTGTTTAGGAGAAACTCCAGCCTGAAGAGGTTAAGCTCAATAGGGTTTTGGGGAGTACTACTTGGTCCGTATGACACATCTGCACTCGTAATCTTAGGTTTTCCCTTAAGATTCACATTTATATACCGGTCGGGGGTAGCTTGGCCTTAGCTCCATTTCCAGTTTGAGTCACATTGGGGTGATGAAATCCCCAGGTAGGCCCAATTTCTAGAGGCAATAATCGTTTCTCTTACACCTAGGATCGCATTACTGTGCAAGGGGAGAGGATACTTCAGTTATTGTATCAGGGTTACACAGGCATAAAGTGGGTCTGGCTTTTTTATCACCTAGTTTGCACAAGGTGAGAGCATAGTCACCTACCACTTTCAAGCACAATCAAGTAGAGTAAACAGATTCATTTTAATGCACCAAATCACAATGATTTAAGCTAAGTGAAGATATTGCTTCACAACCAACATGGGGTTCATTTTAACTACATGATCAAAGTGTGGTGACTATCTAGATTGATTCATTTTAAACCAAAAAAGATTATGTCTGTGGAATGCATCAGAATCAAAATCTTGTTTTTGTGTTACAACCCAGATGCACAGAAACAGATAGTATATGTGCAGAAATAGACCCTAAATGCGCTAAAACAGTTCTTAAATGTGCCACTTTAAGTAAACGTGAATTTAAATCTATAAATAATGCAACATTGACGCTCTAAAATCTACCTTAAATGCGCTAACTTAAATGCGCTACTTTAATTAAGTGCAGATTTAACTCTAAATGTAATGAGACTATATGCGTTATTCTATATCTCGTATGTGCTAAATTAACTCTCAAAAGCACCGAAATAGTCCCCAAATGCACTGAAATACCTGCAAAACATAAGCATTAAATTCCTAGATGCGCTGCAGAAAATATCGGATGCGCTAAAACGCCGAATTTTTCTGAAAGCCGAACTCCAAAACACAGAAACCTGTCAGAATGCTCTACAAGAAAATCTCAAAATCGGGGCATGGGCCCCACAATGGGCACCATTTTATGTGTGTATGAAAATATGCTTGTTATAATGGATTCCAAACACATTCAATAAAACTTTCTATCAAAGTAACTTAAAAATAAACAAACTCTTTAATGCACCTTCTTCAAAGTTGTTTTATTGCTCCCTATCTCCAACGTTTCGTTGGTTCAAGTTGCTCTCAGATTTAGTATGCCAAGCTCAACGAAATGGACTACTAGAGAATGAGATTTAAACTAAAATGCATACTATACTAATATGCACAATTATACTGTGCTATGATAAGATTATTGCTAAGATATGATTATTGATATAATGCTAAAGATGCAAGTGCATAAGCTTAATTGTGTGTGTGTGTGTCTATATGTCCGTGTGTAACCAATGCTTGGATTCGCACATGTATTTATAGAGTTTTTTGAGGATTTTGATTGGCTGAGTTGATCAACGGCTGCGATAATTCTTGACAAATCAAACGGTTGAAAATGGATGAGACTGGAGAGAAAAATAGAAGAAAACGAATAAAGCAGGATTTTTCTATTTTCGTGGAAGAGATAAGATGAGATGATAAAAAATCATCTTTTTTTTCTTAGAAAATAATGGAAAGATATTGAAAAGATAAATAATGAATTATCAAATTCAATTATTTATTAATGGGTGCATGTAGATTCTTAATTAAATAAATATTTAATTAAGATTTTGAGGAAATCAGAAGATTTCATAATTAAATGAAATATTTAATCATGATTTGAAGAAAGCAGAAGATCTTTAATTAAATAAAATGTTTAATTAAATTTGAAGAAATGACATGTGTATGAAATTAATTAAATAAAGTATTTAATTAATTAGAAGAAAGTTTAAAATAGAAGAAAAGAAACATTTAAATTTAATTAAAACAAAAGATTTAATTAAATTCAAAAGATGATAATTAATTTAAATAAATAAAATATATTTATTTAATTTAATCAAGTAGACACGTGAAATAATTAAATAAAATAAATTTATTCAATTATGGTGGGAGAATAAAATGAATGAACAATATAATTAAATTAATTAAATTTAATTACATTGTAGAAGACTTTAGAGAAATTAATTAAATAATAAATATTTAATTAAATGTCAGGATTAATTAGACATGACCAATTTTATGCACATACAGTATCATCAGCTCCAAACAAAGAGAACATTTGATAAGAAGGCTACAACCAAAGTTTTCAAGGAAGGTAATATTGTTCTCAAGTGGGATGTGCTAAAGAGTGGTCCAGGTAAACATACAAAATTTGACCATTTCTGGGCAGGCCCTTTTGTTGTTACTGAATGCAAGGAGCATAATGCATTCCAGTTATCAAACATGGATGGAGAAAAGTTACCAATCCCAGTTAATGGGATTCACCTCAAACGTTGTTTTGAGGTATGATTTATCATTATACATATTAGGTTAGTTTTTATGCTTTCAATAAGTGCTTTTGCACTTTAGTTTAGTTGTTGTTTCATTCCCTAAATGTTGTTCCAGAACATTAAATAGTTTCACTTCTGTAGTTTCTTATTTTCATAAACGTCTAAGTGATCTGGTTCTTGAGTTACAAATGTGTTTGAGTCATCTACAAAGCTGATGTTTTAAGTCAACCTTTGAGTTATCAAGTGACTCCGTGCCCAATGGACAAGTCTAGGCTACTACTTTGCATTTTTAGCAAGAAAACATCCAGCTGAGGTCGCCACAAATGTTACCTGATTTTCACCTGCGAGCTCAATCAGGCAGGGCAATCTATGTTTCAAGTGTTCATGAAGGCCAAATGGGGACATTGTTGTGCAGGATTAAATCATACACCCGATGATATTTCATAAGGAAGTCTGTTGGAAAGCATGCCTCGATCAGATTTGGCACAAAACTCCTTAGAGAAGAAAGTTAGCGAGACCCTCCTATTGTCTTGCCGACTAGTAGTGCGTTCTATTTGTTTGAAATACACCGGTCGCCAGGACATTCTAGTCGCCATGAGCTTTTATGTATCTCTCTGCTTGGAAAGAAGTCATGCTGACCCTTGTGCACAAGGTTAGCATCGGCGAGAGTCTCACCGACAAGGTGAAGTCTCCCCGAAATGAAATGAGTTCTCACCAAAATGAGGTGGCTTCGATGAAACGTCCTGCCGACAGACGAAAGTCTCACCGACAGTTGTTCACAAGGCCGTCAGCAGGGAGAAAGATTTGCATTCGCCATAAGGTCTGGCCGAATGGTCGAAGTCTCAGCGAAGAGGGTTTGCTTTGGGGAGATGTCTCGCCGACTCGATAATATCACATCGATGTTTGTTCACAAGGGGATATCGATATGACCCCTGCCGCTCGTTGTGATGTTTGGCCGACTCGTTGGAGTCTCACCGAAGGATTCTCCCTTCGGTGTAATGTTTTGAGCTCGATGAAGGGTCTGGCCGACAGGGCGATGTCTTGCCGAAAGAAGTTGCATTCGATGACAGAAGTCTTGGTTGGTGTAATGTCTCACCGACCGAAGGTAGTCCCACCGAAGGATGGTGCCTTCGGTATAATATTTTCAGTTCAGTGTGATGTCTTGTCAACAAGTGATGGTCTCGGCGAGAGAAGGGTTGCTCGGAGAGAAGTCTTCCCGACTCGTCAAAGTCTCGCCAAAAGGTGGGGGCTTCATTGTAACGTCTTTCCAACCGCAAAAGGTCTTGCCGAAAAAGGATTGTCGTCAGGGAAAAGGACCCTTGTTCGTTATGAAGTCCTGCCGATCAAACGGGGTCTCACCGAAAGAATGGTGCCTTCGGTGTAATGTTGTGAGCTTCGGCATAACGTCTTGTCGAAAGGGTGAGGTCTTTCCGAAGGAGGAGGAGTTCGGAATAATGTCCTACTGAGAGAATAAAGTCTCACCGATAGATATGTGGCAGCGGTAGGACTCCTGGCCGAAGAGTTTTGCATTCGACAAGAAGTCTTGCCGACTGAGGGGATTCTTGCCGAAAGCGATATATCTTGCTGATAGTCTGGGCGATGACAAAAGGGATATCGGTATGACCGATGGGGACTCGCTATGACCTCTGGCTGATAATGATTTTCTTGTTGATGGTTTTTTGTTATATCGATATAACTTTTTCATTTGATATGAGGTCTCGCCGACAGTTGTATGCTATGTCGATGCTGCTGTAGAGTATAATTGCATCGGGGAGACACGGAAAGTGTCTCACCGACATGTGATTCCATTTGAGTAGCCTTTGACCGCTTGGAAAGCCTAAGTGGCATGCGTTCAACCAATCAAAGGAAGCTACAAGCGAACCATTGGCAGCTTGACTGATGCTAAGAAGATCAACAAAACGAAAACAACATGGACTCACTCTAAGATCAAAAGTGATGGAGTAGCTCGGTGAAGCAATGGTGTGGAGATCTAACAGGGGAGGTCGGATGCTACTTCTTGAAGACGATCAACTTGTAGAAAGATCTTGGGCAGGAAAAAGGCAGAAAGGAAAAAACATCAAGTCACGAAGACAGCTGTGGTGTCTGCTAGTGAGCGGTAGATTGGCATTTATGATTATCAGAACAACCACATTCAAGGCGGCTCTGATGGAAGTTCGAGGGTGGACATGGAGGCCAAAGGTTAATGCGATTATTCCAAAAGATCTTGAGGCCATTCCTGGAGTGATCCTTCACCGACATGGACAGTGGGGATACACATTTAATGCAGAAGTAACTTGATTCAAAAAGATCTAAGGGCGGATCTTTTTGGGGGATGATATTTTTGTAATCCCTAGGGCAGGGGCCGACACTTTTTGTATATATGGCATTTTTGCCTCTTTGAAAAGGAGTTCTAAATGATGTAGCTTTGGATATAGTGACTTTTACAGTCCTTTGGCATAGTTCTTGCATACTTCTATAACTTATGGAGATATGGAATATAGTTTACCTTGAGCGTTCTCTAGTTTTGATTCCTTACCATCTTGTTCTTACAGTTGGCGTATGTTTTATGATTAATCAAACTATCTTGTAAGCGCTTTAGTTTCATTTTAATTTTTTCGCATGCCTTATACCCTTTTCTGTAATTAGCATGTTCATTCAGGTTGTGATTGTGTCAGTTAAATATAATCACTTGCTCAGTGTGAAGTTTTCTTCCTTCTGCAAGTTAAAGTATTGATCTTTCAAAGAAAATTTGCATGAACATTACAGTAACAAGTCGTGTAAATTGAATTTATGTTGGATTTCATTGTCTCCCTTTAAGTTTGGTGTATCACTTCTTTTCACTTTTACAATTTTATTCATTTTAGCACTCTTTCTCCTTTTTCCTTACGAATATTAGTAGTTAAGTGATATTACCAATTAGAAATCGACCTTATATGGAGGTTGACCTTTGCTTACAAGTAACCCACAACTTTAGAGGTCTTCCCATGTTACACTGAGGTGTTGAACATTAGGTTCAACAGGGTGCAAATCCAAGTGTTAACAAGTACATGATGTGGAGGAAGGATAAGTACCTTGCAAGTACCTTGGGGGATGAGAAGATTTCCTCAAAAAGGAACTTCTTGTCTCCAAGTGGGAATGAAAGTGACTTTTGAGAAATTTTAGAATTCCTCAAAAATCTCCATGGGAAAAGGGAAAGTAGTTGGAAAAATAAATGTGAATTAAAAATTCACATGCTTGGAAGAATCTTATGGACAAGACAAGGTTCCAAAAAGGGAAGCACTTGTCCACATGTGACTTGATGTGACAAATCAAAAAATTCTAGAAGATGCATGGGGAAAGGAGATTTTAGGAGGAATAAATGTGAATTAAAAATTCACATGGAGAAGAGAAGTTTTGGATAAATAAAAAGGAATTAAAAATTCCTTGGGGGATGGGGAGAGTTGACCAAGGTACTAATTAGAGTTAAGTAATCAGTAATTAGAAGATAATTAGAGGCTAATGAGGATTAGAAGCCAACTTGCAAAAGTTGGAGGATGTGACACATCCTAATCAAGAATTAAGCATGTGCACATCCTTAATGATGAGATTAGAGGGTTGATTAAGAATAAGAAATGGATGTGACATGTGAGGAATTAAATAAATGTCATATTTATTTAATTCATTTGATGAAAGGGGGATTCAAGAGGTAAGGTATTTAATTATTTACTAAATACCTTAAGGATTAGAAGAACTTTAGAGGTATTAATTAAATAATAGTGATATTATTTAATTAATGAAAATAAAAGGATGTTTAGACGAAAGGGGATAAATTTGGATAAATTAAGTGTCCAAATTTAGGTGTCTACAGATATAATAGAATTATTCTCTCATATTTGATCTCTCTTGTGATTTCATGAAGTTCCTAGACCTTGGGTGGCTATAATCTTAGTCAAATCTTGCATGGTGTAGAGTATATACTCTATACTAACTCTTACACGGTATCAAATATTGTGCAATTCTTCTTGTTTGTCTTTATTGAAAGATCTAGGTTGCAAATCTTGGTAGATTTTGAAAAGATTAGTACAATCCTCTCTTGCATTAAATGATGACCTAGAGAATCAAAAAATCTTGAAATAAATACCATATTTGAGGGTTTCCTCTTTGTGTATTTTTATTGTAGGTCCAAATCGAAGCTTATTGGTACAAAGTCTAAGCTCACCATTGAGTTCAGGAGGTTTGAGAAAGTTAATTTTTCCTTTTATTTCATCTAAATCATATATATGAGGTCAAATCAATGAGGTTTTGAAGCTAAGAAGTGGTTGCCAGATTCGAGAGGTAGTTGTAATTTTGAAGCATTTTATGTCAAATCTGACATTGATATCATGTACAAGAGGCCCAAAACCCCCATCTATTATTATCTTTTGATATTTTGTTATTATTTTACATTATGGATTTTGAATACTTGTTTTCAATTTTTTTCTCATTAGGGCTAATGTGTAAATGGTATATTATTGTTACAAAAAAAATTATTTGGTATCATAGTCTACTTGTCAAGTTGTACCTGAGTAAGTATTTCCCTAGTTATTAAGCATTAGTATAAGTAGACTCTTGCGCATAATTTAATCCATGGTATTTCAAGGAATTTTTTATTTTTTTAAGGTTTCAAGTGTGTGCAAATTCAGGGTATTGTGGATTTGGGGTTTTATGGTGATCAAGAAAATGAGTTTTTATTTGGACTCTTTTTGTGAGGATTTTACAGGTGAAGTTTTGCATATGACCTAGAAAAAAATACCTCATGATTGGGTCCAAAAATTTCAAAAATATATGGATCATATAAACTAAACAGATTTTGAATAAAAAAAATTAGTCATTTTTGGGGGGCATGAAGAAATCTAAGGGAGTCAAGGAGTCAAAGCATATACACTCATATGGTTGTGTTGTCGAAAGACTACAATACCTCACTAGAATATTCCTAGTAGGTTTTAGGGATTGCATAATTTTTATGTCAGCATTCATATAGTTGAAAAATATTAGTGTGATTTGATTGGATTGAGAGTACAGTGCATCTATCATTAACCATCAAATTTACACTTTGGTATGATCATAGAGTATGATTGTCTTATCATTTGTTGATGGTATATTTTTAATCAAAGAATATGTGTTGATGGTTTATAAAATAATATTTATTCACCCAAATCTTAGGGACAATTCACAACTAGTCATGGGGACTTAGTCCTTGATGGGTTAAGCTCTACCCACTTGTCATCATCTCACCACCTAGAAGCCACCATTGCTCTATTAGGTAGATACATGAAACCTATTTGTTTAGCAAGGCACTATTATCAGTGGTGCCACTATCCCCTACTATCTATCATCGCCCAAAGACCACCAGTGTCATTGATGCCCACCTATAAACAATCTACCACTAGAAGAATACTTTTAAGGCATAATTGAGTAAATTTTTCCAAGAGGCAAAACTTTCACCCAAAATGCCATATTTTTAACTTGTTATAAACAAGGGGAATCTCTTTCTAAGAACTAGGTAATGGTACTTATATTTTTTCTAAATTTTATTATCTGTGATATAAATTGCTAGCTAGAAGCCATGTTTTCTCTCTTTGATTCAAAAGGTCATATCTTGTGCACATGATATCCAATTTTGAATTTCTTATAGGAAATTGAGAGTATTTTATAACTAATTCAAAATTGATTATGTTTAGAAGTGTTGAAATATGCTTTGTTCCTCTTTTTAGAGTTGTTTGATGGGTTCCTTAACTATGGTTACTTTGTGGGTTTGAAAATTTTGAGTCGAGAGTTGATTTAGGTTTTGAGGCATAGATAATCTACATATTAAAATTTGGTTGAATCTATTTTATATGTTTACTAATATAATTTTGAACCTATATATTGCATTGTGAAATCTAGTATTTTTGTAGTTTTGTAGATTGCCTATACTTACCTATTGCATAGATAAATTCGATGTTGTTTGTTTATACCTATAAATATCTTTAGTGTTGATGTAGATCATATTGGTTAGCCTTGTTTTTCACTTTGTGTGTTAGTGTGCTTTTCATTGTGAGGTAAAGAGATGGTGTTTCTTGAGATATATTTTGGACCTATAGTTTTCAACCATGGTACAAATGTGTGAGATTTAATATAGTTGGTGATCATGGTGCCAAGATCAAAGCTCTTTTATACATAAATATTTGGCATGAATTGTTTATGAAAATTCATATTTGGTGGTGGTAGATTGATTCTTGGATAACAATTAGTGGTTTATATTTTGGTTTGAAGATCATAGTTTTTCTTTATCCTTTGTAAGTTTTAGTGTTATAATTGGGTTTTTTATTGTGTGAGGACCATGGGTGATCTTTAATTAGGAGATGGTTATCAAATTGTCATGGCAGATCAGAATTATGGTTTAGTGGGAGCTTTGATAGTGATTTATATTCATTACTAGGTGATGGATGATCTTTTATAGTGGTTTTTGGTATCATGAGGAACTCTTGAATTATGTTTTTTTGTATGTACTGCAAGCTCGTTGATATTTTTGGTGCTATAAACTAGAGATGGTTATCTTCACATGTTTTGGATATTTTGACAACTTGCTACCATAGAGGAGTCTCGGATTCCATGGTTGAGGTTTGACTTATGTTTTTTAGTCTGATAGATGATCCTTGGTTTAAAGAATAGGTGTTATTGTTCCATGGTTGGCTCTTGATTATTGGTTAGATTTTTGGAATGATGAAAGTGCTCTTGGGAGAAAATATGTTCATTAGAGACATAATATTTTGAGGAGATGTAACTCATGACATCATGGATAGATTCTAATTTTTTTTTAATCTTGTAGTTGGAGATTTAGCGGTGATTTGTAGAAATCTACCAAATGATTGTTGTGATCTTTTTTCCTTATGAGATTCTACTTATTGTGGTCTTAAAATTGGAGATCGATTGGCATGTTATGATCTATTGTACACCTATATCAGATTTGGGTGAGGCTAGAGATCTCTTTTTTATAGAGATGTGTGTTAATATAGTTGTTATTTGATAAGATTTCAGTAGGAAGATCAAGGATGCTACACCCAGAGTTGGATGCGAGTTAAACATAAACTTAATGAAGATATTATTCATAGAGATATTGTAGCTTCATGTGTCTTAGGAGGGGAAAACTCATTCCCTACTCTTAGTCATCTTGGAAGTGATAGAAATGATAGGTGTTTCCCACCTATTTTTTGATGCATTCTTCCTTTTTGTCTTTTCTTCTCATGTGTGCTTGAGTCTTGAATTATGGATATTATTTTTTATTACTTTTTAAAGGAGTATATAAATGGTCATGGTTTATTATCTCCTTATGTTTGGATCTTGAGCTTTTTTAAGGTCAATCTATTTTTCAAAGAAAAGGAGATGGATAGTGGCTTTGGGTATATTCCCTTGTTGTGGGACTAGTTGATTTGAGATGCCTTTGGTTTGAGAGGATTTTCTATTTGGAGACATCTAATTTTTCATATATTTAGCATATTGATGTTGGTAGAAGGAAATGTTACTTGGTTTGATTTATAAGTTCTATCTTGATGGTATATTGTTTCTTCTTAGAGGTTCATGTTTATGACATTGGAGTTGAGATTTGCAAGGATCTATTGTGATTGCTATTCTTGTGGTCATTTAATTTTTTTATACTTTATTTTATTTTTAATAACAATATGTAGGCTCTTTAATCTCTATCTTCTATGATGTGGAAAACTTGGGAGAGCTATGGAGACTAGTGTTGAGAGTTATTTTAAACAATTTAGTTTGCATCTTTGCATAGAATTATTTATGTTCTTTGGTACTAGATGGTATGAATGACTTTATTCATATTATTCTTGTGAGTTCTATTGGTGGAATTTTGGATGCTTCGATTGATTTTAGATTTGACATTAATCATATAGTAGGAGTTACAAGATATGTATATGGATGTTCTCATTATAGTACAGTGTTGAAAGTCTTCAAGACTTCTTTGTGAATGATAGTGTGTATACAAGGACTTGTGATTGTAGATTAGGTTGGATATGTTGATGGAAGGTCTACCTATTATGATGAATATACCTTAGTTTTGAGGCATAGTAGTTGGACGTTTTAGTAACTATTTGTAGTTGTTATGCCAACTATTGATGGGTTATTGGAAACTACTTAGGCCAATTTGTTACCATTAGAGTTGGAATTTTTGTTTGGATATTGAGTTGAGACACAATTCAATGATGCTTCTATGTGACACTTAGTGTGTCATAACTTTTGGATAGGATCTTATCTTTTATGCATCGGCAGGGTGGAGGATGAGAGGGTTCTTGTTTGAGATAGTGTCCATCTTGGTTGTTGTTGCATGTGTCTTGATACAAAAGATGGAGCACTTGGATGTTTTGATAGTATGTGTTGGCTATAGATATTGTTCCCTTGATGATTGAGTTTACTTTTGACCTTTATGCAATGTATACAACAAGTGGGAGAATGTTGAAAAATGGTTGTTGTACACCTTACATAAGAAGAATAATAGTGTTGATAATGTAAAAATAAATATTTAATTGTATTGCATCTTAGAGATGTGGATGTCACATAGATTAGACATTCTTGGGAACACTTTGTATGTTATTTATGAAATTGGGATAAATATTCAATGATGGTGTCACATTGGAAAAATATTTAATATTAGAAAAACTTAGTACCAAATATTCAATTTGTGAGACATGGTTTTGAGACACATGGTTTATGTAATACTACTTAAAGTGGCTTTATACATATTTTTATTATAAGAGAAATCACATAGATAGTTGTTGAGGCTGGTTAGTGGAACCTTTGGATTGTTGACAAAGGTTGGATTGAGAATCTCTTGTAAGTTGCATATGTGGTAACATAGATTAGGATGATTGGATACATGGTTCTCATTTGATTTTTCATATGGAGGAATTCAATTATGTTTCTTGATACTTCAAAAGCTTGTATGGAGACTCTACAAGTGTATTGTAATCTTGTTGCTTGAGATAATGCATTGAGTTGTGTGGATGTTTTCGAAGGCTAGGTGTTTTCCTTGACAAGGTTTTCCTAAGGTACATCTAGTGTCATCTTGCATGGCTTTTATTATTTTGCATTGTATATTATGAATACTCTTTTACATGTGTTTCTCTCATGAGGGTTATGCAGAAATAGTATATTATTTTTTACAAGATTTTCTCAAAGTAGTAAGAGGGAGAGCTTATACCAAGTATTTAATTCTAACTCCAAAAGAAGAGAAAAAAGTGTAGGTCATGGTTTCTCAAGAGGAAAAAGTAGATTTAACACAAATATTTCCCCAATGCAGTGTACTATTGAAAGATATTTTATTATATAGAGAGAACTTAAATTCAAGAATTCAAATAAAGGAAGAAAATAAAACTACACACAAAGAATATAAAAGAATCTCCAAAGCAAGGTAAAGATGAAGATCCACCATACTACTCTCATTCATGAAACTAAGTTGAAAACACAACTAATTAGGTATGGTTTCTAGACTCAAGTTCTTCTAATTAGGTGACAGGTTACAAAGAAGCATTTTCAAATATTGATTTTTAAAAGTGAAGAAAGATTGGATGACAATAAAGTACTAGAAGTTTGTGGGAAAAAATGGATATAGATACTAAGCAATAAGCAAAAATTGTGATGTATAACACACACCACAACTAAGGCATAATGTTATGTGTTGGTCAACTAGTTGAAAAAGAACTTAAACTTGTATTCCATGATAAAGTTTGTACTAACTATGATAAGAGAGAAGGAAAAGTGTATAATTGCTACTACAAAGTGACAAAGTAGTAAATTTTCCCGCTGAGAATCATATTTTTTCTATGCAACTATTGAGGGAAAGTTGGTTATGGGACCAAAAGAACAAACACTTTAATTTTTAGGGATTGTACATATTGTATCAAATAAATGTGGTATATGGATCGCCAAATATTCAAGAAAAAGGAAACAAAGTGTGCAAGGATTGTGTTGAAAAATGCAAGGATAGGTTTCCCAAAAGCACATGAAGAGATAATCAACTATTCAAGCTTATTCACTCATATAAGAATAGGTATAAAGCATCACATGATTACATTTATTGTAGATTTATTGGATACAACGGGCTTATTTTTTGAAGAATAAGATTGATTATTTTGAAGCATTCAAAATGTTTAAAGCTATGGTTGAAAAACAAAGTGGAAGATATGTAAAGTGCTTAAGAATATGTAGAGGAGGTGAATTTTGTTCAAAATAATTTAATGGGATTTTTGCATGGAATGAAATCAAGAGACAATTAATGAAATGGAAAAAAGAAATAATAGAACAATAAAGAATTTCCAAGAAAAATGCTAGAAGTAGAGAATATGGATAGACTATATTGCACTAGTTTAGTTAACTATATGGATAGACTATTGTAGAAATAAATAAGACACTATATGAAACTTGGCATGGGAGAAATCCTAGTGACACACTTGAAAGTATTTGGTTGCTTACTTTATATTCAAAGAGATGATGAAAAAATAAAAAATGGATGCAACAAGTAAAATATGCATGTTTATGAGTTATAGTGCATAAAGAAAAGCCTAAAAAATTTACTCTGAGTCTCAAGATAGGAAGAATATCATTTCAAAATAAGAAGATAATCCAAGTTCAAGAAATTTTTTTACACAAAATAAGAAGGTAATCCAAACTCATCCACCATATATAATTTTAAGTCAAATTTTTTGAAAGAAAATTAACAAGAAGTCAAGTTAGAGAAAGCAATGAAGAGGATGGCATAGTTAAATGTGTGTTACTCAAATATTGAGGTGGAACCTACTAAGTTTGAAGAAGCGGTTGAAAAAATAGATTAAAACAATGGAAGAAAAGATTAATGGTATTGAAAAATAAAATTTGGTAGCTTGTAAAGCTACTAAAAGAAAAGGAAGTGATATGAAGTAAATGGATTCACAAGATAAAGTACAAGAGTGATGCTATCAATAAAGACAAAAGCTAAATTGGTTGTAAAAATATATGCTCAATGTATGGTATATATTATGAAGAGACCAATGCACCTATTTCAAGGCATGACACTATAAGATTGATATTATCATTCACAACATAGCAAGAATGGAAATTACACTAATTAGATGTGAGGAGTGCATTTTTTAATGGATACATTGAAGAGGAAGTATATGTGGATCAGTCACAAGGTTTTGAGGGAAACGATGAAGAAGAATATATTTACAAGTTAAAGAAAGAACTGTATGTTATTGAACAAGGACCTAGAGCATGGTATTTAAGAATTGATACATGATTCTTAGCAATGGATGCTTATATGTTGATGGCTTAATCTACATAAAAATGTCAAACAAGATAAGAAAGAATTTAAAGAAATAATAATAGAAGAATTTCAAATGATTGATATAAGATTATACAATATTAAATTTGCATGAAGGTACATCAATTTCTTGATAAGATATGTTGTTGTGTCCCTTTTTTAAATAATTTAATTAAGGATATAATTTTAATATTATTTAAAGTTGTTGATAATTTCATTTTTATTAGATTGTAAAAGGACAATTTCTGTATTGTTTTTTTTAAATAAAAGTGGCAAGGCCACTATAAAGATAATTTATATTAATATTGTCAAAGTTGATACATGGTTGGAACAAGCAGAGCATACTCAAAATGCTTGCCCAATATTAACATATTTAATACATGGTTGGAGCAAACAACATAACATCAGAATACTTGGCCATTATTATCAGTTTATACATTGCTTGAGCAAACAATCTAGCACCAAAAAACATGATCACAAGAGTAGAAGATCTCACACTTAATTAGTACCACTTTCAGAAGACAAAGCAATATCAACAAGAGGAGGAATGTAGGGAACAACATGTGGATCCTCCATAGCATGTCTATATAGGAACTGAGCTGCATTGAATAGGTTTTGAGAATTACAAGACATGGAGGCCACCAATCTAGCCTCAAATCATTGGGGCGAGACAAAAACCACGATGAACTGGCAGCCACCAAACTGTGAACCATTGCACACAATAGAGAGGAAAGAGAAAAATCTGAAAGCAAGCATTCACAATTGAAAATGCCTCCCACCACCTCAGAGCCATGATGGAATTCATAATCTTCCAAAGCCACCTCAAGCATAGACAATGGGAGAATATGAGGTAACACATAAGAACCTGCAAAAAAATCACCATCTCTGCACACCACAAGACATCCATACGATTTGATAAAAACAGATGCAATTTCATTTGGAATATCCATTGGGTGAGTGCACAACCAATCCCAACCCATAACCAGAATTATGGCATCCTCAACTTGCGAGACACGGAATAACAAAAGTCTTGCGAAGCTTACAAGTCGTAAAGGGATGATTGTCCCTGGCTTCATGAAAGCGGCCAGGGATGGAAACCCTGAACGAAGTCTCCAAGCAGAACAGATATATAGAGAGCTGGAAAAAACACCAAACCAACTACATTTCCACCAAAAAGAAGCTGTCGAATATAAGCATATCTAACCAGATTATGCAAGCATGCAAAATCTTAGACAACATGAGAGTTTGCATAACTCCTATTCAAAAAAGAAACATCCTCACAAAACTTGCAATAAGCCTGCACATGCGAACTCAAATATGATAAATGAATATGGCAGTGGCATCATAAATTAGCCTTATAAAATGGCAATAGTAAGTCCTCGGCCAAAAAACAAGAACTGAGTGTCATGACAGACGACCCAAAAATAGAATGCCAGCACCCCAGTTCGTGATGCCAAATTATATCATTAAACCATGTCATCAGATTAATTGTTGAACCATATAATGAGTGCTAAAAAGCAAGCATTTCATCGTGTTGTACTTTCCCACTCTACCCTTCCCCTCCGCATGTGGCAAAATCAAACATGGCAGAATTGGGGGAGAAGGGAGAAGTTACCAAAAATGTTGTACATACTGGAAACCAAACATCTTAAATGCCCAGAGAAATGGCGTCAAAGGGACCATCATTAAGCCATATTCATGCTTATCAATAGAGCAACATTGAGGAGACCATCATACTCTAAAAAAAAATATCCATTAGAATATGTATTTGTAACCAACCAACAACTCTCCAACAGTCTCCACAAGTAGGACACTTATGGGCCACCGAAGTAGAGTATGCCATTATCAAAAACCAACCTTCGGGGTCAGCCAAACAAGAAATCAACTCCTTCATGAAAGGATACGAAAAGAATTATTGTAACAGCAGTGAATCAATATATTTCTGTGAAAACTCACTATATGATATGGATAAATCAATAGCCGTGTTTGCCAAAGAATCTGCCAGACCATTAGCTTCCCTATAGCAACGCATGATATCATAATAAAAAAACTTTTGGAAGAGTTTCAGAAAATAATTCAACAAGTAGTTTAAATGCCAAACCTCGAAATTTCAATTAGAAAGAGCATTAATCACCACCATTGAGTCACCTTCAATGATGATGTGAGAATTTAATTTTAAAGCCATTTCTAGTCCAAGCAACAAAGCATTAAATTCAGCAATATTATTTGTACCCTCCTTTAGCATTTTGCAAGTTGCTCAAATAATTCTACCCTCACAAACCCTTAGAACAATGCCAACACCCGATTTACCAGGTTTTCCCCTAGAAGCACCATCAAAAATTAATTTAATCAAACCAACAGGGAAAATCCACTTAACAAGCTTCCTGTCTATACCTGAACCTGGACACTAAACAAAGCCCTTTACCGGGGGGCTTTAATAAGGACCACTTATTTTGAATTGAAACATCCCATGAAGAAAACATCTTCCTGTTGTTCACTGTTCTAGAATATTTGACATAGTAACCTCTGAGATAGAAATTCCAATTTTTGAATTACCTAGTTTATGTCAAAAGCCTTTTTCTTGAAATTTTTGTTTTTCCTTTCTAACCAGATTTGCCAAATCACAATAGAGGGGTTTACATCCCATATGCAAGAGAAAGTAGAATTTTTGAAAAGTGAAGGCCAACTTTGAAAATGACTAAAAAGAGACCTCTAAAAAGGGCCAAACCAATCCAACGTATTCCTTAGCCATGACTAACATTGTGACACTACTTATCCTCCAAAATTATATAAGTGTTAGCAGTGGATTTAGTGGATTAAATATTAGAATAAAGATAATTTAAAAGCTACAATATTATTAAAATGGATGTGAATAACCAATGCAAAAGATAATATGTGATAGTTTATTAAGAAATTCCAAAATAGATAGTTAACATGATAAATTGAATATACATCCATATAATTGATATACAGTAACACCAAAATCATATAGATATATAATATTCTCAATTAGAATCGATGATTTTAATACTTATCTGAATAATAACACTTGCAAAAGCCACTCTTAGCTCAAACACCTTGACATCAATGACAAAATACTCAACAACATGTCCATAATGTATCCTGGATAGAAAGAATATTGGCGTATTGCGCACTACACCATGGGTCCTATCCTTTCCTCCTGTCTCCTACACTATTGGACAAATGGGAAGAGGATTTGGTGCATCCCATACTACACCGCGGGTTCATCCTCAACCCGTAGGAAGATGTCAGTGGTATTGGCTCTTGCCATGGAGCAATCTAGGAGGAACAGGCTCTTATCTAGAACCAAAACAAGTTCTTATCTAAAACCAAATCAAATGCTTCTCAAGCATCTAGACAGCATGCTCCAGAGTACAAGTACTCAACATGCACAATAGCCCTGGCCAGGACAATCCCAAGTGCACTATGTACCCCAAGTTGGACACACTTTGTGTGCCCTCTTCTCCAATACCCATAGCTCATGAAACCACTTTCTTCTTCCTAGAATGTTCTCCATCCTTGAATGTTTTCCTTCCTTGAATGTTTGCCATGCTTGAATGTTCTCCATGCTTGAATGCCTTTCCAAGTCTCACATAAATGCGTATATAAGCCTTAAGGGGTGGTTTCCAAATCATCACACCCTTTCACAAAGGTTGCCTCTAATAATTATTTAAATAAATAATTATTCTTCCCCCTTTTTTAAATATATATATATTCCTTATTAATATCTCTTTTAACCGAAGGATCATAATATCCTTTATTTTTCATCTCCCTTTTAATTCTAAAGGGTTATTTCATTGATTTTTTCTTCTTTTGGGGAAAAAGTCACATAACAAACATTAATAAGCAAAATTGCACCAAAGGAGTAGATGATTTGTGCTCTCATATGTCTTACCACATAAAACACATGAGAACATAGGATTTATTCCTAATCTATCCAATCTTGTGTTGGTTAAAATTTTGTCTTTCAAAGCAAGCCATGAAAAAGCACCAGCTTTGGTTAACAAAGTTGGCCCCCGACAAAGAGTGAAGGGCCAAAGATCCTTTTGCTATGAAGTAGTGAGAGAGTTGTAGCCATCTTTCACATTGTAATTCCCAGATTTTGATTTCATCCATATTATCTCATTTTCCTTATTGGAGAAAAGGACCTATCTTTTTTGTAATTCCTCCTTAAGGGATACTTTCAAATGAAAAGGAACGGGAAGAAAGTAAAAAAAATCATTTCACAACCAATGGAGATTTTTGTAAATCAGTCACCATATAATTTTTTACCTTGTTCCCTCGTAAAGCCTTTAAAATTACCTCAATTTGTTCCCAATTGCCAACATCCCAATTTGTTCAGATGAAAAGGAACTGGAAGAAAGTAAAAAAAATCATTTCACAACTAATGGAGATTTTTGTAAATCAGTCGCCATATAATTTTTTACCTTGTTCCTCGTAAAGCCTTTAAAATTACCTCAATTTGTTCCCAATTGCCAACATCCCTAAGAGGCTTATGTGCATTCTATGCATCCTCCCAAAACAAAGCCTTCTCCCCATTATTTATGACCCAAGAGAAATGAGGGAGAAGCACAAATCTGCAGAAAGAGAGGAAGTTCCATATTTTGGATCCAAATGGAAGTGTTTTCTAAGTAAATATTTTTTCCCTATCAAGAGAGTCCAAATACTTATGTCTCATTATTGACACCATTTTGTGTTTGGGTTTGAATGTATCTTTCAAATCAATTTGGCTCCTAAATCCTTATTTTGAAGAAATGGGTCTCTTAGACCAGCACCACCCCATTTCTTGGATTGACATACATTTTCCCAAACCATTAATGGCAATTTCTTCTTTTCCTTCACATTTTCTACCCATAGGAAATCTCTAAACACCTTTTAAAGACTAGACCCCTTGCCCTTTGGAAATTTTAACACAGACATCAAATAGAATGCAAAACCGCTTTAAGCATGACCAACTTACCAACAAAGGAAAGCCATTTTGATCTCCATAATAGAATTTTGTTTGAAGAAGAAGTAATAATCTTATCTGAAAAGTTATGTTCTTTCTACCAGAGAAGAAAGGTATACCAAGATATTTACAAGGAAGCAAGTCACATTGAAAACCCCAAAACTTTTACAGTTGATCCTTCACTATTATGTATTATTATTTTAATACAATGGGTCTAATGTAATATTTTATTAAAAAGTGTTTTTGAACACTTTTGGGGGCAATTTTAGGTGGAAAAAGGATATTCAAAATTAAAAAGGTGATTGTATACAAAAAATAGCGTCCATTGTTATTATTGTTATTATTGTCAAATTCATTTTTAGAGATTGAACATTTTGTTCATCTCCACACTTGAGGACAAAAACCCTTGATGGGGAAATTTGGACAATGAAAATCCTCTTGATTTTGAACTGAAGTGGTTCCATTAGGAGTTGCATGTGTTCAACATTTGAAATATTATAATTTTAGATATGGTTGGGGTTTTCAATGCTACAAATTTTATTTTAATATAGTTATATCAACTCAAAAAAATATTTATTTTTTTATATTTCTGAAAAATTTATGTATTATTGTGGTCACACCATATTGTCTACCCAAACATCAAAATGCATATTTGACTGTATTTTTTAATTAATTAAAAATAAAAATATATATTTTATTTTAAATTAATTAAATACAATCAAATATGCATCCTAATGTCTAAATAGGTGTTACCCAACTATACTATAAGTGATCATATCCCTTCTATTTCTAACTCTATTACTTGTTATAGACATACTTATATATTCCCATCAAAGCAAAGTTATTGGCATATTTTAATGTTATGAAAAGAAAGTTGGCATTGAATAGTCAAAGATGGGCAGTATTTTGGTGGTTGCATATTCCAAGCTAGTTGATTACCTTGAGGCATATTGAATATATTATCATTTGTTATTTGTTATTTGATGTTTGGTAGTTGTACACTACGCCAGAGTCATATTTATTTAATAATATTATATGTTCATTTCAACTTCGTACATTTCTTATGGCTAGTGGTAGGCCAAACTCATACCTTGTAGTTTACTTGGTTATCAGATGTGTATATGATTTTTTTGTATTCTACTATTATTTCAATATTGTCAAAAAAATCTGAAAATTGTAAAAACAATTATAGAGCATTATCAAATATGTTGAAAAAGTTTACTATCCTAGATTGTAAAGAAGTTGATCCACCAATTGTATTTCAAAAAAATTGATGAAAGTAGATCACTAAAAGTAGATGAAATAAAACATAAAAAATATTGTTGAAAGTTGAATGTATTTGACAACTAGAAAGTCAAATATTATATTTAAAAAAATAATATATTAGTGAACCTACAAAAAGACATTTACAAGCAACAAAAAAAATGTGAAGATATGTGAAAGGAACAAAGGATTGTGTAATTCGTTGCCATCCAATTGAAGAATCAAAATTACTTAATTATTCAAATGCAAATTGGGTAAGATCGTCATATGGTAGAAAAAGCACATCAAAGCATTATTTTGAATTAGAAAGTTGATTTGATTGTATGGAGTTAAAAAAAGCATAATGCTACTATATTGTCCAATAAAAAAGCAAAGAATGGTGCATTAATAGCAACATATACACAAGTTTGATTAAAATGCTTTTTTTAAAATCTAGATAAAGAACAAAGCAATGCTACAATTAAGTTAAATCTAGTATTTCTTGCAATAACAAAACAAGTAGATTTGAAGCTGTAACATGCCAACCCTTCGGTGCAATAAAAATTCCCAAATTTACACCATGTGAGTAAATAAACATGCTAACAAGTCATTGCAATAAAAAAATTCTTTCTTTTATTGAAAATATAAGAACAAGATGTCATATCATATTACAATAAATATTCCACTTCATTACAATACATACATTTACATACATAGCTCCAATGAGCTTTAGAACTAATAGTTGTAAGACAATATGAATCTTCTCTTTCGAATCTTGGTTCTTTTGTCACCTGTTGTGGAGGAGAAGCATCACTCAGGCACTTTTCCGCCAACGGCGGACTCATAATGCAGTCCCCAGCACATCTATCATTCAATAGATGGACCTTCCCTTCAACGAAGAGATTGGTAGAGTAACCAATAACGACAACCAACTAAGCATAGTGTTGTGTCCTACATAACTAGAACTTTCCAATCCCACAATCCTAAACTAGCATATAATACTGGATCACGGTGAACTGACAGTGTAGTCTCAAGCATCACACAATCTAAGTGGAGTCTCGTACATTGCACTACTTTGATCAAACAGTTATCATTCAATATTTCAAATGAAGTCATCTATCACATGCACTCAGATCGATTTGACTTAAGGATATCTTTAGCTACGCATAGGTATTTCCTTCAATGGATATTCCCACTATCCTAGATAACCTACAACCATATTAATCTACTAAGTAATTACACAAGCTAGGTATGTCCTTCAATGGATAGTCCATCATCCCAGATAACCTACCTTCAAAAAATCTACTTATATATAAGTATATTAAACCCTCTCCCATACTGGATGACCTCTCCTAGGAGTAAACACAAGCTCTCCTAGTTACATAAATAACTTAGCTAAGTGTATCATATGTGACTTCCATGTTCAATCACACCTAGTAAATAATACTTATGATAAACACCCATCTCCAACTATGGAGTAAATAAAAACATATTGCATCCCATGCTCAAACATATCTAGTATAATTAAACATGTAAGTTGTACCACATGTTCATAGTTAAATACCTATGTTAGGTAATCTCTTCAACATATCTGGTATATCTAAATACTTGTGTCAAGCAATTTCTCCTATCATGGAGTACATAAAAACACAATATGAAACCAATCTAAAGAGCTTCAATTCTCTCTATCAAAGTCACTCTTAATTACTTCTACTGCTCAAACAAAAAAGACATTTCGTGCAACGTAGAAAACACATCAATTCCAAGTAAATAGTAAGAAGAAGAAGCCCCATGTCTGTTATTGCTTATCCCTGATAATGGAGACAGTGCATCCTTCTCCTATAGCTCAATTCAATTCCCACTCCCTCTCTTGTTGAAAATACTTACCCCTCAAAAATAGACAATTCTTCTTCACAAAGTCCACTCTTTCCTCACTCAGAAATCAGATATTATAAACTGGTTAAACTCAGATGAATTAACCAACAAGGGAGTATTACTTTGGTATCATACACCTCTCTCAATGGTAGTATGATCACACAAAAATGAATGATGGTGGCAGATAATATTCACTCTCAAAATGGTAAGAATGATACATAGATAATGCACAAGGTAATTCAAATATGTGGAATGATATAATACCAAAGACAAGACAATGATAATGGTCTGATACAAGAGAGTTGGGCGACTATTCATAGAGAACCCAGCTCTCCATTTGAACTCCCTACAGCCATGGCATGTAAATTGACACCATTGCCATTTTGAATTAGTCAACCTGGAGGTGGCACTAACTTAAGTCTGTACTTAGCAATAAACATGATGAATCAACTTCCAAATTTGCTAGCATCAATAAGACTATTTCAAAAACACATGGAGGAATTCATAATTTTCTATCAAATCAACACCTACATAAAACTGGTAACAAAGGTGGCGCCAAAGTTGTAGTCAATCATATTTTATTAACACATACCCAACATCAACTATTTTCTAGGTTGAGTCGATAAAAGTCATTTATTACACGTTGAATTTAGTCAAGCTCTAGATATCGACTTGGTCAAATATTTAGACACATTTCAAAGATTAATCCTTGTGTGTTCACTATCAGGTGATGCGTGATTTTCCTCAAATTTGTATGTGATTTAAAGTTTGAATTCCATCATATTAAACTATATCGGCCTATACACGCCAAAATTTAAATGAGAATATTAAATTGACTCTTTTAAGCAATTCAAAAATAATTCAATTTCCAAAGTTGAGAATAATATGTAATATATATTTTATTATATATATATATAAATACCTTAGTATGAATATATATGTGTGTATTAATATAACTATAATATATATATATAATATTTAATATATATCTACATATATATATATATATATATATATATTGTGAGCAAGTCAACATACATCCTATATATATATGTGTGTGTGTGTGTGTGTAAATGTGGAAGGCAATAATAATAATAACATTAATATCCACATTATACAAGATGTGTGCATATATACATATACATACCTGTATATACCTCTACGTACTCATATGTGTAGGTATACCATATTGATGCATTTGTATGAGCATATCCATTTTCCAGTGTACGCTTGTATCGATATGTATATACATATGGATATGTGTATATACCATACATATGTATATATGTTCACATCCAATTCACTTACATCCATTTACGTTACCATCATATTGATAGGTGTGTACGTATGGTGTCTCTATACATATGCATATATGTGTTGTTAGATCCTCCAGACACATGTGCATACATATAAACATACAAGTCCACCTACATCCCACTTATCCATATGATCGTAATATCACAAGACAGATCTCAAACCCAAATAGATAAACATCAGTCGCAAATGCATGCAGAAGTAAACAAGAATCATAATGCAAACATACAAGCTACATATGACTTACCTATAACCCACACAAAATGACTTAGTTCACTCAATCTAAGGTGGTGTGTGTATGCTCAGATAGTTTACTTTACTGGTTACCCAACCAACATATTCTCCAGAGTGATACTTCCCCTCCCTCTGGATAATGAACATTTACCTACAACCACTAGCACATGCCTTGGCAGTCAATTGTTCACAACAATAAGCAGCATATATAAACATCTTGAAAGTTAGAATAACAATAATTCAATAACCATTTATTTTCATTTATGCAATATTCCACCATGAATAACATCAATTGAGCTAACATCAAATGAGATAGCATTCATATTGATAACAAGGTACAAGCATCATTAATTCATCTCCGGAATTTACATTACATCCACATTTACCCTATGTTGTAATAGTAAATGGTAACTTCACAATTTAGGGTGTAACATACCTCCCCCCTTATGAATCATCATCCCTAATGATCTATAGCCTTTTAACATACAGTTAAAGTTATATATAAAAAAATTTACTTACTATTCTCAAAATGCGTAAGATTTATAAAACATTCATCCTATGTAGCAATCGTGTCCTTCCTATACCTTGCTTCGAGTGTCCTCACTATTGCATAGGGAAATCTTGTATGCTTCACACATACTTACTCTCCCAAAGAGTTTCATTACAGTATCATATAAACACATCCTAAATACAATAGTAATTGTACATGACACATGAAATCATTGGCCCGTGAGTTTATCCTTAGTATAATCCAAATAGAAAAGGAATGTCAATGCATTGTACACTACATCGTGGGTCCCATCCTTTCCCTTTTGTATTTACACTCTTAGACAACTCATAAACTAAGTTTTTCTGTCACTTACACATCCATTTTCCTTACCATAAAGTACTTTCTCTTGATTACTTGTCCATCTCTAGCATAACATTGCTCCTGGACACCTGTCAAATCTCAATACTGCTTTATACTTAAGCGTTGTATCATAGTTTCATCAATCTCTTCGATCTATTACTCCTATTTGACATTCAATCAACTTAATGGTTAACTCTATGTCTAAGCCTATTTCAGCCTAATAGAGTTTCCAACCTTTCCTTTCCATATAATGGTCCAAACTTCAATGTTCAGTTTATGAATTATTCAAGATTTAGTCTACCATTTTCGCTTATTTGACTATAATAATATATTGCACATTCGCTCAACTAAATGTCTCATAGTATGATCATGGTTTACACAACCCTATCGTTATTTGCTTTGTTAAAAACTTAAATAACCTTCTCAAGAATACTAAGCAACTACTATCCACAATATGTTATCTAGGACCGAAATCCTATAGGTCAAATTTCCAAATAGCATTGGTTTCTTTGATGAGTTTGTTTACTAGAACATTATGTCAGTTCTTACCAACATAGACAAATTGATTTGTCTTGTGTTCTACCACTTTCCCTCTGGAATCTCAAGAGAGTATGCATGTCCTACCGATGATGACATTCGGTCTTCATTTCCTGGCATACTAGACAATATCTTGCCACATTCCATGCGGCCTCTTACTCTATCTTTTCTCAAATTATAGTGGTTTCTCATCCAAAAATTCCCTTTGTTGTTTCGATGTCCTAACTCTGACATTAATTTCCTTGTTTCATTCCTAAATATTCCAAATTTTAGGGTACATAGGTTATTTTATATCCAATAATAGTCTATCCTTTGACTAAGTGAAAACCTATTTTGATCTCATGCCTCCTTTAGTTTCCAAGTAATAATGGTTGGGAGTTTTGCAGAGATAAATCCCATTTATCTTAGGACATCCATACCATGGATTTTCTTCTATCCTTGGATTATTTTCAAAGATGTAATCCATCTTTTAACTCAATCTAATTTTCCCGATAAGATTGGTACTAATTTCAAGTATTAATCCTTGTCCAATCATGTTGGTCCCTACAAGATATTAGATTTAGTTGCATATCTAATTTCCAAGCATGAACGTTTCTCGTTGGTTCCATTGATTCTCTTAATCATATAGGAGAGTCCAACTTCGGTATATCCTTTTTGAACACAAGTAAGAACCCCAGTGTTCTACTCAATAAAATTCCCAACATTTCACACTAAATGAAAATGCTATGATGTTCTGACATAACAATAGATGCTTCCCTTTGAGAGTGTATCCCTTTTAATATAAGAGCCACTCAAATTAGAGTCTTGCCAATAATATGACTTCCTTTCAAGAGTGTAAAGTAATTAACCTAGTAGCTACTTTAACTCACTAGGTATCCCACCTTTGTTCACTCATATAGAATTTCATAAGCTCAAGTGATTTACACATTCTCGTGGGCGAACCTCAAACTCAATATTCACTTCCAATTCCTTAGGATAGAGTCCTTAATCAATGACTAGTTTGACTTTATAGGTTTCTACCCCTATATGTCCCAATCAAGACCAAATGTACAATTCAACCAAATAAGTTATTTCCAACTTATAGGTGTTAATGAGTAGTCTAGTACATAACCCAACACAATAGGTTAAATCTATACCTAAGGTCTCTCTTTTTATTCGAATGACCTTCTTGTCCCAATTAGGTTGCTCCAACCTAGGGTTTCATTCAAGAGTAAGGTAGTGATCAAATAATCATTATCATAAAGAGATTTTTGACGTGGTTTACATAACGTCACATCCTTCCTTATCTTTTACTCCATCTCCATGGCTTATAGCTAAACCTTAGCATCCTCAGGTCTCTTAGCATAGTAAGCTATAGTATCAAGTCGCTTCACGACATGGATATATTTCATAATATATAGCAATACTACTTACATATAGAAATAACATCGTTATCTAAATTCTCTATATAAAGTATATAGGAGTGTAGAGACACTTTCTTCCATTCACGAGTAATCTAAATACTCCCTTCCAATCCCATAGGCAATGATCTTCCCTATCATGATCAAATTACCCGCCTAACCTTTTCCAAGGTATCCATGATAATATCGTTTGATGTTCCAATCAAATAAATATAAGGTAAGGGATGGTAATAGGTCATAACTCTTGACCTTTTTGTTTATCTTTCACCAAAATCCCAATACCTTTTTCCTTGTGGTCATAAGATGTATGACTTAATTGACATCATGACTTACTAAGAAGTCATTAGTTCTTCCAAATTGAAAACATATCCACATTTTTCGTTGGGTGTGGTACTTAACTAGAGTCAATCCAATCTCTTCCTTCTCCCCTTAGTGTTTTCCACAACTTTCAATCTACTCATGTTGAACTCCTAGCAAACACTTGCTTCCTTGAAATGATTAATCATTTCTCATTGTTGGCTTCCTATTGCCTTTTACCTTGCCTCAAGGCATACCTCGAAAATACTTTTTCCCAAAGTTAGATTCATCGTTGTTTTCTATCTCATAGATTTCAACATTTTGGATCATCCACTAGGAGATCTAATGAATAATAAATAACTTAGAAGTTAAGAGGCACACTATTATTCCCACTCTCTTTCAAATATCCTTTTTGGTAGAGGAATATCCATACCCACAAAACCTCATTGGTTGATGTACCTTCTACTTAGAATGTCGTTTCCTTTGCAACTTCTATTGATCTGACACATAGTGTCTTTTGTATTCCATTTCCTTTTGGAACCTCTAAACAAATGTTGACTTTCTCAAAACATCTTGGTGAGTTCAATTTATAGTCCAACCAATCTATGTTCTATCCAAACCTCTGGTCAAATTGTCTTGACTTTACCTCTTTAGGTTTCTTTCCTATATTTACCTTTTCAAGTGACTTAATTCCAATGCTTGGAATCTTATTCTCTCATATCCTTAAGAGATACCAAAGTTGTTTGGTCTCACTTTCTCATCTTAAAAAAAACTCCAATAATCTTATTTATTTTGGTTGGTGGAACCTTGCCCACATCGTTGATTGCTTCTTCCTTACCATTCTGGTCTTTGCTCTTTTCCTAGGTCTAACTCTTTTCTTGCAAGATCCTATCTTTACACAAGAATTAGGTTTATGTCAAGAGTTCTCCAACCCTTGTGGATACCTCCTTCATTGAATTTCTACTTTGATCTAAATTATGTCATCTTTGCATACACATAAATTCGTAGTGTTTCACTAATTCCAAGAATTTTAGACTCTTTACAACTATAGTTTGCAACTATAAAAGGTTATCTCATTCCTTCTTATTCCCTTAGAGTCGTATAACTATATTGTAGGATAAGGGTATATATTGGTTATTCTTCCTAACCTTCCTACATATCCTAATTGCATAATCTTCCGCGATCCCAGGTAATATCATAAGTTGTTGGATTAGCTAGCTCCAGGAAGGAATCTTAACTAGTCCCAAATTAACACAAGTTACTAGGGATCACATCTTACTTTTCACTTCCCTAAGTTATTTTCTCTTGTCGTGGCACAAGAACTTTTCAACCATTATCTTTTGATAAGGTTTACACATTGTTGCGTAATGAGCTCGTATGTTTCAGTGCAAAACTTGGTAGCTCTAATACACAATGTAATGTGCCAACCCTTCAGTGCAGTAAAAATTCCCAAATTTACACCATGTGAGTAAATAAATGTGCTAACAAGTCATTGCAATAAAAAAATTATTTCTTTTATTGAAAATATATGAACAAGATGCCATGTCATATTACAATAAAGATTCCACTCCATTACAATAACTCCACAAGTACACTTAACAAGAATACATACTTTTACATACATAGCTACAATGAACTTTAGAACTAATAGTTATAAGGCAGTCCAGGATCCTCCCTTTCGAATCTTGGTTCTTCTGTCACCTATTGTGGAAGAAAAGCATCACTCAGGCGCTTTTCCGTCAACCACAGACTCATAATGTGGTTCCCCGCACATCTATCATTCGATAGATGGCCCTTCCCTTCGACGAAGAGATTGGTAGAGTAACCGATAACGACAACCAACTAAGCATAGTGTTGTGTCCTACATAACTAGAACTTTGCAATCCCACAATCCTGAACTAGCATGTAATACTAGATCATGGTGAACTAACAATGTAGTCTCAAGCATCACACAATCTAAGTGGAGTCTCATACATTGCACTACTTTGATCAAAGAGTTCTCATTCAGTACTTCAATGAAGTCATCTATCATATACACTACTCAAGTCGATTTGACTTAAGGCTATCTTCATCTACGCATAGGTATTTCCTTCAATGGATATTCCCATTATCCCAGATAACCTACAACCATATTAATCTACTAAGTAATTATACAAGCTAGGTATATCCTTCAATGGATGGTCTGTCATCCCATATAACCTACCTTCAAACAATCTACTTACATATAAGTTATATTAAACCCTCTCCCATACTGGATGACCTCTCCTAGGAGTAAACACAAGCTCTCCTAATTAAATAAATAACTTAGCTAAGTGTATCATATGTGACTTCCATGTTCAATCACACCTAGCAAATAATACTTATGATAAACACCCATCTTCTACTCTGGAGTAAATACAAGCATATTGCATCCCATGCTCACACATATCCAGTATAATTAAACAACTATGTTGTACCACATGTTCATAGTTAAATACCTATGTCAGGTAATCTCTTCGACATATCTAGTATATCTGAATACTTGTGTCAAGCAATCTCTCCTATCATGGAGCACATAAAAACACAATATGAAACCAACCTAAACAGCTTCAATTCTCTCTATCAAAGTCACTCTTAATTACTTCTACTGCTCAAACAAAAAAGACATTGCATGCAGTGTAGAAACACATCAATTCCAAGTAAATAGTAAGAAGAAGAAGACCCATGCCTGTTATCACTTATCCCTGATAATGGAGACGGTACAACCTTCTCCTATAGCTCAATTCAGTTTCACAGTTCAATTCCCACTCCCTCTCTTGTTGAAAATACTCACCTTTAAGAAATAGACAATTCTTCCTCACAAAGTCCACTCTTTCCTCACTCAAAAATCAGATATTATAAACTAGTTAAACTCAAATGTATTAACCAACAAGGGCGTATTACTTTGGTAGTATGATCACATAGAAATGAATGATGGTGGCAGATAATATTCACTCTCAAAATGGTAAGAATGATACACAGATAATGCACAAGGTAATTCGAACATGAGGAATGAGATAATACCAAAGATAAGACAATGATAATGGTCTGATACAAGAGAGTTGGGCGACTATTTATAGATAACCCAGCTCTCCAAACTCCCTATAGCCATGGCATGTAAATTGACACCATTGCCATTTTGAATTATTCAACCTGGAGGTGGCACTAACTTAAGTCTGTACACAGCAATAAACATGATGAATTGACTTCCAAATTTGCCAGCATCAAGAAGATTATTTCAAAAGCACATGGAGGAATTTGTAATTTTCTACCAAATCAACACCTACAGAAAACTGGTAACAAAAGTGGCGCCAAAGTTGTGAGATGGCAAAATTTTCATAATCTGAGAAGTCAATCATATTTTATTAACACATACCCAGCATCGACTATTTTCTTGGTTGAGTCGATAAAAGTCATTTAATGCGTTGAATTAGTCAAGCTCCAAATATCAACTTGGTTAAAGATTTAGACGCATTTCATGGATTAATCCATGCATATTCACTAGCAGGTGATGTGCGATTTTCCTTAGAGTCATATTGAATTTAAAGTTTGAATTCCATCATATTAAACTCTATCGGCCTATACACGCCAAAGTTTAAATGATAATATTAAATCAACTGTTTTAAGCAATTCATAAATAATTTGATTTCCAAAGTTGAGAATAATATATATATATATATACACCTTAGTATTAAAAATATATATATGTGTGTGTGTGTATTAATATATATTTAATATTTAATATATATCTAGTATGAAAATATGTGTGTGTGTGTATTAATATAACTATAATATATATATAATATTTAATATATATATATATATATATATATATATATCGTGAGCCAGTCAACATACATCCAATATATGTGTGCGTGAATGTAAATTCGGAAGGCAATATTAATAATAATATTAATATCCACATTATATAGGATGTGTGCATATATACATATACATACATCTATATACCTCTAAGTACATGTATGTGTAGATATACCATATCAATGCATCTGTATGAGCATATCCATTTGTCAACATACGCTTGTATCGATATATATACATATGGATACGTGTATATACCATACATATATATATATGTCCACATCTGATTCACTTACATCCATTTGTGTTACCATCATATCGATAGGTGTGTATGTGTGGTGTCTCTATACATATGCATATACGTGTCGTTAGATCCTCCTGATACACATGTGCATACATATAAACATACAAGTCCACCTACATCCCACTTATCCATATGATCGTAATATCACAAGACAAATCTCATAACCCAAATAGATAAACATCACTCGCAAATACATGCAAAAGTAAACAAGACTCCTAATGCAAACATACAAGCTATAAATGACTTACCTATAACCCACACAAACTGACTTAGCTCACTCAATCTAAGGTGGTGTGTGTATGCTCAGATAGTTTATTTTACCAGTTACCTAACCAAGATCTTCTCCCGAGTGATACTTCCCCTCCCCCTGGAGATTAAACATTTACCTACAACCACTAGCACATGCCTTGGCAGTCAATTGTTCACAACACTATGCAGCATATATAAACATCTTCAAAGTTAGAATAACAATAATTCAATAACCATCTATTCTCATTTATGCAGTATTCCACCATGAATAACATCAACTGAGATAACATCAAATGAAACAACATCAAATGAGATAACATTCATATTGATAACAAGGTACAAGCATCATTAATTCATCTCCATAATTTACATTACATCCACATTTACCCTATGTTGTAATAGTAAATGGTAACTTCACAATTTGGGGTATAACAGAAGCGCCATTACCTAAGAGTTAGTATAAGACAAAAAAATTGAAATTCAATTTTACAAATTAAAAGGATAGCTAGCAAATATCATGACTAAAGGACCAAAAAGAGAATATATTCAAATTTGAAGACAAAGTTGCAAATGGGATTTGACATCAAGGGGCAAATTGTAAGAAAATACTATGTCAAATCAATAAAACATTATTGAATAAGTGATACTAACAAATTTGAACCACTACTACTAAAGTTGTCCTAATTGCTAATGAAGATAACAAGTATTGATGAAATCCTATACTAATAGTATTTTTATGCATTCATAGGTTTGCTAGAAATTTTGGCACAACTATTTTTTAGTAGATATTCTATAAGATTTTGTTTATAAATTAATCCCTTATTTTGGTATAAATTAGTCCCTATTTTTAGGATAAGTTTTTTGTTTTTTCAGAAGCTATTTTTATGGGTTGTGTTGTCACATGAAATTTCACCTTGTTGAACTAGGTCCAACATTCCAATGACACAATGGGAATAATCTCAAGTGAGACCCTTGTTGAGATCAAACCTCTTGAGAAGGTCGGCTTCCATTCTAACCTAAATACACCAATGTTGGTCCAACCCAGCACTTAACATCTCTAAATTAATCCTACAACTAACAGCCTGCAGAAGAAAAAAGGAGAGAAAGAAAAATGCAAAAAGCAAAGTGGGCAGTGATGCACCTAAATTAGAATGATCCTTCTCACCCACTACAACACAATTGATCAATCAAACTGCCAAGAAATTTACACAACTCTCTGCTATACTAGTATCCAGAGGCTTGTAAGGAGGTTAGGATTTAACAAACACTATAAGAGGGAAAGAAATATTCCACAATTAGTTCCTGCAAACAAATTTAACACAAGCATATGAAACATAGAAAATAATCATACTAATATGAAATGAGAGAAGGTAAGGTAGCAATTTCATTCACCCAAAGGCATGGAGCTTGTTTACAGTTGCAAAAAATGCAAAATACAGGTCTCTACTAGAGAAACTAGAGAAGAACCCCTACAAAATGAGCCTCAAGCAAGTTTTATTCTGAGATAGACACCAAAACCCTAGAAACCCTAGCCGCATGTGAAACCAATAGAGAGCAAACACCAATCTAACTCAATTCGATCTAAAGGCATGGGTAAAACATTCCTAACACCTAGAACGTCTAAACATTGATGATCTTGAGAAGTGCAAGAAAACCCACAGATAATCCGCTCCAAAATGCGGCTAAGGATGGCCCTCTAATAGAAAAGGGTTGCAATTATTGAAAGGGACATGGGTGCCACAAAACCTAATCTAGAAACACTCAAGACGACATTGAAGGTGGCTCTGGAGGTCAAAATTACAGTTGAAAGTCTTGTTGAGCATTCCATTTGTCATCCCTACAAGCCAGTGGCGTTCGCGCAAAAGTTTGAATCTTCTACTAGCCATTTTCTGAAGTTCAAACGCTAATTGTTGATCCACATTAAAAGACCCAGATCTAACAGCTTGTGTATGAGCACAAGAAACTCTTAAGAGTTGTGGGCAAATTCGCACTATGAAGCAATAACACACTCTAATAGAATTAAGACACCTAGATAAGTGGCCCTAAATCATGTGGTGGGATCCATAGAAGTGGTCAAGCCTATGAACACTTTGGATACCTTGGTTGTCATGGTTGCCAAGTGCGAGCAGAGTGCAATAGCGCAGCTTTGAAGAAATCTACCTTTTAGAGCCTGGACTATGAAGGTCTAGCGTGCTACTATGAACAATCACCAACTGAAAGGCCTTCATTGGTTTGAATCTTTGATTCATTGAGGAATGGGCCCACCACAAACAACGCAAGCTTCATGAAGAAGAGGCCACGTCAAACCACGTCACCCCAAGGTGACACGCAACAACCAAGTGCATGATCACAACTTCGAGAGGATGAGCACTAACAAAGTTGCGTTGTGGAGTTGTAAGATGCAATAAAACCATGACAATTTTAAAGTTACCTTTGAGTCACAAGATTGGCCCCACACTTACTATCGGGCCTTTAGAACGAAGAATGTCATGTTGTTCTGCCTTTACATCATGGAGGACATGTATCAATAGAGCACACTAACGTGGTTTTGAATGGCTCTTGCTTTTAAAACTCACACTGGGAAGAAATCTTGCACTGCAATGAGAACACAACATATGGTGATTCATCACTCTTGTCAATATTCGATAATGCTTAAAAAATTTACCCAGGCCCACACTTAGTAGATGACACATGTCACTACAACGCATTACTACACGTTTATCTTTTGGCCTCCTCAAGAAGTTGTGTTGAACTGAATGAATGTGCTACCAATAAGAATTTGACATTTCAACATTTTATAGGGCCCACAAGCATGATACGACCGAAACTGCAACTAATAATGTAATCCACGTGTCACCAAAGCATGAGAGTACAACTTTGAGGCTAGCATGCATCAAGATAAACATGCAGCAATGAGCCATCCCTAACCACATTTTGTAGAAAGTTTTGTGGGGTTTTTCTTGTTGGATTCTACATAGGATTCTATGCTCTTGCTAGAAGATTCAAACTTTCGCGTGAATACCATTGGCTTGCAAGGACAAAAAATTGAATGCTCAACTCTCCCAATTGTAATTTTGACCTCTAGAGCCACCTTTAATGTTGTCTTGAGTGTTTCCAGATCAAGTTCCGCAACGCCCATGCCCCTTTCAGCAATTGCAACCCTTTTTGTCAAAGGGTCATCCCTAGCCGCATTACACTGCTTATTTTTAAGTAGTCACCTTAAAAATATGCAATAGCTGCTTATTTCCATGTATGAATAAATAATATTAATAATAATTTTTGTTAGGTAAATTTTGGAGGGAAAAATTGGAGGCAAATGAAAAAGAGGGAAAGAAATTTATGGAGCCACCTAACATTTTCTCAATATGTAGTTGCTACTTATTTCCAGTCCCCCTTTTTTTCCACAGCCTATTTTCAATTCCTAAACAGCAGCTGCTCTATTAAAATAGGAAAAGATTATAAATTGTCTTTTTCCCACAATTTTAAATTGCATGGGAACACCCCAACTGCTTAAATTTAAGCAGCCGCGTGGGGACATGGGGTAAGGTTTATAATTATACTGGCCACAATAATTAAGTAAATGCTTACAAAATCAGATTAAACTCTTTTGAAATGACTACTTTTCTTCTAGAACCTACTTGGTCTCTTCAGCAAATTTCTCATTCAAGCAATAAGATAAATTCAACATAAATGGAAAAGCCCAGATGAGAATCTATTATTTCTCAGATCGTTTCAGTCTTCATATTGTTGCTACCACATTCTAGCTGAAAATGTAGATCACGATAAAGAAGCTTCTGAATATTGAAGCTCGTTAATCATGTATCAAGAAATTAGAAAATTTAGTAATTGGAGCTTCAAGTAGATTCTACATGGAAGTAAGACTTCGCCAAATAAATTTCTCGTCCAATACCTACCTGCAAGCATTGAGAGTCCATTTATGTTAAGAAAGAAGTATGAATATATTATGATTCAAGACCAAGCACACATAGAAATAGGCGTCGTATAACATTTAAAAGGCCCATTTCAAAAGACAAGATCCACAAATACACTATGCTTCAAGACCAAGCACATGAAGAAATAGGCTTAATATATCATATATTGAAACTCTAAACAACTTTACAAGCCCATTTGAAAAGGCAAGATCCACAAACAAGTAAACCATGAAGTCTTCCAAACATTCTGAGAAAGCCCAACTGATGTTCAAATTTCACTGAGTGGTCAGAAAAGTCCTCACAAGATACCATCTTAAGTTTCCTGCAAAAAATGATGTACAAGTTAGATGTAATCATGTAAGTATTATGTTTTATATACTTGCATTTTACTCATTCGAAGGGCTGAGATTATAACAGATGCTAAACACTAATTAACCATCTGGTATAAATAATTTGTTCATTTGCCTCTGTATAGTGTCAACTCTCTGTTTTCTAAACATAGTCTTCTTTTTCTCTTATCTAGTAATATCCCATCCAGCTTTACAAACTTAATACCCATTCATATGCAACATATCTCCTACAAAAATCAGTGTGTACCTGAATATTAGTAATGGCTGAAACTATTGACGTGTGGCCCCTTTTGGATTGTAGAATTTGGGATCGCTGAAAGGCGACCACTCTTTCGGCTATTTTCTTTGCTTTTTTTGTAGACTTTCCCTTTAAAGATTTTTTAAATTGTTCCCGGCGCCTTCTCTTTTGTTCAATAATTCTTTCACCATCCGATTCACTTTCACACTTTGCAATGTTCAAGGGTGTCTGATTCACTTCTTTGGAGGAGTTATCTGTCCTATTATTCTTGGCTTCAGTTTCCTTTTTTGGCACAGCCAATCCATCATACACTCCTGAACGCAGCATTTTTTGTGCCTGCAGTCGCTTTGCAGATTCAACCAAAGCTTTTTCTAAGAAGCGTTTCTTTCCAAAGACAGAAAATTTCATTTTTGATTGATTATTTTTAATATTTCCTTCTGTATGATCAACCATGGCAGTTCCCTTGGACTCACCACCACCTTTCTGACTCGAGCAAATATGATCCACCGAGGTAGAATTCACACAAGACCGTCTGCGAGCTAGAATTCCTTCCCGCATGCTGGAAATCCTGGCCAGATTGTTCATATACCTAAATTTCCTAAAATATGTTGGCTTCTTGTAATCATTCTTGAACATTGAATTAACTCTTTTTCCTTCGGCTTCTAACTGTACCAAAGGATTTGAGAAATTTGTTTTAATCTCTGCTTCAATCTTAAAATCTCTGGATGAAAAAGAAAATTTCAATGAACTATATCAATGAAAAGCAAAATCTATGAACATATAAAATCCAAATATTAAAAAGAGTAGTTTAATCAATTTGACCTCTGGATGCCTTTCTCGTCAACATGCTGAACCTGCATAAAGTATAGAACAATATATCAGCCTCTTGTAAGCATGATTCATCTATAAATTTATGATACTTAACCAAAAAAATGCAGAAATATATTCCACTCCATTTGTTTGAAATACTAATTACAACATTCCTAAGTTAAATTTTGTAAATCATATCGCATTTCTATTACATCTCAAATCCATACATATAAAAGCCAAACTCCAACATACTGTTAAACTGAAGACATTCAATGGATAACATACACCTATAATATTCTTCATTAGAGTATTTTCAAAGCTTTTAAACTAAGATCATGCCATCATCAATGTGCTTTCATTAGTTAAGGATTTAGATCAACTATAATTATATGATATCTATGTATGAAACAAGTACAAGAACCCTTGGAAGGATAGATGTCAAATAGCCTAATGTTGCCAAATTATTCTGTCAGGAGATGTTTCTCCTTAGGTCATATGAGAGGTGACATGTCATTGTCTGGAGATGTTAATTTAAGCAAGGGAAGATTAGAGGATGATCTTGTGGACAAAGATCAGTGAGTTATCGTGTCAACAAGGAAGCCCTCAGGTATGACGGCAAAAGATTGGACAAAATTGATAGGAAGGCAAAGAGTTCAATTCGGTTGTGCCTTTTAGATTTAATATTTTTGAATGTCTTTGAAGAAGCCAGTGCTAAGGAACTATGGTAAAAGATAGGGTATTTGTCTCAAAATCCCAATTGAACAAACTTCTTTAAAAAAGGTATTATCTTACAATGAACGATGGTAACTCTATGACAAAGCATTTGCATGCTTTCAACATTGTGGTAACCCAATCAGCCTCAATCGATGATAATGGATGAAGAAGATAAATATATAACTTTGTTATGTTCTTTGCCAGATTAATGAGATAATCTTGTTATGGCTATCAGTAGTATATTATCTAAATTAAAGCTTGAGAAGGTAGTTGTATGCCTGTTATAAAAAGAAATGAGACAAAAATTCAAGGACTATCTAACAAAGCATGCCTTGTTTGTGAGAGGTTATTTCTAAGATAGAAACAAAAATAAGGTAAGGCACCTAACCATGCCCCTTCCACAAAAACAAAGACCTCCACTGAAGAAGCAAGGGGTACATACCTGGCACATCTTCAAGTACACATTGTGTCATGATGCATGGTTATTTAATCTGGGTGCTTCTTTTCACAAATGACTCCTCACAAAAAGTGGTTTTGTGAATATAAAAGTTATAATGGAGGTGATGTCTTCTTCAGGGACAACTCACCATATAAAGAACGGTTAAAATCCTCCCTAGGGTTTTATATATACCAAGATTGGCTAGAAATCTGCTATAAGTAAAATGAGTGATGTAGGTGTGCAAGTAATATTTAAAAAAGAAAGTTTCAAGATGGTTCATGGATCAATGGTATTGACAAGAGGAATCCACACTGGAACCCTATTTAAGCTTGAGGCAAACACTGTGAATGACGGAAGTAATAGCTCTATTGTTTCTAAGATTGGAACATATGTGTTGTTTGCAAAGAAGACAATGCTTGGGTATGAGAGAATGGGACATGTTGGTAAACAATGTGTAGACGGTAAATAGATAAAGTTCCCACTAGTGCTAAGAGAGCATATAGGATTTGCAGATGATACATAAAGATGTGTTTGAACCTGTCCCTATTCCATCACTAGGAAAATCTTTGTTTTATGTTTCTTCTATAAATGATTTCTCTATATTTCCTCAAATAGAAATATGAGGTTTTCAATAAGTTCAAGGAATTCAAAGCTTCCGTAAGAAATCAAACAAAGAAGAAAATAAAGGTGTCAAGGATAGATAATTGTGCAGAGTTTCTATCAAGTGAATTCGAACAATTTTGTAAGCAGTGTGGAATAGCAAGACAAAAGACAACTCAATACACAACAACAAATTGGAGTTGCAAAAAGAATAAATAGGGCATTGATTCAAAAATTGAGTATGATCAATGGTGTAGACTTAGAACACAAATCTTGGCTAGAGCAATAAAGACTAAATATTATCTGATCAATCAATTGCCTACATCAACTCTTCATGGTAAGACTCTACATGAGGAATGGATCGGTATTAAACCCTCTCTTCAACATCTTAAAGTTTTGACTGATTCTAGTAATGGTATAATATGTTAAAAGTTTTAGAACCCAGCAACAAATAAGATTGTTTACAGATGCAATGTAATCTTTGGAAAGGTTAAAAAGCCTCCATGATGTGGTCAAGAATAAGGAGGAAAATCAATGATGACCTTGTTGCAACCAAAACTCAAATTTGATAGACATATTACTAATACACTACAAAAACACAAAATCGTAAGGTTTTAGTTTAGAATTTAAAACACAAAGGAACCATGAGGAAAACGAATTTGAAAATTTATGGCAGGCTCTCAAAAACATCTTTCACTTGATCTCTCTTTACAAAATCCAAACTAAGTTTTTAGCCCCTCTATCTGAATTTTCAATTCATTTCATAACAGTAATTAGAATAACAATGAATTGAATTTTTTGAAAAATCAAAAAATAAGAAAAAAAAATGTTGCGTATGTTAATTGCCCTACACCTAGGATACTCTTGCATCAAACGTCTCGAATAACTGAAAAGCACTATGAGCCCCTGCTCATTGATTCGATTAAAATTCTTCAACAATTTTCAAAGTGGCTGATTTTTTTGCCTCTAGTCTTTTTGTCAATTTTTTAATACAAAATGGTCTCAGTTTCCTCATTCTAATTCTTAGGCACTTAATGCTTCCAATCAAGAACCTACAAACTTGATTCTCTTCCCAAGAATTTGCCGCTCATTAAAATCATATAGGTCCACTATATTAAAAATTGGAGAAATATACATTCCCTCAAATAACTCAAATTCATATGCACTTGTCATAAGAGATTTAAAATCTTGCACAATCCATTTCTTTTAAATTTCAGTTTATTATGTGTGCCATTCAGAAATCTCTCTTTCCTAAAATGAGCCATTATAGATATCCAATTCCATACACACGCTCTTTCTTGCAAAAAGCATGTTGTTTGTAGTTCTAATTGCTCTATTCCAACTTCTTCATTTGTTAATGTATTTCCTGGAAAATCGTCTGCTTCAGCACTTTTCTCCCTCAAATCAATGATGCCTCTCAACTCCATAACACCCCATACACCATCAGAAGAGGGGTTTCTATCATGGTTCTATTGACCGAATTATTATTTGCAAACTCGGTTTTTCCCAATATCAAATCTCACTATTTGCATTTCCATCCTACCAAACACCTCAACAAATTTTGGGGCTCCAATGACTACCTTAGTTTGACCGTCATTTGTAGAAGGTAGGCTAAAACTAAAAAACTCAGTTGAGTACCCAATTTCTTCCACAAGGTTTTCCAAAAGTGCCAAATAAGCTTTATCTCTATGTACAACAATACTCTAAGGCAACCAACACAACCTCACACTAGCTCTCTAAATAACAAACGTGCAATATCCATGGCATCACTTGTCTTCTTACAAGCAATAAAGTGTGCCATCTTCAAAAATATGTCCAGAAAAATGAAGATAAAATGATTACCCTTTTGGATCCTTGGCAATCCAAGTACAAAATTCATGCTAATGTCATCCCATGTTCTGTAAGACATTGGCAATGGTTGGTACCATAGTTTAAAAAATTGGTAAGTACTTGCTAGAATTTTCCTCTAGTGAGTAATCGTAGCAATAACTTGCCAACAAGTTTCTGTTAAAAATTGCTGTGGATTTTTTTCAAGTACTCATAATAAAATACATAAAAGTTGCCAACTTGTGCCCTCAAACTCCCAATGAGTAATCTCAGCCCTATAGCACTTTTAGTAGTGACCACAATTGGAGTGTTGTTCAAGCCATTCACACAAAAAAGTGCAAAACATTGACTCAGAACCATTTGAGTGACCTTGTGTTTGTGCAGTACAACCTTTGACTACATAAAAAAGGTACAAGGGTAGGATTCACATCATGCACTTAACCTCAATGGCATTGATCCATATTCAAATTGGGTTGCTAAGGATGTGAATACACTGTTCACTACTAATGAGATCATTGATTTGGAGAGTGATGAAGTTGAATGGAAAGAAAATGTGGCAACATATGAGGCTTCAAAAGATGATTTTGGTGAATCATCAAGGATGGGTTTGCCACATACACAACTTGATCCCACACCTGAGGCTCCTATTGCAGCTCTTGCTGAGGATAATACAGTTATACCATCCATTTCCACAACACCCACAAAGTGGCAACAAACTTTTCTAAGCTTTAGTCATAAAAGTAATTTATGATTCGTAGATCCTATTATGTTGAGACTAGAAGTTTATATGTATTGAAACTTTGAACTCCATTTTTTGTCTATGAAGTGTTATGTTTAATTTTGATCTTTATACAAAGGAAATTAGTAATATAAATCACAAATTCAGTAATATGCATGTTTTTTAAGAATTTTTTTTAAAATTAATGTATTTTTAAAAGTTCAATAAATTTGCTAAGTTATTGCCAAGCTTTTCCCCAAGTTTTTGCCGAGACTCAAATTTTTAAAAATTGTGTCAACTAGGTAATTGCGAAGTCCTTCCTAGTTTTTAAACTATGGTTGGTACAGTTTTGTTCTTTGATTTCTTCCCTTGGCATGTTGGTAAATTCAACGTCCCTACACAAGCCTCTTTGCCTCCGCTCCCATCTTTGTCGAATAAAATATTTCACTCAATTGTGCAAGTGTATTATCTATGCCAAAACAGCTTGCCAATTTTTCACTAAATTGGTTTCAGGCTGCAAACGATGGAGGAATAATAGTGTCTTCACCTAGATTGCACTACATAAGCAGATCCTCACCAGCAACCATCTCAACGCTATTGGAATTATTGGTCCCACTCGAAGTGGGATGTGCAAAAGGGAGGGGAAAACAGCTAATCATCTATTAATTTGCTGTCTATTTGCTAACAAATGTTAGGAATGGCTATGTAGTAGTCTTAATTGGAATGGGGCTATGCCAAAAGATATACACGACTTATTCATGAGTTGGCCAAGAATTTGTCCTTCTGTGTGGAAGGGTATTTGGGTGTCTAGTCCTTCTCTCTTGATATGGGAAATATGGAAGGAAAGAAACAATGGAATATTCAATGAAAAGGAAAATAGTGTGGAAACAATGAAAAAGAAAATTGAGAAAGGAATCAATGAAGTCAAAATGGCTAAAATCCCATCCACCTCTCAAAACCCCTTTACCAATTGGGATCCCTAAGCTCACCGCGTAACTTTTGTTCAAACTACCCCAACACCAAGATTTGTCAAAAATCCATTAAATGGTTGATGCCACCAAGTTGAAAACTTAAGATGAATTTTGACAACACCGCTAAAGGAAATCTTGGCATCTCTAGCACTAGTATTGTGATAAGAGATGATCAAAGTGAGCTTATCTAGGAAATCTCAAAAAAACTACCTATAGGCACCAACAATGAAGCAGAATTCACGACATTGTTAACTAGATTGTAGCTTTGCAAAAATAAAACATCACAAACATAGATATTGAAGGGAACTCTCAAATCTACATTAATTCCATTCAAAATAGAAAAGTAACAAACTAGAAGCTAAAAAATATAGCAAAGTCAATATGGTCACTACTTGATGAGATGGAGAATGTTTCAATGTCACATTGCTACCGTGAAGGAAATTGCACGGCCGATTTTCTGGCCAACAAAGCCTATGAAATGACTAAGAATGAGATTATCACATATCATAATCACCATTGGGATGATATCCCCTTATGATCTTGCTCCATCGAACAGCGTTGATTGATCAAGAAAGGATTGCAAATCAACATAGTTTGCACTGATTTGTGCTCCACACCTTGTTTGGGAATTGGAAACTTTACGCTTTCTCCTTGAACTTCATCATAAAGGAGTTAAATAGCCATGCTCATCTCCTACTTGAAAACAACAACAATTGCAGACCTCTAGCACTGCCTACCCCTGTGATGATGTGAACACTTCCACACAGCTCAAGAGATTGTTTAAAATAGAAAACGTGAATGAGGAGAATGCCACTCAAAAAACCATTGGCAACAGCCTTTTGGATGATGAACATGTTCATGACTACAGACTTGTGGAGATCTTCCTAGAAAACTTTGCAATGATCTTTGGGAAGAAGCACTAGTTCACCATCGCAAAGGATGGTTTCCTTCTTAATCAAGTGAAGCCCACAAGCATTCGAAGCCATTGACACGTACAATATGTTGCCATAGAGGGGGAATGTTGGTGGAATTTTTGACATTGAAACTGCTCATCGAAACAAGGAGCTTCAGCAAGCAGTTACCATGTTCCGAGAAGGAATAGAAAGGGATAATATGGAAGTGTTTAATTTTTATATTGCCCACATGAACCAGGCCTTGTCTCCTACGCAAATCAATCGTGCCTTCGAGATCACTACTTAATCCACCATCATCCAAGATAGCAAACAATTAGAAACTTCAAATCCTTACCAAAGGAGATAATGAATTTTGTTTTTATGGTTATTAATGAATGGGAGCTACCCCTTGGTAGCAACTTATCAAAATATATATGTATATATATACACCAAATATATATATACTTTTCCCATTTGTGTTTTTGATAATTAATCGAATTTGCAAAATTAAATCTCTTTTAAATATAGCAATCAGATTTGCTGATAAATAGAAAATGTTATTAACTTGAAATTTTAATAATGTTTAATAGAAGATCAGTCAACATAGCACAATGATGATTTCTATGTGAAATCACTCTCAAGAAATTGTGGGTTTTTTTCCTTCAATACTTGTCATGAGGGGTTTCCTCCTCGGGTTAAATGAACCATAGTTCTATGCTCCAAACCTGAGTAATAATCAAATAATAAAATATGTATTCTTCATATGGTGGTTACTTCTCCTTATTTGGTGTCTTTTATATATATTTTTCCTTCAATGGTCATGATTCTTGACATGCTCCTTGACTTTTGATAAAATTAAACTTTAATTCTATATTTTATTTTTTATTATTTTGATATTTTAATTTATTATTATTATCCCATTTCCAAAAGGGGATATTACAAAACCCATATGGTGACTAATGCTCCTCTTTGGTGGTAATTCACTAGCAATTCCTTTGTCATAATCTCTTCATATTACTTCAACAAGTTCCTTACTCCACTTGGCATTTCACTCTCTTTTTCAACCATTGCATCTTGATTTGATTTGAGAATGAAAGCAAAATAAGCCTCCTCGTAAAACATTATTAGAAATTATTTTTTCTAGAAACTATCAAAACTTTGGGCTGATGTCCACTACCTCTCTTTGTCTTTCAAATGTCTCAAATTGTCATGGTATTCCCAACATCCATGGTCACACCAACCTTCACTACAACAGCTCGCAATCTGAAATTTGACTATAGATTCCTTATCTACCAAGATTTGATGTCCTTTTGGTAACCGCAACACCTCTTATGTATTTGGGTGTGTTGCTCTCTTCAACCCAAGTTTATCCACCATCCAATTTGACACCAAATTGTTTGTACTACCACTATCAATGATAGCTTTGCAACATTTTTCCTCTGATTTACAAAGTGCAAAGAAAATACTTTTAACTGATTCTCTATCTTCGTTTGCCAGTTTTAACAAAACTCTCTTCAACATCACAGCCTCTCCATGTTTTGGCTGCTCCATGTTTATTTGATTTAAATGATTCCTTCCATGTGCAATGTGAGCACTAGCTTTATTACTCCTATTTCCATCAGTTTGGGCTTGTGGACACTCATATGCTCTATGCCCTAGCTGCCCACATCTGAAAAAGTGCATCCTCTATCTCTTTCTCTTCCATACCTTCTATTAGAACCAACTTCTTATTACACAGATTTATCAAAAAAATTCACCAAAGGTTAATAAACTAGAAGCATGTAAAGAAAATAATTATTCTTTCTCTTTCTTTTCAAAATAACATAACATCAAATTAAATATCTATCATGTACAAAATTGCATTCATTTCAAGTATTATTGGAACAAACTAAAAATGTAAATACAAGAGAAAGGTCAGCTTATGAAAGATCCCTTACCAATTCTACCCTGAATTTTTCAATTTTGCCCTCTTGCCATAATGTCAAACAGTTGTCTTGCATGGTCTGATTTGGTTTTGCTGATTGTTTGTTTGAGTTTCATTGCTTGTTTTTTCATTGCAAAATCATAGAGGAAAGCATAGAAATGAAGAGAAATATTGCATAAGTGAAAGACAACAATTGCAACTCAATAGAACCCCTTTTTTCAACTATATCAGATCTGATTACAAGTTTCAGAGGTCTGATATACATTACATCAGACTGTAACAACAATCTAAAACCCTTATATAATGCAATATTTGACTACCCAAAATGATAAACACATACCCGGATGTATAGTTCCAATTGTAGCTTGATTATTGAAGTCAAAATCATGAATCACTTCGCTGTTACAACTTCAAACGGTATGGCTGAGTATGATGACGAAATAAGTGTTGTAGAGGATTACCAATAGGCTGGAAATAATGATGAAAATCAGGAACATCAACCTTTTACCAAACCCTAGGTGCCTCCCAAAATACCCAACAAGCAGCCTTGATCAAAACTCCACGAATAAGGTACCAAATCAAAGATAAATTGTTGCCGTGGAAGAATATGCAATAAAAATCAAATACCCATGTGCCTTAGCTGCCATAAACTATCAAAATCTGCAATTATTTTTTGATAACTCCCTGCTGCAATCCATTCTAAGTGCAGATTAACCTATAATGAAGTCCAATGATGCCTAAATAGAAACCCAGAGTAGATTTCCCTGTTTTGTGAACTAGGTTTTTGTCCAATCCACTATCCTCCAAGGGATTTCGTCCTCAAAAGACCTGTATGCTGCTGAAACCCTCTTCCAAGAGCTCAAACCTGCAATTGCTTTTGTAAAAATGAGAATAGAATGCTCAAAAAGGAGCCCAACACATTGCTTTATAACTTCTCATGGACTTTTTTATAAAAATCATTTAAATAATCCTCCTTGAGGGTCTTTGCTCATCAAAAGAAAGGGCCACTTTTTAAAAACAACTTTGAGTTACTAGAATAGGGCACTTTTCACTATTCACCTTATGATTTTCAGTTACTATTCACCTTTTACTATTCCATTATGATTTTTCTCATCAAAAGAAAGCGCCACTTTTTAAAAACAACTTTGAGTTACTAGGATGGGGCACTTTTCACTATTCACCTTATGATTTTCAGTTACTATTCACCTTTTACTATTCCATTAAAGCAAATCTTAATATTTTCACTTTAATCCTAGATTTATCAACTGAACTCCAAACTGAAAAAGTTCATAAGGCTTCCAACTAAACTCCATAGCCCTCGGTTGGGTCCCCTAACCATTTTGTTGAGCTATGGGAACCCTAATAGTAGGCCAACCTCCGCTATAGATTGAGTTGTCTAAGGAAGGGACATTACAGATTATCGTATCTAGTTCTTACTATCTTCTAAGACTCGACATGCCACTAATGAGAGGGAAAGCATCATCCAACTGCTTTACCTCCAACCTTCGACTTAAGCGGTCCCCCGCACACTTCCTAACTAGAAGCGGCCCTACCCTTCAACGAAAGGTTGTGTTGGGAACCCTCTCAGTTTCCATCTGAACTTGAGTCAGTTGTGTGTGACTCGGTCAACCTAATAGGTCTAGGGCATGTTCTTGTCGTGTTGAAGTAAGCCATTTTAGGTTGATTTGTTTTGTTCCTTGTGTTGTGGTGAAAAGAGGTCTAGGGTTTTGTAATCCTTCTTGTTCTCCTTCTACATAAGTAATTGATCGAGCAAATATAAATATATGTTTGTCCTTGACGAGGAAGCCACATATACATACACGGGTTCGTATATGCAAACACAAACGCATATGCACGTGTGTAGACGGAACTCACGCCTACAAATGTGCATGTACATTCACGTGTGCATAAACGAACACATGTATGCATGTGTGTATATTATATGTATCTTTCCTTGCACTATCTTGATAATGTACTGGCATTATATTTTACTTCGGTAATTATGTCAAGTGTCAACGTAATAAATAACGTCGCATTTCTTGTTTATGATTGTTCCTTTTTAAGTGATTATAGTTAATGGGTTGCTAAATCATTTTTAATCCCTTATCCTTAAAAAAGATAATTATTTAAGTTGAATTATGTCCAAATATTTTGCTAGGCGGTGTGGGCCTCGATAATATGGGGAACTCGACATAATCAAGCCAACCCCTTTTTTTTTTAAATATGTCGGTTTAACATTATTGAAACGTGTAATCTATTGTTGTCAAGTTGTTAGCAAGGTGGCAGCAAAAGCTAATATTCCTCTTAAACTCCTCGGTCCAATTGCTAGTTGTTGTTTCGTTATCCTGTCCATCGTGAGTTGGCTATGGTCTTGGAGCGGCCTTCAAATCTTGTTTGCCATTGTTTAAATGTGTCAATGAATTCACCAATGTCATGTAACTGTTGTTTCTGCTTTAATTACCATTCTATCACGAGTTATCAAGGAGATCAACTATCAACCCCCCCGTGCAACCGTTCCTCGACAACCATATGGTTGTGACAAGCAGAATCTAAACTGAAACTTGCTACCATCATACGAGATTGGGCAACCAATAAGGGGTCTTGTTGCATAACAAAATTTTACCTTTAATCGATGAGTAAATCTTTTGATCGATATGGTTAAAGATGGAACCAATTCATAACTATTTTGAAAACGGTAATTGGAATTGAATCTATCGAACTATTATATATACTCCTTTTGATGTAGATTTGGGGGTTGGAAAACACAAGATTTGGGGAATACTAAACCAAGAAAAGTAACGAGTATAAACTAAACGTGGAATGTCAACTAAGAAACCAAAAATCAACAGGAAGCTTAAGCTCAATAATTGGAGCCCAATACTAGTAACAATGTCTTGGTTTTATAATCATCATAGTGGAGTTGGGCCTATGCGCTGTGTCTTCTGAAAGCTTCCATTAGGCCGCGCAAGGTCAAATACCAAGAAGGCTCACAGCAGGCTTGTAACTGTTTGAAATTTCCAATGTTCTGGTTCTAGTCTATGAAAGATTGTGAGAAAGGTTAATGATAGGACAACTTGTTGTTTAATATGCCTTCTATTCGTGAAAGATTTATTTTCCCTTGTGGTTAAGCAATCTTTATATATTCACAAGACTTTACTCAACTAAGTTCTTGTTTTATGAAACATGTTGAAACTCTTGTTGCCGATTAGGATCAGATTGGTATCTTTAACCTATATTATTATTAACAGTGTAACTGATTATTATATTCTGAATTGATATTTTTAGATTCTCCATGGATATGAAGAGCTTTCTTTGTAGAAGAGCCATGAACTCAAATACTTGATATACCAGAAAGATGCTTGTATAGTTTTGTATGAATTAAGACCTTGGTTGTGTGTTGCAGCTATGTTAAATTCTAATCAGTTCAAGAGCTTTGGTTATTGTTGAAAGGCATGAATGGATGTGTATCAATATCTCCATTATTATGGGAAAGATTGTGTATTGCATAGTCTATTGTCAAGCTAATACTCAAGATAGTGTCTATTTTGAGCGTTTAGCTGCAGCAAGGCACCAAGATGCAACAATGCTACTGTTAGAAGTGGTTATTGTCAGTTTCTTCAATCTTTGATTCAAGGATTGTCCTTGTCTACTGACTGATATCTATTAATAGAGTAATTTGAGAAAGAAGTTTTCTTTTATATGATCAAGACCATTCAAGCCAAACTACAGAAGGGTTCTACACTTGTCAACTCGGAGGAGTAGTAGGTTTCCAAACATTGTGTATTGAATCTTGAGAATGTTGTTGGGCGGGGCAAGTAGTTCTAGTACGCCTTAGGTCAGAAGCGTTTTCCAAGTGAGTGTTGTTGCCACTACATGCACTCATCAATTCACTATGTCCCAATCACTTAACTAGCCAGAGTTGTCATACTTAGTAGGAGGGTATCCTTAGTAGTGTGACAAAGTTAGATAAGTAGGAGGGCACGCACTAGAGCTCAGATGGAAACTAAGGGGGTTCCCAACACAACCTTTCGTTGAAAGGTAGGGCAGCTTTCAGTCAAGAAGTGTGTGGGGGACCGCTTAAGTCCAAGGGTGGAGGTAAAGTAGCCGGATGATGCTTTCCCTCTCATCAGTGGCATGTCGAGTCTTGGAAGATAGTAAGAACCAAATACGGTAATCTAACCCTCCTCTTGTATTTACATTTTCAGTTTATTCCAATAATACTTGAAATGAATCCAATTTTGTACATGATAGATATTTAACTTGATGTTATATTATTTCGAAAAGTAAAAGAAGAATAATTTTTTTCTTTACATGCTTATGGTTTATTAACCTTTGGTGAAAAATTTTAGTAAATTAGTGTAAGAAGAAGTTGGTTCTAACACGTGGTATCAAAGCGTTCGGGTTGAACACTCGGACCCATGAGCCCATTGCGCAAATGCAGCATCCAAATTTTGAAACTAATATTGAAAACCTTGTGCCATAAATGGTACGTACCAAGCAGACTACCAGGAAATCCATCGCCGGTAATGAGCGATACTTACAAGCTAAAAAGGAGTAGCCAACTCTAACTAAAACTATTGAAGGGACAAATGTTGATGGGGAAGCTTGGCTTAGAGATGATTTTCTCACGCCATGAGCAGAATCAAGGATGATAGAGAAGAACTGAAGCAAGCTGCTAAGGTTCACACGAGCATTATGGCAAATTTAGCCCATTAACCATCCACTTCGAGATCTAAACCAAGCAAACCAACTTCTTCTTGACCTATACCGAGTGAGAACAGTACTAGCAACCCATCCAAGAAAACTAAAAGGGAGGATGGGCACCTACACGTGCATCGTCCAACCAAAGTTATTGTTATCAATTCGGATGAGTCGGAAGAATATACACCACTCACTTCCAACTGAAAGTTAAACTTATTGCAATTGTAGTGTTGAATAATGATGTTGTATCTCCTCAATAATAAAAGAGAAATTTGCATTCATGTGCTAAATCTTATACTTTACTAATTGGATGGGTGTGTAATAATATGGAATAGTATGTATGAAGATTTAAAATGAGAAAAATGACTAACTTAAACTTTAATTGAAACTTTAGGTAGAAGTCTAAGCTCAACATGGTTCGAACCCGAAGCAATCAAGAGAAAAGTCGCAAGGTAGGGCAAGCCTCAAGAAGAGCCGACGGAAAGTTAGATCAAATCTTAGCCCTTTTGCAAGACACTAGATCAAGGGTTGATCACCTAGAAAGGGAAATGTCTAACAAAGGGACCACCTTCGAAGGCGACACTGGGAGTCGCCATATTCACACTAACCAGTGTAAGCCAAGTGAAACTCACTCAAACTTCGGATCTAATGAAGATAAAAATGATCAGCTAGCAAGGGAGTTGGCCAAAGACATGAAAAATGTTACTCCATTGAAATTTGATGGATCTGACAGTGGTGATGCCGCTGAAGCGTGGCTAACCGAGATGGAGAAGTACTTCGAAATCTGAAACTACTCTGAGATGACTAAGGTTGTGTGTGGGGCCTATCAGCTAGTCGAGGAAACATCCACTTGGTGGACAAATAAGAAGATAGAACTAGGTTTGAATTCGAGAAAAGTAACTTGGGGTGAATTTGTGATTCGCTTCAAACAGAGATGGTTGCCCCAGTTGTACTATGATCCAAAACTGATAGACTTTTAGAATTTGAAGCAAGGCGACCTAACAATACACCAATACTAGGAGAAGTTTACCCGCTATAGATTTACTAGGAGTTTACCCGCTATAGATTTGAATCACTACTCTTGTTTAACGGATTTCTCATAGACCTGGTCCATGGTGGTTGGACCAAGAACATCCACTTCACCCCCTATCAAAGCATTTGGCCCCATAATGAATTTTTGGATGTGAAAGCGCTCGTCCGTTTGATACTAAGGGACATATTTGAGAAGACGGGTAAACTTCTCCTAGTATGTCATGTCCTAAATTCTTCTTGAGCTGGCCGACATGATTTTTGCAAACTAGTGTTTTTAAACACTACTAAATAATTTAAATATTAGTCAGTTGTGGCCGCCCTGCCTTATGGTTGGCGCCATTTGGTTTTGAAATTTAATTTTTGTTTATTTTATTTGTGGCCAACTTCAATTGGAGCGGCTTAGTAGTTTAGTATTTATAGTTGATTGTGGACAGGATGAAGCATCACGAAAATCTAGACTAAGTTTGTGTGGTGTTTGAGGGCGTAGCTTCTCGAGCACACTCACTCAGGCTGCAACAGTGATCAAGTGGAGGCAGCGATTACATTTCACCGGCCAGGTAGAGCCTCCGACTCTGGTCAGCTCTTCTGGAGTTTGTCGATAGCAACTAAGGATGCGCAAGTCTTTTATGAGCATTTTTACCAGGTGATTGAAGTACAACGGGTCAGGTCCCTATCGGATTCAAGCTAAAGTTGTGTTGTGGTGTTCCTGAAGGGCCAGAGACTCCGTGTCTTCTCACACACTCAGATCGGGATAGCAAGATCACGCGGCTTGGCGCCACTGCAAGGGCGACAAGCCATAATCTATATCCATTCGCCGAAGTTCGGGTCAGGTCATGCTTGAAAGGCCATTCATCATCGAGCCTGAAGTTGTAAAATCGAATCTTCATATTTGAAATAATAAATACTACATTTTGCATTCCAGATCTTATTGTGGTGTGTTTACTGTGTCTGCGTATACTCAATTATCAATATTTTGTTACTCCTTATATTATATTTCCAGATTTTGAATATTGTTTTGGAGCCTTTAGTTCCTTTATGCGTTGAATTTTTCCCTAGTATATTACAGTGGTATCAGAGCCTCTGACCCTGCCAACCTAAGGGTTTTGCATGAGTCAAAGGGATCAGCATGCTATCGAAAGGGAAAAGAAGAAAGCAGCAAGTGAATCTTCTGGAATAAGGGACAGAGGTAAGAAGATGGGGGATAAGGATGATCAGTTTGAAGCTTTCTTAAAGAGGATGGCTAGTATACAGGAGCAAATGGCCAAGCAGCAAGAACAAACAAACCATATGATATTAACAATGATTCAGTCCATGAATGACCAGGACAACAACGGCAAGTCAATTTCAAACAATGGCCCAAAAGGCAATCAATCCAACAATCCCGGATTTGAAAATCAAAGCAATAAGGGTTGGCGTCCCACACAACCCACGTTCCTGCCCAAGCATGGAACAAATCATGGAAGTGATGAATAGAATCTAGTGGAGGGAAACATTAACGCAAGCATGGAAGCCTATATGCAGATCAACCCTGAGATAAGACAGCAGCTTCCTTTCATTCAATTTCACAACATTAAGAATGGATCCAAGGGAAGCCAAGTTACTTACCACCCCAACAAGGATTTGCAACATAGGGTGAGCAAGTTAACACTTCCAACATTCAATGGCTCGGGAAACATGGCTGCTCAATCATGGATACAGAAGCTGGACACTTATTTCTCTCTTAGCCCCATGACTGAAGAAGAAGCCATCAAGTTCGCCATCCTGCATCTGGAACATTTAGCTCACAAGTGGTGGCATCATGGCATTGTGACTCAAGGATTTGGAGTGGTCTCCACTTATGCTGAGTTCACACATAAATTGATAGAGAGATTTGACAGGAAGGATCCTAAAGCATACTTCCAGGAGCTGACAAGACTCAAGCAAACAAGCACCATGGAAGATTATGTCTTAGAATTTTAAAGGCTTGCAGTGATGGGTATCAGATGTTTCAGACAAAAGGCTCATGTTCTTTTTTATTGAAGGCCTATCAGAGTCATTTTGTGGTTTGGTGAGAGCCTTGGAGCCAACAACATTAGAGGAGACTATTCGGAAAGCCTTGAGTCTCGAAGATTCCACCAAGAAAGGGGAGACTAATGGCAAAAGTACACCCGCAAGGCAACCCAGGAAACCCTTCATTAAGGCTAATCCACCACCAAAAGCCCCTCCCATAGGGCCTCATGGCATGTCAAGGAATGAACTTCGCAAGAAAGGCTTGTGCCATTATTGCAATGAAAAATGGAACAGTCAACACAGATGCCAAGGAAGGGGACAGGTCTACTACATTGAAGTGGTCTCCGATGATGAAGCAGAAACTGAAGAAGAGATCAACGAAGAAGACACTAACGAGGAACCTCAAGAGCTCAGTATAGAAGGGGGCCCCATAGGAAGTACTCTTGCAACACTATCAGGGGCACCACGATACCACTCTCTCCGAGTGAGAGGAGTTCTTTGAGGACAAAAGGTGACGGTGTTGATTGATAGTGGAGCCACACATAATTTCATCGACAAGAGGACAGTGGCCAAGTTGCGTTTGGGAGCAACGAACTTCGAAGGGTTTGATGTGGTGGCTACTAGAGGGAACATCCTCTCTTGTACTAAACGGATCCAACAAATGGAGATGATATTGGGTAGACACAAGATGAAAGAAGACTTCTATGTGGTCGATATCAATGACACGGATATGGTTTTGGGAGTGCAGTAGCTTCATTCATTGGGAGAATACACAACCAATTACAAAACTATGGAGCTGAAGTTCAAACATAATGGCAAAGAGGTTGTCCTCAAAGCCCTCTCCAGGAATGGTCCCATGGTAGTCTCAGCTAAGAGGATGGAACGGTCTTTTCGTAGGGATCAAGTGGCTTGGGCAGCAGAGTGCTTGATCACAGACACTAACCCACTAAAGGAAGAAAGAACTTTTCCCATGGACATTCAGGCCATCTTGAACAAGAAGTACAAAGTGTTACGTGAAATTCCATCAAGATTGCCACCAGATAGGGGATTTCAGCACGTGATAGAGCTTGAAGAAGGAGCTAAACCGGTGATCACTACTCCTTATCGTCACCCGCGAATATACAAAGAAGAGATCGAGAAGGCCATCAAGGAGTTATTGGATATGGGGTTTATTCGGCCGAGTTCAAGACCTTTTGCTTCATCGGTGGTGCTGGTCAAAAAGAAGGATGGAACGCTCAGGATGTGCATCAATTATAGGGCTCTCAACAAGAAGACAATTAAGAACCGCTACCCTATCCGCAGGATTGATGAATTGATAGATGAGCTACATGGAGCAGTGTATTTCTCCAAGATTGATCTGCATTCAGGCTACCATCAGATTAGAGTCAGGGATGAGGATGTGCATAAGACAGCTTTCAGATGCCATTACGGGCATTATGAGTTCTTGGTGATGCCGTTTGGGTTAACCAATGCCCCCGCTACATTCCAGTCGTGCATGAATCGGGTATTCATTCTCTAGTTAAGGAAATTTGTGTTGGTCTTCTTTGATGATATCTTGATCTACAGTAAAACGTGGGAAGAACATTTGAAGCATATAGAGCAGGTGCTTGACATCCTTGAAAAGAACTCATTCTATGCCAAGATGTCAAAATGTGAGTTTGGGATGACCAAGATCTTATACTTGGGCCACAAGATTAGCGCTCAAGGGGTTAGTGTGGATGAGGAGAAGATCAAGGCCATTCAGGAGTGGGCTACACCTAAGAATTTGACACAATTGAGAGGGTTTGTGGGACTTTGCAGCTACTACCGGAGATTCGTGAGGGCATTCTCTCAACTTGCAGCACCATTGACCAATCTCAAGAAGAAAGGAGCTTTCTCTTGGAGTCCCACAGCCCAACATGCATTTGAAAAACTCAAAGAGGTAATGAGCTCGTGTCCCGTTTTGGCCATCCCTAATTTCTCATCTCCCTTTGTACTTGAGTGTGATGCGTCAGGAGAGGACATTGGAGCCGTACTAATGCAGAATAAACACCCGATTGCTTATGAGAGTAGGAAACTCACCAGTCCAGAGAGGGCTCTCTCTATTTATGACAAGGAGATGTTAGCTATCATGCACGCTCTTGCTAAGTTCAGGCAGTACTTGGTTTGCGGGAAATTTGTGGTGAAAACAAATCATAACAGCTTGAAGTACTTCCTTAATCAGCGAGATTTGAACGATAGACAACAGAAGTGGGTAAGCAAACTCCAAGCTTATGATTTTGATATTGAATTTGTGAAGGGCAAGAACAATGTAGTGGTTGATGCACTCTCTAGGAAGCCATATCTGTGTGCAATGTCTGATATATCTGCTGATTGGAAGATTGCCATTTGTTGTACCCAAAACCAAAATTTTTGCTTCATCAAGGCATTTTGTTTAAAAGAGTCTAAATCTTGCTAAAATGATGTAAAGTACAGTTTTTGGGCAATATCAAGCATGTAGTTTGTCAGTCAAAGGCACCATTTCATTGATCGGTACCTGAATCAGAGGCTCAGAACGAAGCATTTCACGATGAAGGAGCGTTTCGACAACAACTATGCTTTCGCATGATCATTTTAGTGGTCAAGACGGAGTTTTTTAGTAATTAATTTATGAAGATTTCTCAGAGAAAAGCAAGAAAGCGCACCTGTAGCCCAGGGGCGCCCTTCTTTTTGAAGGTCAAGATCTTGTTGAAAATGCTCATAAATACAGTCAAACTCTTCAAAATTGATCTGCCTATCCGATGAGCTATCTTGCGAGGCTATCCGAGACTCGAAGCTCCGGTTACTGGCGACAGAAGTTTAAATTTCCAAAGTTCCAGATTGCAGAAGCTTGTCCTTTTCCAACTTAAGCGCACCTATAGCTTAAGGGTGCCCTTCTTAAAGGGGTGTTAGATATTGATTTTTCTGATGACTGATGCAGTCAATCTCTTCACGACTAGTCTGCTTGTCCGACGAGTTATCAAACGCGGTCATCCGAGTCCTAGAGCTCCGGCAGTCGACGTCCGAAGATGAGCTTATAGAGAGATTTCACATCCTAGAGCTTCTTCGTTGCGTTTCCAATGCAACTGTAGCTCAGGGGCGCCTTTCAAAATGACCCTTAAGATGATCCAGTTTGCTGACAAGGTCTTCCTGACATCAGTACTACTCTAGTCCAGCTTCGCGTTGCACCAAGTTTGCCTGTTAACCAAAGTAAATAAGCGGGCGGACTGGCATAAAATTTTCATTGTATTTTTGTAGGCCAGAGGCGCCTAGCCTTTAGGCCTATCAGATGAAGTTGTTCGCTTTCGAAGTCTTCACGGGATTCAAGCGTAATTACTTTATCTATTCAACAAGCCCAGCCATCAATCTTCGGGATTTGGCAGACACTCATACGTGCGAGGTCTTTGGCGAAATGTTGAAAAGTGAAGACATCCGGAAAATGGCTAAGTATGGAGCGTATATTTTAAATAAAATATGCACTTGTATTTTTAAGGTCTTAGAAGCAGTTTTCTTGCTTCATCACCTCTAGAGATGTCTCTTGTAGATCCTTCTAGCTATGTGTTGAGACAGACAATGCTCAAATCAGGTCATCCCAGCTCCAAATATCAGAGGTCAAAATAGGGCATCTGGTTGAGAGTTGCACTTTCGTCAAAACGGTGTCAGTGCACCTATAGGCCAGGGGCGCTTTTACTTTTGAGGCCCTTAATGCACTTTTCAGATGCCTTGTGTATATTCGTTGGATGCAGAATATCTCCAGTCACGCAGTGAACTTGGTTGCCTGTCAGCAAGGTTCACCGTTCACCGTTCGCCGTCAGCAGTTGTTTGAAGTATCAGATGGCAGTTTAGGAAAATGGTTTAAGTCTGGCACCTGTAAATGAATTTAATCAAGGGCGCCTAATTTTTTGAGGTGTTAAATGATGGATTTTGCAGTGATGACTCCCAGCAGACATTTCTTCTTTGCTCAGCAAGCTTCGCATTCAATTCACCAGCTCGGTCACAGCCTCACCCGGTCACTCAGAAATCAATGTCGAAGATGGCCAGTTGTAACTTTGAAGTCAGCTACAAAGTAGGAAGTTAATAAAAAGTGTAATAACTTGAGCAAATGGACGCCAATGAGGCCAAATGATGACTTTTCGGAATCAGTGAAGTTTGCCGGTGAATCTCAAAGCTTCATTCGGTTTGTCAACTGAAGTTTAATAATATTTAATATTTATTTTGCATATTTTGGCATTAAATGGCGAATTTCTAAAATTGGCGCCTTTTGCAAATTGCATGATAATGAATATTTTATTATTATTTATTTTCGAACTTTGAGTCAGTGGCAGTTCAACTGAAGGGGGACCAATTGAAAGGCTTCTATTTCAATCAGGGTTTTAAATCTTGCAGTTCACAAGTTGGTGCGAATTTCTTCTTATTTAAACATGGCGCCATCTTCATTTATTATTCACAAAGCTAAAGAGAAATTCGTTTTTCTTAAGAGAAATTCATATCTTCAAAGCAAAATTCGTATTTCTTCAAAGCAAAGGCGCAACTTCAAGTGAAATTCGTAATTTTCAAGCAAAGGCAAATTTTAGCAAAGCAAAGGCGAATTCTTCATCAATTTTTAAAGGCGATTTCATCAAACATATCTTTTTGCAGATTAAAGTTCACATTTATCAGCAATGTGAAGAATTCAAGGGCGATTTTCATTGAAGAAGAGCATACTAAAAACGTCTTTTTCCTCCTTGATTCTCAGATTTCTCTCAGATTTCAATTCGCATGTTCCTGAAATTGGCAAATTCAACAAGTTCAAACATCTGGATCATTTTCATACAGTTTCCTCGAGTTAAAATCATGCGTTTGATTTTTCAAGAATTTTTAACTTCAGAACATTCGTTCTTGAGTTTTTAATTTTCTCAACTGAAAATTCTTTGTACGGTCGAGTAGAGGTTGGATTTTCGCATTTCTGATGCTCTGGGTTGTCTTAGAATCTTCTTCTAGACAAAACCCATATCTCAGATTTTCGCCAAAAATAACTCTTCGAAAGGCTATTTTTAGCCTCAGCAAGCTATTTTTAGCTTTCCAGAATTCTTGTCAGAACATAGTTGAGTTCACAGTCAACAGGCGAATTTTTCAGAATGCAGTACACTCAGCTCGAATATAGGACCAAATCAGTCCTTACTCACGACCTCCTCGGGACAGTTGAGACAGATCTTCACAAGGTGCTGCCAGAAGCAGTTCTAGACCCGGTTAAGATCAGGGCTTCAATTATTCAAAATATTGAGCAGTCTGGGTTATTGGAGACCGCTTCCATACCTATCTTCGTTCATTGTGTTGAGTTCGTAATGTCTTGTATTAAGCATTACAATTCTACTACTCGTGAGATAGTGTTAGTTGATGGACGAATTATTTGTAGTCTCAAGCCTGTGGATATCAAAAGAAGTTTCAGTATACCTCAACACTTGAATAGTCTAGTTATTTCTATGGAGCAGTGTGAGCAGGCATTCAATGCTAATATGGACAAATATCAAAAAAAGATGGTAGAAAGATGGTTAAAGCAAGCAAAGAACAAATTGCCAAACAATGTGGGTCGTGGTGAGTACAAGGATGAGTGCGCGATTCTAATTACACTCCCGAATCGTATCTCAGGTCAGCCACATGCTAATGTTTTCTAGCCTTGGATGTATTACATTATTGGTCGCATCATATCTAGGCAGGAACATTATGACTGGGCATCCTTCATCAGCGATATTATCCACAAGCAGATCACCGGTTTCCTAGTTGCTCATGAGTTTCACATGTGTTCGTATCTCGTGTACTTGATCGCTTATCAGGGTCAGTTCTGAGGACTAAACACCGTGGGCATTCTCAGTGTTCAGAAAGTCTATCAGTATTATGATCAGCTTGAGTTCACTAAGGCTAAACATCATTTCAAGCGTGTTCGTAAGGCTTTCTTGACTTATACAGTGAGAAATTTAGACCGGGAGTTGCACGTTCATATCTCGGCAGTTGCTAGGGCAGCGATGGATAGTTGGGCAGATTGGTTTATTCAATTCCCGACATATACCTACATCCGAGTATACGGATTTACAGGAAATCTAGCTATGCTTCCACGTTATCCCTCGGATAAGACAGTCTTTATGAAGTACCTGAGACAAATGCATGATGTTCATCGTCTTTTACGCCGCAGGCACAGACCATCTCTCAATTTTCCTTTTCAATTTGGAATGTATTGGTGCAAGGCGGCAATTGATGCCAAAGTTGCAGGGCAGGAGCTCAAGAAATATCATCTCAAGTATCTTGATGAGGCACGTGCTTATGATCTTTCAGGTCATTACACAACTCGCCTTGCTGGATGCACATATCATAAGCCTTCTATGGAGGATTACTGGGCAAATTGCTCAAATGACTTCGAGGTTCGCAGATGTAGCTATGGCCGTTTCTCTCTCTCACAGATTTTTGTTTTCTTATCAGAAGATGTGGGAGGTTTATCAGATGATGAGGGAGAAGTCCTTCCTTAGTTTTTCAGAGAGCAGGTTGACACACAGCCATTGCCGGCAGTTGATTGGTATGCCAAGGAGTACGCGACAGTGAAGGAGAGGTCAAGTAGAGTTCTTCAAAACAGTATACTTTACCTCGACAGCAAGAAGACTAGGAGGGTAAGTGTGCCTAGAGCAGAGCCGCCAGTAGTGGTGAATCCTTCGCTACCTTCCTCGTCAAAACCTAAACAGGAGAAGAGGAGTAACCCTCCTAAGAAAGGTCAAGCGCCAAATAATTCAAAGGGCAAGGCGCTTGCTATTAATACACATACGGAGCCTGACAGACAACCTATCACAGAGCCAGTTCAGAGGCCAACTTAGAGTCCGCCAGTGCCTGAGGTGCAGCCTCGAGTTCCTATACCAGTTCCGGAGCAGTCACCAGTCCCAATTCATATTGAATTGGATTTAGACTCCCCATCTCGCAGTAGCGCATCTACATATTCACTCTCATCACAGCCTCCTGTTGCTAGTACAGACCCTTCCAGTAGCATTAGCCGAGACCAGTCTTGGATTGAGTCTCAGCTGGGAAGGAAGAGGAGGCAGCCATCCTATGTTCTTAATCATTCCGATTTTAATGAGATTTATCAGGATGCGCCAGACAAGAGGGTCAAGAACATGGTCCACGTAGAGAGGAATACCGACATGGAGATTGTTGTCGATACTGTTATACCTCCACAAGGGAAGAGCTTGGACGAGTTGGAATCTCAGGACTTTGAGGTTATCACAGTCAACCTTGGTCGTAGCACACGCCAGACTCAGGTTGATCTCCTACAGGTTGCTACAGACAGTGCTAGGGAGAGAATGTTGAAGGACGGAGAGGATAAGGCAGCCCTCAAGGCTGAAATCAAACAACTTCGTCAATACATTTCTAGTCTTGTTCACAGGTCAGATGCCATTAACACACTCCCACCGATGCTTGAGCCTCCAGCAGAACAAGGCCAACTTAATCATTTAGTTGCGTATGGCAAGCGTTTGGATGAGTGGGAAGAGGAGTTCGTTGCTAGAGGCCGTTCTATGCTCACAGAGTTATATCAGTTGGGGTACAATGCACGAGAGCTCCATCTTCGTCTCCAGGATGAGGAGCAAGAAATGGCAATTAGCAGACACCGGGATGAGATTATGATTGCTCACCTGAGTATGGCATATGAATTAGTCACAGATGCAGAGGATAGAGAAGCTATCTACTCTTGGAAAACACAGTTGGTTTTCAAGGCAAAGATAGATGAGACTATGGCGTTGGAGTTGACTAAGAGTAGAGAGCATGTTACTAGTGCACTCCGGTTTGTGAGGACTTTAATATCTCGCTTACCGTGTCGATATTAGATTGAGGGTGGTGCCTATGTTGAGCTTACTGATGTTCAATTAGAGCTCCAGGCACTCATTCATGCTATTTTCAGTGGGGAGACCATTGGCTGTAAGATTAATCAGCTTACAGTCATGTCAGCATTGTTCGATGAGGCAACACGGAGTAGGGGCGAACTTCAGTCCCAGATCACAGCTGGTGAAGACATGATGCGCAGGCATAGCATTCTTCAACAGAGTATCAGAGCTCTAGACAATGATGCAATTAACAATCTCGTTGAGGGATTGGTTGCTCGAGATCACGATCAGTAGACTTCAGTTCCTACCTCTCAGAATAGACTTTATACACAGGAGTTAACTTGGCGTTACCCTTTCAAGTTAACTCGTTGTTTCATCACATGCATATCTATTCTGAGATCAGCTTTATTCACTTGGAGTTTCATTTAGGGTTTTTGTTAATTGATGGTAGTCTTCCAGTTAACTTGCTTTCAATAAGGACGTGCATGTTTGCACAATTGTCCATTTTTAGATTAGATGTTTCGGTTAACTGATGGTAGTTTTCCAGTTAACTGTATAGTTTACTTTATTAGAGCTTAGCAATAAATCTTGCATGCATTGCAAGACTGTAGTTGACTCAAGGTGATTTTAGGGTTCCCTACACCTTTCGATGTCTATAAATAAGAGCTTTTGCTCATTTGTACATGACTTTTGCACAAGAGAGAAATATATGTTGTGCCTACCTTGCCCTCAATATTGCTCGTTTTGTATCTGTTCATGCGTTTTTACTATTATGATGAATTGTTATGCCACATAGGGTTTCATGCAATTATAATGGTGAATTCTTTCCTTAGATAAAATCTGTTTTGTGTTCAATAAACTTGTTCAGATTGAGATGATAGTTGTGCCACCTTGCCTTCAAGTAGAGAATCTTTTCTTGGTTATCATGTGATGTGTGTGAGCAATAAACTTGTTCAGATTGAGCCGATAGATGTGCCACCTTGCCTTCAAGTTGAGAATCCGTACTTTGTTTACCGTATATTGTTGTTGCCAATAAACTTGTTTAGATTGAACCGATAGATGTACCACCTTAACTTCAAGTTGAGAATCTATACTTGTTTGTCGTCAGATAGTCAAACCTTGCTCCATTTCCTCATGCTCTGTTTTCTTGAGGAAATTGGATAGATTTTAGGTAATTAAGCCTAGTTGTAGTTAATAGTCTACGAAACCAGAAAATACTCAGCTGCAACGTATACAGTTTTCAAGAAAGCCTTGTACCTCTACAGCTGAAACAAAAAGAGAGGATTTAGTTTAGTTTACTTTCCTTTTCAAAGCACTTTTGTCAAGCACAACGAGGGAGCTTCCCCTCCTAATTTGAAGAGCACTCATTGCGTAGTGTGCATAGCTGTCCATACCAACTCTTACTCCAGAGGTGCTAGTTGTTACGCCAACACCATTACAGCTAAGTAAGCTAAGGATGCATTTGCTAATGATGTTTGGAAGGGAAGATAGTTGATGACAGGGACAAGGTGGTCGAGGAGCTTATTCTCTACAAGATCAGGTCTATCTTGTATCTCATTCGAAGGTCAAGAATAGAATCATTAAAGCTTGTCATGACACCCCACTTGCTGGTCATCCGGGATTCTATAAGACATACAAGCAAGTAAGGGAACATTTTGCTTGGAAGGGGCTGAAAAAGGATGTATGGCAGCAAGTGAGAGAATGTTTATTATGCCAACAAAATAAAACCGAGCATGTACTACCAGCTGGTTTGTTGCAGCCCTTGCCCATTCCAAATCAGAAATGGGAAAGCATTTCGATGGATTTCATCACCGGGCTTCCTAAGGTGCAAGGGTAAGGACTGTATTTATGTTGTGGTGGATAGACTCACTAAGTATGCTCATTTCTACGCCATTACTTCAGAATTTAAGGCTCCTCAAGTTGCAGATCTGTTTTTTAGAGAAGTGGTTAGGCTCCATTTATTGCCACGAAACATTGTGAGTGACAAGGATAGCAGATTTATCAGCTTGTTCTGGCAAGAACTCTTCCGCCTAGCTCATACAAAATTGACCCCCAACACGAGCTACCACCCCCAAACAAATGGACAAACAGAGATCGTGAATAAGTGGATCGAAGGGTACTTGAGAAACTATGTGACGAGGCAGTTGTTGATGTTATGATCAACGTCGGTTGTCTATTCTAGCCCGATCTTCTTTACACTAATGAATAAATTAGATCATAGCCGATGGCTATTTAATTTATTGCGATATCGATCCTTGAGGAGGCGCCTCATTTGATGACAAACTAATATTTAATTAGTGGTGACAAGGTCGACATCTCATAAGCACGTTTTTATGAAGAGACGTAATTTCTTGATGAGGCTGACCTCTTGCTTATTATGGACACAATTTATTGAAGGGACACATTCTTCTATGGAGGCCGACATAATGCTTTGAAGGGTCACGTCCTTCACTTCAGCGTGTATATATGTTCGATGGCATTTCATTGTTTGTCATTCATTCATATCCATTCATTTTGTTCATCTCAAGTTCGAATATACAAGTGTGAGTTTATCATCAAGTGCAGATCGATATTGTGGAAGGTTGAGATTATTATCAGCAGATTGCATCACCTTGTTACTGTATTTGCATCAGATTGTGGTGCTTCTTATTGGCCTTCTTATCGGCCCTTGTAAAGGAGATATTTTCTTGTGACATGCAATATATAAGTGATATATTGTTGCTGGGTTTTTCTCCCTCAAGTGGAGGGTTTTCCCAGGGTATCTGCTGTGTTATTATGTCTGATTTTTGAATTAAATTCTGCATATCTAATTTAATCATAAAACTAACATGGTATCAAAGCGGGTTTGAAGAAGATTTTGATCAGATTTAGTCTAGCAGCGATAGTCTTAATTTTCTTTCTCATCTTTGATCACTTCTATCTCTTCTTCAAGATGGTGAACAGACTCAAGATTGAGGACAGACTTGAGGGAGCAACAAATTTCACATCTTGGAGATTCAGAATTATGCTCACCTTGGAGGAAAATGAATTGGCTGAGTTCGTGGAGAGAAAAGTCCCTGAGCCTACTGATGAGGAAGAGAAGATTCGATGGAAGAAGAAAGATACTAAGGCAAAGAAGATGTTAGTTGATTCCATGAAGGACCATATTGTTCCAATCATCTCTAAGTTGAAGACGGTAAGGGAGATGTTTAAGTCTTTGGAGGAGATGTATGAGATCAACAACACAAGCCGTGCACTTGCATTAAAGCAACAACTTCATCATGTCAAGATGATGAAAGGAGAATCTGTCATTGCTTACTTCATGAAGATTTCTGAGTTGAGAGATCAGCTCTCTACTATTGGTCATATTGTTGATAACAAGGACTTGACCATGTTGGCTCATAATGGTCTTCCTTCATCTTGGGAGTCTTACATTCAAGGAATCAATGCGAGATCGAAACTTCCCAAGTTTGATCGTTTGAGGGCGGATTGTATTCAAGAAGAGTCAAGGTTGGCTGCGAGAGGCATTGGTCAAAGCTCCACTAATGAAGACATTCATGTTCTTGCCGCACAATCCTCGAAAAAGAAAGGGAAAGATGGAAAGAAAGGATATTTCAAGAGGAATAGAGATAAAGGAGTTGATGGTGTTCCCGCATTCAAGAAGAGGAGGGATCTCTCCCGAGTCCAATGTTTTAGATGTGACAAGTATGGTCACTATGCAAAGGATTGCCCAACCAAGCCTAAGCAGCAAGCTTCCATTGTAGATGTTGATGAGATCTCTCTGTAGAAGGATTCAAGTGAATTTCTATTCTATTCGGCCTTGTCAAGCAATGTACCTACCGACACCAACACTTGGTTGATTGATAGTGGTGCCTCTCGCCACATCACCGGATTTAGGGAGCATCTAACTGATTTGATGGAGAGAGATTCTAGTGAACAAGTCATTATTGGAGATGATGCTAGTTACTCTGTGAAAGGAGTTGGGACCTCCTCTCTTCACTTGGATTCCGGCATTTCCTTGCAGTTGAGTGATGTGCTATTTGTTCTAGGCATCAAGCGAAACCTTGTTTCTATTTCAGCCTTGGAGGACAAGGGGTACCAAGTTGCATTTTCAGAAGGAAAAGTTCTTGTGTGGATGAAGAACTCAAATTTCAAGACTGCTCGGGTGATTGGGGTTAGACATGAGAGTCTCTACAAACTATGCACTCGTCCACTTCAAGCTCTATTGCATGATTCTTCAAGTTTGTGTGAACTTTGGCATTGAAGATTCGCTCACCTTCACTTTCGAGCTCTACCCACCATCGAGAGAATGGTCACGAGCCTTCCGAAATTCAACTAGGAGCATGAAGCTACTTGCAGAGGCTGCACTTTGGGTAAGAATACAAAAGGTCCATTTCATAGTAGTGAAAGTAGATCCAAATGTATTCTAGATCTTATTCATTCTAATTTATGTGGTCCAATGTCTGTTGCTTCTTCAAGTGGCTTCTTGTATTACATTATTTTTATTGATGACTACTCTAGAAAGACTTGGATTTATTTCTTGAAATCTAAAGAATCTGAGGAGGTATTAGAGAGGTTCAAAGAATTCAAAGCTCAGGTAGAGAACCTGTCCGGGAAGAGAATCAAAGTCTTGAGATCCGATAATGGTGGAGAGTAAACTTCCGGCAACTTTTGTAACTTTTGCATTGAAGCTGGGATTAAGAGGGAGTTTTGTGTCCCTTATAATCCTTAACATAACGGTGTTGCTGAAAGGAAGAACAGATCTATTGTGGAAGCAGCCAAAGCCATGATTCATGACCAAGATCTGCAAACCTTCCTTTGGGCTGAAGCATCCAGGACAGCTGTTTATATTCAGAATAGGAGCCCTCACCGAATCTTGGAGAACATGACTCCCGAAGAAGAATTCATAGGGGTGAAGCCAAAAGTAAGTCATTTGAGGATCTTTGGATGTCCAGTGTATGTTCATGTACCAAAGGACAAGAGGACAAAGTTGGAACCTTCTGGCAAGAAGGGGATTTTTGTAGGTTACAGTGAGACATCAAAAGCCTACAAAATCTACATTCCAGGTCAGAAGTTGATTGAGATCATTAGAGATGTCACATTTGAAGAGGATGTTGCATTCAGAAGATCCAAGGGCACTCATATGGAGATTGATAATGAAGAGTCTCCTCAAGATATGGAAATCAACCATGCTCCTGAGATTCAAAGGGAGGCTCCAAAACCTAAAGAAGATGATGATCCAGTTGAGCCCTTGGAACCTACTGATGGGCCTACAGATATTGTGATTGGAAGAAAAAGACCTCTTTGAGCCAAGCAAACAATACAGGAGGCAGAAAGGTTTGCAGCCCCAAGAGGAACATTCAGAGAAAGTAAGAGACCTCATAAGTTTTCCAGCTATGTTGCATTGATGAGTCAAATCATTGAATCTGAGCCTTACAGTGTTGAGGAAGCTTCTAGTCAGCAAGTTTGGAGAGATGCTATGGCAGAGGAGTATCAATCCATTCTCAAGAATGATGTTTGGGACATCGTACCTAGACCTGAAGGCAAATCTGTGGTATCTTCTAAGTGGCTCTTCAAGATCAAGCATGCAGCTGATGGGAGCATTGAGAAGTACAAGGCTAGGTTCGTGGATAGAGGATTCTCACAGAAAGAGGGGGTTGACTATGAGGAAACCTTTGCTCTAGTTGCTCGTTATACTTCAATCAGAACCATCATTGCTATTGCAACATCTAAAGGATGGAAGATTCACCAGATAGACATGAAGACAGCATTTCTGAATGGTGTAATTGAGGAAGAGGTATACATTGAGCAACCTGATGGTTTTGAGGTGCATGGGAAGGAGTATCATATTTGTAGGCCGAAGAAGGCTTTGTATGGCCTTAAGCAGGCTCCTCGTGCTTGGTACGAAAGGATTGATCGTTACCTGATGAGCTTGGGTTCCTCCAAGAATGATGTTGATTCAAACCTATACTTCAAGGTAATTGATGGCGAAGCATTGATCTTGGTTTTGTATGTTGATGATTTGATTCTTATTGGAGAAGATCGCCTCATTATCAAATGCAAGGAGTTAGCTTCTAAATTTGAAATGAAGGATCTTGGTGTCATGCATTACTTCCTTGGCTTAGAAGTATAGCAGAAGTCAAATGAGATGATTCTAAGTCAAAGGAAGTATACTATTCATATTCTGAAGAGATTTGGTATGATGGATTGCAAATCCATGTCTACGCCTATGGAGACCAACTTGCATAAGTTGAAAGAGGCTGCAGCTAGTTCAGATCTGGTGGATTCCACGATGTACAGGCAGTTGATTGGATCGTGATGTATCTAGTCAATACTAGACCGGATATTTGCTATCAGTGAGTGCACTTAGTCAGTTCATGTGTGAACCAAGGCAAATACATCTAGTTGCAGCAAAACATATCTGAGATACTTGCGTGGCACAATTGGATATGGGTTGAGATATTCTTGGTGTGGATGGTTGATTGGAAATGGGCGTGTGCGATGAAAAGAGCACCTCTGGATGTTGCTTCAATTTGGGTTTGTGATGATTTCAGTGTGTAGCGAGGTAGTCTTAGTGGCATTGAGCACAAAGGAGTATATTGCAGCTTGGTACTCGAGAGTAGTAGCTTCGGAAGCTCCTTGCAGGATTGTTTGGACAATCAATGGAGCCAACTATCATTCATTGTGATAACCAGAGTTGTGTGTGAAGCTTTGTCAACCATGTTTCATGACAGAACTAAACATGTTGAATCAAATACCACTATATCAGAGATATGGTATTGAGGAAAGCAATTCCGGTTGAAGTATATCCAACTGATGAGCGGGGCGGCAAACATTTCACCAAACCTCTCGGGATAAAGTTTGTGTACTTTGAGACAAGCTTGGTATGGTGGAAGAATCAAGCCCTACGAGAAGGAGTCTGATATCAATGATCTTCTTTAATGCATTTCTCTTTGAGAGAGATTTGAGGTGCAAGCCCTTGTTAATGCATTTCTCTTTGAGATTTGAGGTGAAAGCCCTTGTTTCCACCCTCTGGGAGAGCCATGGTGGATGTCATGTGTGTGACTCCATGACAACATCACGTGAGAGAGTCCATGATGATTTTCTTGTACTTGTGTTTTCACCCTCTGGGAGAGCCATGGTGAAACGATGAGGTGACAACATCACGTTGAGTGATGAGCACTTGTACATACCATACATGGGTGTAGCCATGATGGTTGATATCACGATGAGGTGATATCTTTCCTTTCCACATATGGGAGTAGCCATTGTGGTTGACATCATGATGAGGTGATACGTCTTATGCAGCTGGAAGTATCCTCCCTAGCTGAGAGGGAGTGTCGATGTTATGATCAGCGTCGATTGTCTATTCCAGCCCAATCTTCTTTACACTAATGAATAAATTAAATCATAGTCGATGGCTATTTAATTTTTTGTGATATCAATCCTTGAGGAGGCGCCTCATTTGATGACAAACTAATATTTAATTAGTGGTGACAAGGCCGACATCTCATAAGCACGTTTTTATGAAGAGACGTAATTTCTTGATGAGGCCGACCTCTTGCTTATTATGGACGCAATTTATTGAAGAGACACATTCTTCTATGGAGGCCGACATAATGCTTTGAAGGGTCACGTCCTTCACTTCAGCGTGTATATATGTTCGATGGCATTTCATTGTTTGTCATTCATTCATATCCATTCATTTTGTTCATCTCAAGTTCGAATATACAAGTGTGAGTTTATCATCAAGTGCAGATCGATATTGTGGAAGGCTGAGATTATTATCAGCAGATTGCATCACCTTGTTACTGTATTTGCATCAGATTGTGGTGCTTCTTATTGGCCCTTGTAAAGGAGATGTTTTCTTGTGACATTCAATATATAAGTGATATATTGTTGCTGGGTTTTTCTCCCTCAAGTGGAGGGTTTTCCCAGGGTATCTGCTGTGTTATTGTGTCTGATTTTTTAATTAAATTCTGCATATCTAATCTGATCATAAAACTAACAGCAGCAATCAACTTGGGTGAAGTGGTTACATCTAGGGGAATTCTGCTACAATACTACACATCACATTTCATTTGGAATGTCACCATTCAAGGCACTCTATGGGTATGAGGCCACCTCCTTCATGAACCTAATTTTTGCAGATAGTAGAGTTCCGAGTGCCAGAGACATGATTCAGCAAAACGTGAATATCATGAATTCCTTGAAGGAAAACCTCCATCAAGCTCAGAATCAGCAAAAGTTATACGCGGATCAGCAAAGGACTGAAAGGGTTTTCAATGTAAACAACATGGTATACTTGAGGTTGCAGCCATACAGACAGTCTTCTCTCAAGGGAAATGGAGCAAACAAGCTGAAACCAAGATTTTACGGGCCATTCAGGATCACAAGAAAGATAGGAGAGGTTGCATATGAGTTTGAGTTACCCCCAAGAAGTAGAATCCATAATATTTTTCACGTGTCATGCTTGAAGAGGGCCTTGGGACAACAGGTTACACTGTCAATAAAGCTGCCACCCCTCGATGACGAAGGCAGATTGATTCTAGAGCCCAAGCCAATGTTGCATGTGAGGGAAAGGCGTTTGAGAAATAAGATCATTCCGGAATATTTGGTGAAATGGAAAAAATTTCCAACTGAAGATGCTACTTGGGAAGGGGTGGAGATCTTTGAACACCCAAATCTAAGGTTGCTCAAGGACAAGCATCTATCTGAGGGCGGGGACTGTCATGTCCCGAATTCTTCTTGAGCTGGCCGACATGATTTTTGCGAACTAGTGTTTTTAAACACTACTAAATAATTTAAATATTAGTCAGTTGTGGCCGACCTGCCTTATGGTTGGCACCATTTGGTTTTGAAATTTAATTTTTGTTTATTTTATTTGTGGCCAACTTCAATTGGAGCGGCTTAGTAGTTTAGTATTTATAGTTGATTGTGGATGGGATGAAGCATCGCGAAAATCTAGACTAAGTTTGTGTGGTGTTTGAGGGTGTAGCTTCTCGAGCACACTCACTCAGGCTGCAATCGGTGATCAAGTGGAGGAAGTGATTACATTTCACCAGCCAGGCAGAGCCTCCGGCTTTGGCCGGCTCTTCTGGAGTCTGCCAATAGCAACTAAGGATGCGCAAGTCTTTTATGAGCATCTTTACCAAGTGATCGAAGCACAAAGGGTCAAGTCCCTATCAGATTCAAGCTAAAGCTGTGTTGTGGTGTTCCTTAAGGGCCAGAGACTCCGCGTCTTCTCACACACTCAGATCGGGATAGCAAGATCACACATGGCGTGGCTTTGACGACTTGGCGCCACTGCAAGGGCGACAAGCCATAATCTATATCCATTCGCCGAAATTTCGGGTCAGGTCATGCTTGAAAGGCCATTCATCATCGGGCCTAAAGTTGTAAAATTAAATCTTCAGATTTGAAATAATAGATACTACATTCTGCATTCCAGATCTTATTGTGGTGTGTTTACTATGTTTGAGTATACTCAATTATCAGTATTCTATTACTGCGTATATTATATTTCCAAATTTTGAATATTGTTTTGGAGCCTTTAGTTCCTTTATGAGTTGAATTTTTCCCTAGTATATTACATAGTATTGGTGTACTATTAGGTCGCCTTGCTTCAAATTTTGAAAATCTATCAGTTTTGGATAATAGTATAATTGGGCAATCATCTTTGTCTGAAGAGAACATCTATCAGTTTTGGATAATAGTATAACTGGGGCAATCATCTTTGTCTGAAGAGAACAACAAATTCACCCCAAGTTACTCTTCTCGAATTCAAACCTAGTTCTATGTTCTTATTTCTCCACCAAGTGGACGCTTCGTCGGCTAGTTGATAGGCCCCACAAACAACCTTCGTCACCTCAGAGTAGTTTCAAATTTTGAAGTACTTCTCCATCTCGGTTAGCCACGCTTCAGCAACATCACCACTGTCAAATCCATCGAATTTCAATGGAGGAACCTTTTTCATGTCTTTGGCCAACTCCCTTTCCAGCTAATCATTTTTATCTTCATCAAATCCGAAGTCCAAGTGAGTTTCACTTGACTTACACTGGTTAGTGTGAATATGGCGACTCCCAGTGTCGCCTTCGAAGGTGGTCTCTCTATTAGACCTTTCCCTTTCTAGGTGATCAACCCTTGCTCTAGTGTCCTGCAAAAGGGCTAAGATTTGATCTAACTTTGCCTCAGCTCTTCTTGAGGCTTGCCCTACCTCGTGACTTTTCTCTTGATCACTTCAAGTTCAAACCATGTTGAGCTTAGACTTCTACTTGAAGTTTCAGTTAAAGTTTAACTTGGTCATTTTTCTCATTTTAAATCTTCATACATACTTTTCCATTTTATTACATGCCCATCCAATTAGTAAAGTATAAGATTTAGCACACAAATGCAAATTTCTCTTTTATTATTGAGGAGATACATCTTTATTCAACAGTACAATTGTAATAAGTTTAACTTACAATTGGAAGTGAGTGGTGTATATTCTTCCAACTCATCTAAACTGATAACAATAACTTCGGTTGGACGATGCACGCGTAGGTGCCCATCCTCCCTTTTAGTTTTCTTGGATGGGTTGCTAGTACTATTCTCACCGATACAGGTCTAGACGAAGTTGGTTTGCTCGGTTTAGGTCTTGAAGTGGATGGTTGATGGGCTAAATTTGCCATAATGCTCGCGTGAACCTTAGCAGCTTGCTTCAGTTCTTCTCTATCGTCCTTGATTCTGCTCATGGCATGAGAGAAGGTTTCATCATCTCTAAGCCAAGCTTGCCCATCAACATTTGTCCCTTCGATAGCTTTAGTCAAAGTTGCCTGCTCCTTTTTAGCTTGTAAGTATCACTCATTACCGACGATGGATTCCCTAGCAGTCTGCTTGGTACGTACCATTTATGGCACAAGATTTTCAATATTAGTTTCAAAATTTGGATGTTGCATTTGCGCAATGGGCTCATGGATCCGAGTGTTCAACCCGAACGCTCTGATACCACGTGTTAGAACCAACTTCTTCTTACACAAATTCACCAAAAAAATTCACCAAAGGTTAATAAACCATAAGCATGTAAAGAAAACAATTATTCTTTCTTTTTCTTTCTGAAATAACATAACATCAAATTAAATATCTATCATGTACAAAATTGGATTCATTTCAAGTATGATCGGAATAAACTGAAAATGTAAATACAAGAGAAGGGTCAGATTATCGTATTTGGTTCTTACTATCTTCCAAGACTCGGCATGTCATTATTGAGAGGGAAAGCATCATCCGGCTACTTTACCTCCACTCTTGGACTTAAGCAGTCCCCCACAAACTTCCTGATGGAAGTGTCCCTACCCTTCAACGAAAGGTTGTGTTGGGAACACCCTCAGTTGCCATTTGAGCTCCGGTGTGTGCCCCCCTACTTAATTAATTTTGTCACACTACTAAGGATACCCTCCTACTAAGTACGACAACTCTGGCTAGTTAAGTGATTGGGACACGGTGAATCAATGAGTGCACATAGTGGCAACGACACTCACTATAGCCATAGTTTTTGTACAAAAGAACAAATGCTTCAAGAGTGAAGTCTTAGTCCACCCACCCTGCTCGACTTGGAAAACACTTCTGACCTAGGGCATACTAGAACTACTTGCCCTGCCCAACAACATTCTCAAGATTCAATACACAAGGTTTGGAAACCTACTACTCCTCTGAGTTGACAAATGTAGAACCCTTCTGTAGTTTGGCTTGAATGGTCTTGATTATATAAAAGAAAACTTCTTTCTCAAATTACCCTATATGCAACCCTTGTAGGGTTTGGTTTTAACTGCATCAACTCATCACTCAAGACAAGGACAATCCTTAAATCAAAGATTCAAGAAACCAACAATAACCACTTCTAACAGTAGCATTGTTGCATCTTGGTGCCCTGCTGCACCTAAATGCTCAAAATAGACTCTATAAACTATCTCGAGTATTAGCTTCACAATAGACTATGCAATACCCAATCTTTCCCATAATAATGGAGATATTGATACACATGCATTCATGCCTTTCAACACTAACCAAAGCTCTTGAACTGATTAGAACTTAACATAGCTGCAACACACAACCAAGGTCTTAATTCATACAAACTATACAAGCATCTTTCTGGTTTATCAAGTATTCGAGTTCATGGCTCTTCTACAAAGAAAGCTCTTCATATCCATGGAGAATCTTAAAATATCAATTCAAAATATAATAATCAGTTAAAGCGTTAATAATAATACAGGTTAAAGATACCAATTTGATCCTAACTGACAACAAGAGTTTCATCATGTTTCATAAAACAAGAACTCAATTGAGTAAAGTCTTGCAAATATATAAAGGTTGCTTAACCACAAGGGAAAAGAAATCATTCACGAATAGGAGGCATATTAAACAACAAGTTATCCTATCATTAACCTTTCTCACAATCTTTCATAGACCAAAACCAGAACATTGGAAATTTCAAACAGTTACATGCCTGTTGTGAGCCTTCTTGGTATTTGACCTTGCGCGGCCTAATGGAAGCTTTCAGAAGACACAACACACAAGCCCAACTCCACTATGACAATTATAAAACCGAGACAATGTTACTAGTACTAGGCTCCAACTATTGAGCTTAACCTTCTTGATGATTTTTGGTAAATCTTAGTTTACATTCCCCGAATCTTGTGTTTGCCAACCCCCAAATCTACATCAAAAGGATTATATATAATAGTTCGATAGATTCAGTTCCAATTACCGTTTTCAAAACTGTTATGAATCGGTTCCATCTTTAACCATATTGATCAAAAGATTTACTCACCGGTTGAAGGTAAGAATTCGTTATGCAACAAGACCCCTTATTGGTTGCCCAATCCCGTATGATGGTAGCATGTTTCAGTTTAGATTTTGCTTGTCACAACCAAACAGTTGTCGAGGAATGGTTGCATAGGGGATTTGATAGTCGATCTCCTTGATAACTCACGATAAAATGGTAATTAAGGCAGAAACAGTAGTTACATGACATTGGTGAGTTCATTGCCACATTTAAACAGCAGCAAACAAGATTTCAAGGCCGCTCCAAGACCATAGTTGGCTCGCAATGGATAGGATAACAAAATAGCGGCTAGCAATTGGACTGAGGAACTTAAGAGGAATATTAGCTTTCGCTGCCACCTTGCTAACAACTTGACAACAATAGATTACACGTTTCAATAATGTTAAACCGATATATTTAAAAAGACGGGTTGGCTTGATTATGTTGAGTTCCCCATATTATCAACAAGGCCCACACCAAATATTTGGACATAGTTCAACTCAAATAATTATCTCTTTTAAGGATAAGGGATTAAAAATGATTTAGCAACCCATTAACTGTAATACCTTAACAAGGAACAATCATAAACAAGAAATGCAGCGTTATTTATTACGTCGACACTTGACATTATTACCGAAGTAAAATATCATGCCAATACGTTATCAAGATAGTGCAAGGAAAGATACATATAATATACACAAATATATGCACATGTTCGTTTATGCATACATGAAGGTACATGCACGTTTGTAGGCGTGAGTTTCGTGTACACACGTGCATATGCGTCCGTGTTCGCATATACAAACCCATGTATGTATATGTGGCTTCCTCATCAAGGACAAACATATATTTATATTTGCTCAATCAATTACTTATGCAGAAGGAGAACAAGAAGGATTACAAAACCCTAGACATCTTTTCACTGCAAAACAAGGAACAGAACAAATTAACCTAAAACAGCTTACCTCAAGATGGCAAGAACATGCCCTAAACCTATTAGGTTGACCAAGTCACACACAACTGACTCAAGCTCAGATGGCAATACTAGAGACTTCTCAACATAACCTCTCTTCTAGATGATACTTTCCCTCTTTCTCCCTAAAGGTGGTTGGTTTGTCCTACATCAACACTCAGGAAGGTAAAGGTAGTTAGCCTGACAATCATTCCAATATCTTCATCATATCACATTCATATTCACATTTGCTTTTAAAGAAAGAAATTCCTTGCATACATTTCATTTGTTTCATGACATCAACATCCATGATTCTATCAGAAAGCAACCAAAACATACCATAATCTCATTAAAACATGACTAGTTTTCAAGATCATAAACTTCATTGCATAATTCACCCATAGTAAAAAGTAGTTTTTATGAAATAAGGGTAGGATGTAACACCTTCCTCTTCCTCTTTCAAGACATGAAGGTTTTCCTCCCTATGTTTAGTCATGATCATGAAAAGCATTTGCTTCTAATTCATGAACATGTTCTTTTCCAACATTTGGCTAATTTCCCCCTCTTGAAAATCTGCTTCTTCCCCTAGGTCTATTTTGTTGCCTTCTTGATAACTTTTCCTCGGCTTTAAATGCATGTTAATAAGCCTCTTCTACAATGTGCAATCTCACCATGGTCAACTCATCATAGATATTCATTCTTAGCCAATTAATATACTTTGCCACTTTTGTGTCTACCATGTAATATTGTACATTTAACTCTCTTTATTTCATATTTTGCAATTTCTTCAACAATTCATCTTATAATAAACAAGTAAAAATTTGCCTTTCAACTAGGCAACAATTTGATCCCAACTAGTAATCTTTTCTTTACCCTTTCTAATTCTTAGTCTAAACTTCCTTCTACCATAAAACTACATGATCTTTCAATTTGGAATGAGCCAAGTTTACTCTTCTTGGGTTGGTTACCTCATCAAACTCAAAGTACTAAACAATTTCTAAGAACCAATCAATTAGTTGTTTGAGATTGAAACATGAAGCTAGCAAAATACAATCTATTTGGCACAAAACCCAACTTATCATGCTCAAACGAACCATATTGATGTACAATATCATTTTGTTACAGACATGTTTGAAGACAAAAGGTATCGATAAATAAGGTTGAGACCTTGGAGAATGTTGTTGACTCAATGATGAAGTATGTTTGTACTGAAAAGTTCTCTGTTTAGGAAATCAATGGGTATAGCTGCATTTAGCAGTTGATTTATGTATGTATGGCCTCCTATACAAAGTATTCAACAAGTGGGAGATTTGTCGGATATGTGTTGTATTCTTTGCATGTTTGATAATTCTTATAGATTGTATAATAGCACAATTATTGGAGGTTTCAAGGAAAATAGCCCCTAAAAAAAATAGGCCCTTTTTAAAGTGTTTTTTCAGACCATGGCTTTATACCCATTGTATTGTAATAATACTTAGCAGTTTTCTATAGTGATGTGCCTATAAATACTCACACCTGGATTAGAGTTAATCACGAGTGCAAAATATCTTATTATATTGTGAATGGATGAGTTAATACAATGAGTGTTGTTTTTGCCGCATTTTTTCTAAACTGTTTTCCTAGTATAAATAATCTTATTATATTGTGAGTGCACCATTATTTTCTTTGTACTATACATTTAAAATTTTGTTAGCAATCCTTCACTTGCATAGGTTTATTGTTATCATTTCTCTTCATTGGTGTGATAATGTAGATCATGATAATGAATGTTCACAATAATTACCATCATTGGAAATAGATTAAGCTGAAAGAAGTCCATGGAAAGCTTTTCCTTGTTTCTTCTTAACTTACTTGGCTATAGTATAGGCAATGTAAGTCTAATGGACTTCCAACCTGAGATATGGCTATAAAGGTCTTTTTGCCTCCAATATGATCTTCAACCTTGTTGAAGTAAGCCTCCCATGTCAACTTCTAACATCATTCTTTATTCATTATATAAAAGTGTCTCAAGTGATACAAGATCTAATCTTGTGAGTCGTAATCTGAAATTGACTTGTCACTATGGAATGGCTAATAGATATCAGCAAAATCTAAAATCTAATGTGTACAATCATGGCCAAGAATTGGTCTCATGTCCATATGGGTCAAGAACAGAGAAAAGGGCTTGGGACAAGGGCATACTGTAACAATCTACCAAACAATTAGAACTTCCCTTCATATCCCTAATTTTCAAGTAGAATTGTTGATGATATGGAGACCACTCTTGCTACAATTTGCTCTCCATATAGAAGACCTCCAATGATTTGTGATCTAAATGAATGGCAATCTCTTTCCCCATTATTTGTTATCCTTTTAGTGCCTATATTCTTGGATAATGATCATATGTGGTATACATTCATACAAAGACAGTGAATGTTTCACTATGTTGGGTGATTGGATTGCAAAGTTGAGTTGAGGATTACTCCAAATGCATATTTTAATGCATCAGTCTCAATTTCAAATGATTGTTGAAAATCAAGTAATGTGAGCACAGTGCAAAATAACGCTTGCATTTCAATTCTTCAAATGTTTGGTGTTAACAACTTGGTTCAAGAACCAAGTGATGTGAGAGAAACCAACTACAAAATTACTATAAAAATGCTTGAACCCTAAGAAACTACAATGTTCTATCAGGGTCTTTAAGTGTAGGTCATTCTTGAATGACATGAATCTTGTTTGTCAACAATATACCTATGATGTTGGATGACAGCACAATAGTGTCTCACTTTTTGGCCTCAATGAACTGCAGAAATCAACACTTTTTAAAAATTAATCTTCTCTCAATTATAGCAAGCAAACCATTAAGAATTCAAAGATAATGTAAACTAATGATTTGTGTGATTTTCTATGTAGATTATATTTCTATTTTTTTTTAAATTAGAAAAAAAAAATCCTCATTTGTTTTTGATTAGATAAGCAAGGAAGGGCAGAACATTAGGGCAGAACAGCCCATACAAAGCATTACATTAGGGCAGAACAGCCCAAGAAGACAGATTGGGAAACAGCAAGCACTACAACGCAAAAACCAAAAAACAGAAACAATGGACCAGCAACATGACAGCAAAACGCTTAAGGTGGTTTAAAGAAATGGTCAAAAGATTGTTGGCTAACCTTTGACCCAAGATCCTTCTCTCCCAATCTCATTTTCTTATTACTAGGAGAATCCAAAAAGACACCTTTAGATCCATCCTGCAGCCTCGAATCTTTAGTAGGAGTGGAAAAGTCAGAAGAAAATTTTCCCTTACAATCCTCCCTGTGCACCTCCATGCAAGAAGAAGAAGACAGCTCTAAAATAGGAGGCAAATGTTCCTTTTTCCTCCAGACAAACGGCTGATCCTAATTGGCCAAACAAGCAGAAGCAGCATGTCCCACTTTCTGACAAGCATTGCAAATAATAGGAGAGCTTTCAAACTCCATTTGCTGAACCCAAGTACCATACTTGGAAGATAAGGTACAGTGAGTGTGAAGCACCTTGTTCCTCTCCACAAACACGCACAATCTAGAAAACACCAAATGCTTCATTGATTTGGTAATAGAGTTAGCAACACGAAATTGCCCAAAAGAATTGGCATTGATCATAAAAACCTTTTTATTCCAAAATTCCAAAGGCAATCTTGACAAACGAACCCAAACAGGAAACTTAAAATCCCACGGGGTGAAACCAAGAGACCACTTTGTTAGACAAAGGGCATTCATACTCATTAACCAAGGGCCTTCACTAAGACAAAGGGCATTCATACCCATTAACCAAGGGCCTTCACGAAGAATCCTTATGCAATCCTCCATATTAGAAAATGAAAAAAGAAAACAATTGTTCCACATAGCATTTACCTTAACCTGACCTCTTAGAAGCCAAACCTTAAGAGCCCATCTTTTGACAGAGTCAATATTGGGACGATTACCACTAAATCTCCCAACCAGCGAGCTCGAGAGACAATCCAACAACTCAGTAAGCATAGAATCAAGACCATCTATTTCAATCTCCTTAGCACAGAGATCCACCAAAATCGTAGGATTGGGGGCAAGACCAGCCACCGTAGGTGAGAGAGCGAAAGCCACAGGTGACTTAGCCAACACCTCACAATTTGAAGAAGCAACCACCACCCCTGGAGCACCTCTACCATCATAGAGAAAACTACTAACTGCCTCCCCACATAGATTAGGGGAAGCAGGAGCAACACAAGTGGAAGCATCCTCCACTCCTTTAATACTCTATAGCAAGCAATCCTATTGAATAGGAGATTGCTGAATAAAGAAGCCCCTACGTAACCCAGAAAAAGGAGAATAAGTCTCCTCCACATTCTTCCCAACAGCCTCACAACCTTGCGACTTCCTACGAGCCTCTAAAAGAATATCAAGGAGGAACTCATCTTCCTCAATAGCCAAATCATACTTAGAACTAAAGAGATCCAAGCCAAATCTGTCACAAGAGAAAGGGGAAAAAAATTCCTCGAGGGTATGCGGATCCTCGTCAGAAACATCAGCATCTTCCATTCCCAACCCTCTTGAGCATGGAAATTGAACTCTTCAGCTCCCACATCAAAGCCGCCATAGCTAAGTAACCCAACCTTCACCATAAGCAATTTCTTCTTCCAAGCCATCTTCATCCTCTACATCATCATCCTCCCCAACAAATTCTCCATCTGCAATGCCATCACCTACAAATCCGCCACCACACCCACAAGAGGAGCCCACTAGGGTTTGAGCTCGCATCCTCTACATCACGTTTTACTTTTTCTTTTTAAATATTTGTTAATAAAGTATTTTTGGTACTTTCTATTAATTTTTACTTTTTAGTAATATTTTTCCATAATGCATAACTTGAGCTAATATAAAAGCTTTTAATAAATTTTTAAACAAAGATCATTAGAACTAATATTTGAGGCAACACTTTTTTTTAGTAATTGCTTATCATATTTACTTATTATTTTTAAGTGAGAATATAGTTATATCTTAGACATATTTTCCCATAAAGCATAAATCATTTCATATGTACCCATATTAACTTTTTTTAAAGAAAGACATCAATATGGAGAAGCATCTCATTTTAATGAATTTTTTTCATTGTTTGCTATTTTTCCATGTGTTAAATAAAGGTCTTTATTTTTTTATAATGAACTTATGTTGATTAAGAAATAGAAAATAAATGTAATGATAAAATATGCTACAATCTATATTTTTCAGAAAGCTTGCAATGAGGGCTACTTTTATACAAAATTGTGTTATGATGACTTTGTTTGATCATGAAAAATGTGACCTGAATTGACAATTTGTGTCCAATGAAATCCTTAAACTTGGCTTGGAGGGAAAAGAGCAACACATAGCATGTTTAAGGGACACAAATATACATGTCAAGAATGTCATCTACACTAAACTTAAGGATTGGGGCATACTATTTTGTATAAATTGTTAAATCAGCATGTGGACCACAAGTGAAACATACCTTTATGCTTCCACCCTATCAATCTCCTTTATGGCAAAAGAACATTTCTCCAAATTTGAATCCAATTTACATTGTCGCCAAAGTGCTAAGAAATTGTTAAATCTAATGCATATGTTATTTCCATGGTTTTCTATAGATGAGCATTTCATCCACATTTCTGTTATGGTAATATTGATCAAGCCAAATGGCATAGAAACCTGATTCATACATAATTTGCAAACCTTGATTTGCTTTGAAGGGTGTCTTCTAATTATTTGAGGTTTCAATGGAAATTTGATGGTACCTTTACTAGAGATTGATCTTGATGAAGAACTTGGCACCATAGAGCTACTCCAATAAGGCTTCTAGTTGAATGATCCAATGGTGTATGGTTGTGGGTGAGGCATCAATAGCATGTCCATTCTCGAGACTTCTTTAGGGGAAATCAAATTCTTCTAACTCTGTTTGTCAACATTGAAACATTGGGGTGTCCATTGACCCGCATCTAAGAATGGAACAATCTTTCTACTACTTCTAGATCTCAATTTAAAAAAGACACTATGGTAGCAGTTGCTATCACGGTGTGCAGCTCACCATCCATGATTTCTTTGCCTTTATCTTATGTTGTTGTGGTAGAACCCAACACACCCAACTAATTTGGGATTTCAAAGCACAACATTCCTAGTGGAGTGTCCACTAGAATATGTATTGTGAACCATTTGCCAATCTTTTGTGTTCAATACACAATGTATTCTTCTTTGAGAATCTTTTGTGTTCAGCTTTTCTCTAGACCTGGAGTTCTTATTCTATGCCTTGACCTAAGATTTGGAATCATCATTCTTAGACTTGTGCTTAGATTTTCCATCCATGTTGATTTGGATACATGATCCCAAGTCTTGCCTATACTTCAAAATGAGGTTTTGCTTTGTTCATTTCGATGTTCATATTAGAAGCCAGTGTATTTTGGGTGAAGATATGGTTTCCAACAAGGTAAAAGGTTTCTTGCAAGACTTCAACAAAATCATTTTAGTCATCTATTGGGGTAATATCTTCCTCATGGGTAGTGCATTAGTTATCCACCATTTCTTTAAAAACAATGAAAGTCTCAAAAGGGCAAAAGTGATATTTTCTTGATCAAAAAATGAATTAACCACATAGAATAAGCATACAAGATTAAGGCAATTCTCAAGAGCATCGATATTTATTTTTCCTTTAAATATAGGATCTCCAAACTACTTATTGGCTAATTAAGATGACAAGTGCAAAGTAAATTATATTGGCTGCAAGAATGATTCAGCAACAGTTCAAAGGTCAAATGAACAACTAGGCCAGACATCTCTGATGTAATATCCCCTTTTTCATGAGCAATGGGTTTAAGAATTGCTTTATTCTTAATCCTCGTGGGCTAATACAGGACAGTCGAGAGGATTGTTGTGAGGATACCCAATTGATGATTGGTTGGCTTATTTCTTGGTCATATGAAGGTTTTCCTATTGTATGTGTTTCTAATTTTGGAAACCTTATTTTGTATAATATTATATTGCACTTTAGGAGTTAGGTTTATATTTTATATTAATAAGTGCAAAAATAATAAAATAATAATATAATATTCCTTCTAGAGGAAGTGACTTGGGAAAGTTCTACCTAGGAGCCTTTTAGGAAAAAGCATAAATAGACCTTGAGGTCTCACTATTGGGCCAAGCAGATTTGTTGATGTTGATGTTGATGCTTGTTGTTTTGCATTGTGGAGCCTAGGGTTTCTGCAGTAGTCACTTTTGGCCATTAAGAATGAAAACTCTCAATTGGTACACAATTTTGAGGGTGTGAAATATCACCTAAATTATTGCAAGTTGTGGAGGTGATAAGTTAGTCATCTCAGCTAGGCTAAATTTTGTGGCCAAGGGCCAAATTTACTTGTAGATTTGGAGTTTATTTTGGGACATTTTGAGATTGAATTCTTTGCTCTTTGGAGGGTGATTTCTATTTGTGCACACTCAAATTTGATATCAGTATATTTCCAGATTTTTATGTCAGCTTATTGAGTTCATTGATTTCACTCATTAAGGGCTGAATGTGCATCGACTTATGTTCCTCATTGGAGCACACATGTGTGGAGGCCTTGTGTTGAATTTTGTGGTGATTGAAAAGTGCATTTGAAGGCATTTTCCATGGTCTTGTTACTAGATTTACAGTCACTGTTGCTGCAGACCAGAATACTATGAATTTGCTCATAACACTTTAAGGGAACAACAATTTCACATGGAACTATAGGCGCTCCCTTCCTAAGAACATGGCGATGAAGTTTGGCATTTAGAAGTGGAGTTACATGGTGCCATTAATTTATTTCATCAGTTTAGTCCAGAACAGGGGCGGCACCATCAAGTATTATTTTGGGTTCATTTCCAAAGGGAGACTAGAAGATTCCAATCAATATTAGAGACAATCATTATCAGGGGCGGCCCACTCTAGAGGAGGCACGATTTTATACAAGGAGCTCTTTAAAAATCCTTAAAATATTCAAGAGTCTTGGGAAGGCCATAAGAAGACCCTATGCTGCTCTGCAAGAGTCAAAGATGGTGTCAAAGGGAAGAATCGAATCTTTCTGTGTGTCTGTCATGGCATATCAGAACTGAAGGTTGCTGATGCAGATTTCGATTGGCTTGGAGAATCCATCCTTGTGCCTGGTTATTGAACTCTATATCAGCTATCAACTAAGGAACCCTCAATAATCAGGTTCCTTTGTAATTGCATGCATTTTCATGGTCATGTAGGAACATTTTATAGAATTTTTGTAGATGTTTATTCTGTATCAAATCATATTATAAAAAGGTATTAGATGTAAGCCAAGAGTCTTGGCATTCTCATTCTCAATTTGTTAGGGAGGTTGTATTGAAATATAGATTTCAATAGTTGAGTTACATTTGGTTGTAACAGTCTTTGTATGAGGATATATGCCAACTGTTTGAAATAATGTCAGTGGCTGAAGATGAATAATTTACATTAGAATTCATTAAGTGTATTGTGATTGATAAAAGGAGGTTGTAAATGCATCTAGATGATAGTTTAGACATCATAGTGTTGAATTGTGATCATTGGAAGTCTTCATTTAGTATTTATCAAGCAAACATCAGACTGAAACCGTGGACCAGCAAGTTGAAGGTTTTCATTTGAAGTGTTTATCGAAATTCATTGAGCTCTTTATCAGCAATTTGCAATCAGATTTGAGCAGGGTCGTACAGAGCACACAATGGAAACAATTAAGGAAGAACTAGTGGAGATCAAACAAGAAAGACATGAACTAAATAATAGAAGAATGGAAAGAATACAAAGGGCCACCAATATGTGAAACCCAATTGCACTCTGTTACCCAACCCTAGGGATATGTTCAAAGACTCTCTACAACTACACTCAACTCAGCTCTCAGCTCTACCCAAAACCCAATCAACCAGCAACAACCCCTTTAAATGACCAAAATTTCTCATTATATAGCACATGCCACTTGCACTACCACATAGGATAGAAGTAAGTTGCCCAAATAAATGCAATGTCAAAAGGTAAATCGACTAACAAGGTGTCATCTAACACAAAACATCCAACCATTCCTCAATATTTGAACCTGACATTCTTTTGACTCTAGAACAAACATGCCATTAGAAGACCTAATTGATGCCATCTAACAAAAGCATTCTAATGGAATGAGCAATTCCCTAACATTTCACATTAGTTGATCACTACTATGTGTGCAAAAACAACATGTTGCATGATATAACAAGTTGGTGTGCGGCAAAGCTATTCAAAGAATAGTGGGTTTCAGCATTGAAGAACTTGTGCTCAGTAAAGATGCACAGGGACCTGCCAAAACATGTATGGGGCACCAAAAGCCACCCAACATAACATGGGTGAATGGAATAAGCCCAACACACAACATCTACCATAGTTTGGAGCATGCACAAATTAAACTTATGCACACAAGGAACTAAACATACATTGTTGTGGGGTGATGAAACACTGGACTAACCCAAGAATGCTTTTGCATCAAAGAACTAAGAAAAGTGATCAATGATCCCGACCTTTTCCCATGCATAGTGTTTATCTAAATTATCTATCTCTACCATCTTCTAGAAAATTTCTGAAGTCAACATCTCTAGCATGGATGTATTTGTCATCTACTAGGGTTGTAGAAAGTGACTAGGAAGAAAGACAAAGGGTCACAGATTTTCATTCAAAAACCTCATGAGAGTAAAAATACAAAACGTAAACAAGGAATCATA